>JAWWMO010000121.1:78870847-78910017 GCA_035047845.1 Dendrocincla fuliginosa | reverse complement strand
CAGCTATACTAATGAGGTATTCATCACTACATTTGTTGCTATAGTTGCAGAGATGACTGAATAAAAATAGGATAAAGATCCTTTGGGCAAAGAACACTATTTTTAAATAGTCCTCTTTCAAAATAGGGTAATGCTTCCCAACAATAGTCTATTCTGACCACAGATAATGAAAAATTCATGACGTTACCATGAATATGAAGATGCAATCCCTTTTTGATTACCCTAAGGAAGTGTTACAGGAACCACACTTACCAAGTTCTCACAAGTAATGAAATTAAAAAGGTATTTTGAGCTAAATAAGAGCAACAATTTCTATGAACACTATTCTTTTGAGCAGATATATATTTGAAATCTATTTTGAATCAATAATTATTTCTCTTAAATGTTTACCAGTATTGCCTTAGATAAAACTTCACATCAAAATGGGTACTATTACCCAAAACTCCTTACAGTTATCATAGGGCATACAAAGAGTTCCCAAGTATTAACATAAAACTTCTTACTTATTGAAAACAATTATGAAATTTTAAACCTCATAAAGAGCTTTCTGTTATAACAGTAGTAGTGAAAATAACATGTCTCACTAGGTGATTTAAATTAGGACAAAAAAACCTGTAATGTATACTGTACAGAAAGAAAAAGGTGAAACCCATGGCTATTTCAAAACCCAGAGTCTGCCATGATTGCCACTTAAAAAACCTACCCCAAACCAACTGGAACAAAACACCAAATAAAAACCAAAAACACCAAGGAAGCCACACCAAAAATGAATTCCCCAATAAAGTGTACAGATACTCTTATCTCAAAGATGTTTTTAAGGTGATGATAACATATTAGGATGAAAATTTGTTGATCGAACTGCATTTGAAACATAATAATTTGAAATGCAGATTGCAATGTCCTTGAAGTTTTACATGTTACTGCAGACTTATTGTTATCTTCAAATACTGTTTTTAAAAAGCTTGAGATAAGTAACAAAACAAAAAAACCCAGCTGTGCTTCACACTTTCAGATGGCCTGCTCTCTCAAACTGTGTTAAGTCACCACTGCATCTGCTCAAAGTATGTATTCATCACTCATTAAAAAAAACAGCAAAACTCTGAGACAGAAAGGAAACCACAGCGAAAGAAGATGTGCCATTAACTTTTACTCACTGCAATTGGTAGAAAAGTTAACCGGCAAAAAGAAGCCTAGCTTACAAAAATCATTTTCCAAAACATCATTTTATAAAACCCAGGATACTTCCAATTTGACCTAATCCATATACAGAGTAGATAAAGCAAAAATGTTTGAAATTATTAAAATAAGATAAAAATAACAACAGCTATTCGCTCCATACTGCCAATAACTCTACTCCTCCTGATCTCTGTGTATCTCCAACTGCTACATACAGGAATATTTTTTACAATAATCAAGCAAATTGGACAGATAACTTACTTCGTTCTACAATTCACAAGTTAATCAAACCTGGTGGCAAAGGACAAAATGAAAAAATATCGTAGAAACATTGTATCAAAACAACTATAAGCTTACTATGAAAAACAATTCTAGCCATGTATAACTTTTTTTCTCCTCACCAACATATTTGATGCTTTACTGCTGGGTAATAAGACAGTCAAATGTCTTAAAGTGCTTAAGCTCAGAGCTTTGAGAAAGACAGAGAAAAACCAGTAAAAAACATCATTTCATTTCTGACTTTAAAAAATGCCTCAGTCCAAACTGTTAAAATGCCATACAGTGGAATGCACATGGACAGTTCAGAAAACTCCTTTAGACAGAAAAACAGAGAATAATTTTTATTTCCTAGGTTTTGGCCAAGTGAAGGATCATCTCACTAGTCATGTGCTGGCAATTAGATTTAACTAGTATGACGTTTGTTTACAGATGTGTTTTATCCAGATGTTTCTCTAACCACATTCTTTCTGCCATTTTTAAATGAGGTTAAATAACCTGAACTTCAGAACTCTTCAAGAAACTATAAATTTATGTAAGAAACCATTTTTAAGACGTGTTCCTTTTGTTCTAGTTTCCATTAATTTCAAGTTCAAACTTATGTGTCCCAGACAAAAAGCCTTCCTCTCCACCCCATGAAAAATTTACTTTACATTCACAATGTTGATCTGAAACAGATAACCCAAAATGCAACAACGCAGAGAAGCGATCAAAATATTTATAGTGCTTTATCCACACAAACCTCTCATAGAATTGTTCATGACTTAAACTTTGCAAAGACTGCGACTCTGTCAGTTTTGTTTCTTTATTAAAGTTCAGCTTATGCTTTATTTCTTTATTTACTTTTCAGTCACTCTTAGTTATCCAAAATACCACTACTGCTCCTCTTGGAGCAAGATTCATTACCTGCAACAGGATCAAGGAAATGACAAAAGCAAATGAAAACCTACAATTTGCTGTTCACTGTGCTGTGATGATGCGACATGGGACTATTATAACAGCAGTGCTGAGAAAAACAGGTTCTTCTAGAAGAAAGTATTATCCAGGAGCCATTTAATTCACAGAAGAGAATAAAAGTATTTTACAGAATGCTAGAACAAGTCGATACTGAAGAAAAAAGTGCATAATGAAGGATAGGAACTTTTATATATATATATATATATATATATATATTTGCAATTACTGCAGAAGACCTAGGGCAGTATTTTAATAAGTAACATGAGTAGATGTTAACTAGAATGGGCTCTTAATAACCACTGCTGAACATAAAGCACAAGTTCAAGCACAACTCGTGATTCTCATCCTATGGCCAAATGGGGACTGGAAGTAAAAAGAACATTATATTCTTACCTAAGAAGGAGGACAGTGTGAATAACACAGCTCTCAGATATTCCCTTGAGCACAGAGGCATTTCAAACCTAATGCTATTAACTTCCACATCATCGTTCAACATTACACAACCAAAGAATCGGGTTTTCCCAAAGTACACATTTTAAGTATGCGAAAATAGTAGTTCAGAAGGAATAGGTAGCCTAAAACCACTTTTCAGAGTATTCCAAACTGCCAGTTGCCCCCAACCATTGCTGAACACTTGGTTAGCAGAGGAACTTGCCAGAAGTTGAGGGAAAACCTATGCCTATCACTGCTTTGCTGCCTCCAATGCCACAACATAAAACAACTGAAATCAAACTTACCTTCCTTGAAGTGTAGATGTCAAAAAATGGTTTGTTTCGAACACTGAACGGTTCCTGAGCTTTGTCAATTAGACCACTTTTCATCTTTTCATGCCGCGGAAATATAATCTCTTTCTCTATACATGATAGCCGAACGTTAAAATCGCAGTCTCCAACAGGCTGTCCCTGCCAAGTTACAAAATCACCATTAAACAAAACAGCAAATTATTTGAACAGTCTAAGTTTTCCTTAAGCAACATTTAGAATCCTAGAGATACATAAAGATATTATCAAAGCATTCCGTATTTCCCTAATACTTGGTTTTCAAGCATTTGTCTCAGGCTGTAAAGGGTTTAATCAGATCAAAATTCATAGAAAGCTAGAAGGCTGTAGTGTGCATTCAAGGATACATGAATTAAATATATAAATAGCTTTAATGTTAAGTAAAATTATTTAAATATTCCCTAATTATAGCTCTTATATAGCAGCTGCATACTTTTACACAGTTCTCCTCTGAAGTAATTTTGCTTATTTTGTTCACAAAACTTTTAATGACAACGCAACAGTGAGATTTACGCACTTAAGTGAACTCTTTGCTTCAAATGTACTATATTGATGCCTTGAAAAAAACATTAATTACATAAATGTTCACTTTTCTGACACAGAAAAGAGAAAAATATAGCTGCAGTTGGAAAATGTACCAATAAACAATGGCTACAAAAATCTGCAAGATATGTGATGGCTCAGTCACAAAATGGTAGTAAAAGCCTTTTGCTAAGCCTCAGTAGCATACTCTGACCTTTCAAGATCTGAAATAAAACAGCAGCTTTACATTCGCTTTATATATTTGGTGCATTGCACCAGATCAGCACGAGCATTCAAAATGCTCATTTGTTGGATTAATAATGGCTTGCAATGGAATTTATTATATTTTGAGCATTAGATAGTGAGGAAAATACACTGTGGATATCACTAGAACAAAATAAGTAACTCTCAACTTATAAATTCTAAAGTTCATTTCAATCAGACATGCCATTTTCACAGCAATAAGGCACAAAAGTTATATACTTGCACTCTTACAACCATGATACAGCACTGAAAGTTTTTTACATGAGATGATCCCTCATTTAGCTACCCCATTCACACAAGAAAATAATTTTCAAAATCCATTCCTTTCAGAATCCACAGGGAATAAACTCACAGCCTTTGGCTTCCAGACTAGAATTTTTCAAAAACTGAAAGCAATGAGCACCGGAAACCTGGGAGACATGGGACCCAAATTATTAATGGCACCAGGACAGCTGAGCAGGAGAACTGTCACCCAAGTATTTGTTGTACTTAACACTGCTAGAAGAAATAAAGCCCTGCTCTAACATGAATCAGAGAGGATCTGAACTGGTCAAGTGGAAAGAATGCCAATAACATAAATGGCAAAATGACATTCTGATGAGGCATACAAAGGTAAGAGATAGAATAAGTAGTATTTAAAAAAGATGTGACAATTAGGAGAAAAACAGAGTGCCAATTTTAGACCAGGATGAATTTTATCAGTTCTTTCCAAATTCATACTGGCTTTCACCAGAATCTTCTGCATTTCATGCTCCCAAAGGAGCATTAAGATTGTCTTATATTTCTTTCCTAGCATTAGGTCCTTACAAAACCTCTGTCAAAAGTCCTCAGTTGTTCATGACAACAGCTTTAAGAACGACACATTACTCCCATAGCACATATAATTCACAACCCCTTTGTTTCAGGACTTTGCTTCAGTCTATATATGAACAGGCAACACAGCCACCATCCCTCTGGTGGGGAAGCACATCCTGTACAAAGCCTGTGACAGACAAAATGGGTGAAATGCTCCTAATCTCTGTTCACTTATCCATGCTTGCGAAGAAGAAAGCTTAGTTGGCTGTTAACTATTGCCTTCAGCATTGCCTCCCTTTCAAACATGAAGGTATTATTAGCAAAGAGCCATTCAAAGGAATGGAAAATTAGAGTATGGAAAAATCCCAGGCGCAGGAGAGTGGCTTACTCTTTATTCATTTGCCACAGAACACAGCTGCAGGATCTACAGATTTTCAAGTGCCACAGACAAAATCCTGCAGACCGAAACAATCTTTCCTTCCTTTTTTCTTTCCTTCCTTTCTTACTCCCCCCACGTACAGCATACTTGGGTACTCATGTGTACAGTGATTGAGCTTTTCCTAGTTTGTGCATCTAATTAAAACATACAAAACACATCTCGACCCCTGTAACAACTGACTGAAGAATTCTTTCCTGGGAAATGTGTATACATATTTTTTATTACTTCAAAGAACACCATAATTCTTGAGGTACATTTCAGCAAGATCTAGTGCACATGCTCTCTTTCCTACAGTATCTTTTCCACTCAGTCATTTTTTATTAGTAGGTCTGAAAGAGCAAATTAACTAATTAGTATTTCATACATTTGAGCTTCCAATAAGCAGTAAAGTTATTTGGAAAGCTTTTTTAAAATTACTCATCCTGAAATGCTTTTGTACGGTGACTTAAATTTATTTCAAGCCCTTAACAGTTAAATTAAAAGCTGAAATGACTTCATATGCACCATAAACCAGCTGAAGCACTCTCTTTTCCTTTAAATAACCCTTTTATTTTTTTCATCTACTTGGAACTAATTATTTCCTGCGGTTCTGCCAATCATATATTTCTATTTCAAAGCTTGTTAAGCAGAAGGGTATATTACAGCTAGGTTCCTTCACATAAAGGTCAGAGCTAGGTTGACATAAGATTATATGAGATGGGAAAACACAGACAATGCTGGCAAGGAATTTCTTTATCAGCCTAGTAAACTAAGAAGTGAAGGAGCAGTTAATTCTCACAAAAGCTCAGGACATTAACAATAAGAAAATTAGTATAGCCTTGACTTTAACTGAAGGACATACTGAATAAATGCAATATTGGAGGAGGGTAGCTTTTTCTTTGTTATTAGACACTGATCATAATTACAAAAAAGTTGCTAATATACAGTGCATTTATCCCAGACATACCCAAAAACTTGAAGTGATAAAATTCTAGCTTTCAGCAAATAAGTGGGAGGGTAATGTAGGCTGCAATAAATAATTCAGACCTTGACAAAACCAGGAAGAGATTATTCAGTGAATAAAGCACACATTTAAAAGTTGTTAAAACCCAAGACATTGATGCATGTATAATCTAAACTCAGACACTAAATAATAGCATGGGTTTAGGCAATATAGATATTTTATTAATTTAAGCATTCAGGTGTTTGAGATTTTATTTCGGTATGTAATTTTTCACTTGTTTGAGAAGGATGAGGGTCACCACTACCTAAGCACATAGTTGCTGGAGTACATTACATGATAGTTCCTGTTTCAGACATTTTTAACCTAAGTTTATTAGCAAAGGGTAAAACAAAATTAACAACTAGCATATATCTCCCGCCTATGCTAGAAAGTTACAATTACCTCTCACTGCAAATAAAATGTATCCTAAAGCAAAATACCACTTGGACAAGCCTTAAGAGAAGAGTCATCTGTAGAATCAACACTTCTTTCTCAACAGCTGAGTTCTCTTCACCTGATGAAACTGTGCATTGCAGTAAGGTCACAGCATGGAGTGGGCTTGCAATAGATGTGGAGCTTTAAAAGATGGGTTTGATTTTAAACACAATCCTCCACACAACTTCAAAATGTAAAATGAGGTTCCTACTGTACTTTGAAATTCATCCAGGACTGAACATTTCTAAATTTAAACTTAAGTTACTTCCAATTAACTTCTTTACAGAACTCAAACATAGTAAGTCACATAAGAACCTAGTGTACCACAAAAAGAAATATATGTTTAAAACCACTGAAAAACAGGGTCTACAGCTCATTTAATATCCACTGTCTCAAGCCGATGGGAGAAGGCAATTTAGTTTCTGAAAGGAGATTTAAAAAAAAAAAAAAAGGGGGTGGGGGAGAAAAATACCCAAAAAAAACCAAAAAACAACACCGCTACCATCACCACCAAGAAAAACCCATCCACCCACCAAAACCACAGTTCCTATAACAATGCTTCAAATGGGTGATGAGAGACTGAACTCGGACAAGCGTTAGGCTCTGCTCCTGTCCTCCACCCAATTCACAGAGACCTCAATGTTGAAGTCACAATCTCATGTTACATCTGGTGAGTAACCAGGTCATTACATAAAGGAAGACGGCAGGAATTGTGGAGACAGAGGTACAAGGGCAACATGATTTCTGCTGCATACCCTGCCTCTCTCTCTCTGCAAGGAAAAAGGAGGATCTACCATCACCATCCAGGTTTAAGTTTCCCTTCCTCTGTCTCTATGGTTGACCTTGTGGCTACAGCTCAGCAAATTCTGTGAGTCTTACATGGAAAGTCCTTTATCTAAATGGATGCAGCGCAGACAACATTCTATGTAGGTGCTAAATTCAACAAAAGTACTCTCTCTTTGATTTTGGTATTTATCCAGCTTTTCTCAACACAGCTATAGGAAAAAGAAAAATAATGCCTGAGCCTCTGTACACAGCTGATAACTGGCACGGTCTGGGATAAACTGAGAATATTTATTCTTTTCCTCCACGAGATATGGTTGAAGCCTACATACCAGCAAAGTACACTTCATTTGCTTCTCCAGAGCAGTACCCGAGACATGAATAATTCAGAACACACACGTATATACGTTCCATGCACGTCTTCACTTATTGAGCCATAGCGGAACATATGTCAAAACTGTCTTAGCTTTAATGATTTTGAGAGAAGAATAAATGATAATCTTGGCCTGATATTCTACCCTGTGTTTAACATTATTATTGACAATTCAAGGCACCCACAGCTGACATCTGCATTTCCAATGAAAGCCCATTATTAGTTCTCCCATCTTTTGAAGACCATGCAATCTAATATTTTGCATTTTATATTAATCATCTAGCACATATTTCTTCTGTTTTATAGTTGTTGCTTTTTTCACGTGTAGCCTCATGTAAAAACAATCTGAAGGTGCTGTTTGATTTCCAAATAAGATTATTACTATATTCAATCACCTAAAAGTTTTTTTTCATTTCCTATGAAGTTTTCTTTTTAAAGCAAGATTAAAAGTAAAGTATTAGAGAAATGAAAAATTTTATAGAATTAGGACCCTTAACTTTTCATTTCTAACAGGCAAAAGGCATGACAAGAAATATAATCTAAAAATCCATTTTAATATTAGGGCATTTTTCTAACTTTATCATCCAAATATTCAAAAAAGATATGACAATGGCAAGGAAATCAGCAGTCTCAAAATGATTTCTAAAATTTATCTTGGCATCAATGAGGTACAGCATGCGAAATAATGTTTCAGCTGTAACAATACAACCAACACTCTGCAGGAACATAATTACTATTAATATGTTGACAGTTTATATAATGGAATATCGCTTTGATTTACCACAGAACAAAAATGGTTTGGAAAATCAGACCTGCCAAAAAGATTGCTTAATATATGTATTAAATTATTGGCATTTCCCTAAAAACATAACCACTGAAAATAAATTCAAAAATGTAAAGAACTTTGTAGCCTATGGATAATAGGAAGGTGTAACAGAACATACAAATATAGCTCCACAGGGGTTGTTAGCAAACATAACTTGAATGTAACAACAGGACTGTCAAAACTGTGACTGAACAGTTAAAATCAATACAGAAAAAGTAGATTGTAATACAAATATTGCTCCCTTCCTTACTCTTCTTGGATTGCTCAAAATTTAAAACAAATTCAAGATAAACCCCACAAAACTCTGCAAGTGGATGATAAGTTTGTGTCACTAGTGGAAAGGTAACAAAAAAATATACTAAGCAGAGCATCTACTATCAGTTGAAGTGACTAAATTATGATTCTCACCACTAAGACTGGGCAATAAAAAGGCAGACTTATGGAAATGGGCATCTAGCATGGATGAACCCTAAGCCCTCTCCCTCGAGAACAAAGCTCCACTTAGGTGCCGAAAGCTTAGTAGCTGCTATTTTGGGAGCACAGACAACTCAGTCCAATTCATTGTCCGATTGAGGTACAGTGACTTCACCTAGAAATCTTTCTGAGCCCTCAAAAATAGAACTCAATAAGGGGATTTTACTGGGATGTAAAGGATTAAAACCAAAAGGAATTGTGTTCTGTCTAGACTGGTTGCCTCCCCCTCAGGTAATCTGAGGAGTAGATGAACTTCCCATTTCAATTACAGAAGCAAAAGTCATAGTTCCAATAATTCATAACTATAAAATAGATGTGTCATCACCATCAGACATTTAGACACAAAAAGACTGCATATGGGTATATAAAATTTAGTCATTTATTTTACACTGAATTTAGGCTATCTGCAAAGTGAAACACAGGATTTTACTACCTCTGTTCTTTCCAATTATTATTCCTAGTGCTTTTATTGCATGCAGTATGGAGGCATTCTTAACCTTAATTGCAACAGATACTAAATGGTTCAGCCAATATCTTCTCTTCCTGCTACTACTCACCTCACACTCCCTTCCTTTCTACCAGCCATTCACAATGACTCTTCACAGGAATAGCTATTGCTGTGTGTTCACATGGCTGTCTTTATAACAAAGAATTATCACTGCAACAAATTAAAGAACCGTGGGAGAATTTCTTCATCTTAAAGACATTATGCAAGGTATTTCATACTTGAAAAGACTGTGAACTGATATTTTTAGAATATAAATCACTTCATGGCATTTAAAATAAGACTGTCTGATAAAGCACATATGAAGTCTCCTAAAAACTAGAAGAGAAGACAAAAAAAGAATGTCAGAACAATCACCACTTATTCACAAATACTACTTAAGAAAACAAACTACCTACGTTTCCTAAACCATGACAGAACTGAAAATAAAGTATCAGCTTGTAATAGATGTTATACACCTGAAGACTTGCAAATATCCATAATTTCAACGCACAATCTGCCTTTAAGATACCTAGTTCACTGTGTAAATGGCTCACTTACGAATAAGAACTATTGGTTAATATAATAATCATTTCAAAAGAAAAGCAGTATTTTTCTTCATATTTCTTTTAAAAAGGAAAAACATTGTAAAAAGGATGAAAACATGGCCTTTACATTTTCTCCTAGACCATAACAGTTAGTCAGGCTATTCAAACATATTAGAATCAGTTTGGGTTGGAAAGTAACTTAAAGGTCATCTAGTTCCAAGCCCCCTGCCGGGGGCAGGGACACCTTCCACAAGAGCAGGTTGCTTAAAGCCCCATTCAGCCTGGCCTTGAACACCTCCAGGGATGGAGCATCCACAGCTTCTCTGGGCAACCAGTGTCCAGTGTTCCTGCGCTCCACCAGCCTCACGGTAAAGAATTTCTTCCTAATATCTTGTCTCAAATTTCCCTCTTTCAGTTTAAAGCAATTCCCCCTTGTTCTGTTACTACAGACCCTTGTGAAAAGCCCCTCTCCATATCTTTCTTGTAAGCCCCCCTTAGGTACTGGAAGGTGCTATAAAGCCTCCCCTAAGCCTTCTCTTCTCCAGACTGAATAATCCCAATTCTCTCACAATTAGGCATAGAGAGGTCCTGCTTTCACCTTCATAAAACCTATCCTGAAATATATATTGCTACATCATTCTGATTAACTCTGATTATTTTTTTCTTTAGTTTTTTTCCCTGGTAAGAGGAAAACGATGAGCAGGTAAGAGGCAGTGAGAAAGGTGAAAAAACCAAAATACTATGACTAGATTCATTGCAGAAAAGGAGTAATTAGAACTAAGTTAGGAAAATAAGACATGACATTTGAACACATTCTCACTGCTTCCATATGATATACCCCTAATCATACTCTATTTTGCCTATAGTTTTTTCTGTTTTGAAATATACTAGACAAGAAAAGCCCTGTGTTAGAATTCATTCCCAGTACTTTGGACATAATAATGCAATTGCAAAACCTGCCCCACGGTCAAGTTTTTCACACCTTCCAGCTGTGATTACTGCCACATTTTTGAGAGATCTGAATATTTGCTTAAGACAGAAGCTGGGTTTAAGTCCACTTGGCAGTTCCTATGGGGATGACTGTTATAAACTGCAAAATGAGGGAGACAGTGTTTCTATTTAATCACAAGTTTCAGTTCTGAGTATAACAACAAGATAAAAAGATACTTCAAATAAAAACTGAGGGGCTTTTAAGGCTAAAAACATGAAAGGCAGAGAATTGTTCAGCAAAGATACTGAGAAAAGAACACAAAACTTATTTGCAGACTTTATTCTCCAAATTATGTTTAACGTTTGAAATATGAGTTATTTTCATTTACAATGCAACTTTCAGGTCTGACTTTTTATTTTTTGTAAAAAGTTTCATGCTTGCCTGAAAAAGCATCACAACAGAGTAAGCAAGTAAGAGCAAAACCTACAGAACCCAAACACCTGAAAAATATTAAGGATTTAATACCATAGCAACTTGTCAAGCTTGAAGAACTACTTGTCCCATATCTCTTTCCCAGACACTTTGTGTGTCTTCCTCTGACAATTATACTAGTAATAATCTGACATACAAAAAGGTCCTTGTGAGACATGCTTCATGTTAAGGCATTGGAACACGTAATTTGGGAAATGAAACAGGACACGACAAAATTTAATACATACCCTTTGCTTCTATATAATATTCTATTAAGCATTCTTTACTTTGGAAAATATGGAGAACACCTTTACTGTGATCTATAGTACCCTCTGGGCTGGGAAAACAAGGATCAAAGTCAGAGATGTAAAGGAAAGGAAGAAATCAATGTTTTTATCACACAATCTAACCAGCAAGTAAAACAGTCAAACCTCAATCTGATTACAACACTAAAGAATGTTCCCCAACAACAAACAGCTTATTGACAAAAGATATAAAACTAAGAACATGAAAACAATAAAGATACCCTGGCCTGCATGTACTAACCACTCTTCAGCAATAATTTACTTCATGCATGCACCATAGCAAAGGAGACTTTTTAAAAAAGAGATGCAAAAATACACAGGAATGCTACTTTTCAGTTGCTGTGCACTTTACTCAAGCACAAGGAGCAACAGTGAATAAAACACAAGTTTATTGTCTGAAAGTTTAAAGAGGTAAGAAGATTTGTAAATTGAGTTTCTCAGACTCATAAGTCAGATTTTCAATGACAGATAAAAGATTACCAACAGAGACTTTGAAAAGACAACTACCTAAGATGCATTTCTGCCATTCAGCTCCATAGACCCAAAAGCTTCTGCAGCATCACTCCCTTATGGTGTTGATTCTCCATCCTAAAGGCCCACCATTCTTTGCTCTTCCTGTACTGCATGCTACCCTTTCAGAAATTCAGAATACTGAAACACATTACCTGGCCAAGCTGCCTTTGCTCTCAACAAACAGCATCATAAAAACAGGAGGAGGAAGAGAACGCAAACTTAACACAGCTCTCCCAGCATGACACCAGAAAACAAAGTGAGACAAAACTGAGTGGATGCTCTGTATTTCATTTACCTGACACCCCTGAGCCAGGAAGGAATGAAGCGATACATACATAGATGTTGAGAACGTAACACACAGTAAGAGCACCATTATAAACATTTGGGGTTTGTTACCTAAGTCTCTGCAATAAATAACTGAGAGGGTGCAAGAGCAAACATGGCATCCTCATTTTCCAGAGTACTGTTAGTAACCAAAGCATTCTAAAACTGTATTTTCAGGTGGCACCATTTTCAAAGAAACCTCAAAATTAAAACTAAGAGTGGAAGGGTGACTGGCATCCAGGTACATTTGTAAACAGAAAGGACACAATTAAACATTTGCATCTCTGAACTGTGCCCTCAAAACTTTCATAGTACGTTTTTAAGGTAAGGTTAACAGGCCAGTAGGAGACAGCACGTACATTGTGAGCCTTACATTGCTTTAAAATGAGGTTTGTAATGGAAAAAATCAGACATGGCAATATTTTACAGGGATTTAAAACAAACATTTTTCATGCATTAATTCAATGAGCACATTGGCTGTAAGCAGGATTTATGACCAGCATATCTATTTACCATGACAAATTTTATCTAACAGCAACAGCATTGCTATGCATAATGACAACCAAAGAAATCTTGATCTTGATGTAATTTAATGCACAGAGTATTAGGAAATTTAATCAAAAATCTACCTCCTTTCTAAACATTTAAATAATTATTCTTTTTCAAGCATTCATTCTATTCTTACCATTGCAATCTGGTCTCACAAAAACTTGGCTAGAGTTTAAAAATTTAAAGGTCAGGGTTAGAAAGGAAAAGAAAAGTAGTATTCATTTTCAGCATCTTTTCTAAGAATGCATTAATTAGATCCTACATCATGCCAGCGTTACTTTTTATTACTCACCTAAGAAAAAAAAGAGTTGCTTAAGTTTAGTGTCTATACTTTTACATGTAGCTACTCAGTATTATCTAAGAAAAAGCCTCTCAAAATAAGGTTTTTCTGGAAGAGCTATCTCTAAGACAACTGGAGAATGAAGACACATTCTGCTGAGGATTGTTTCAGATAAAAATGGATTTGGATTTGCTTGTATTGGCTTCTGGGGCTATTATCCACCAAATCTGAAATTTGTATTCACTATTTGGGTGAAAGAACTAGTGTGATACAGCCACAGTTACTGTAACAGTGAACTCAACTACATACAGACACAAATCAAGAAGCTGAAAAGTAATATGCACTACAGGGATTTACCTCGGTGCTCTGTAAGACTAAAACATAAGGAATGTTGGGTGCCATTAGCCTTTTATGTTCAGAGGAATATGAAAGATCCAGATTTCATGTGCGTGGAGCTCACATATAACCAGTGACATAAATGTGGGAAAACAGCCCTCTCAATTAGAATATTAAAAGCTAAATAAATACATTAATTATTATGAAATACTTTGTCATTTTTCAGTGAGAAAAAGATTCTTCTTAAGAAAAAAATTCCATTATGTTGCAAAAAAAGATAAACTGTGTTATAATTGACTCCTACTTATAGAAACATTTAATGTGCCAAAAGGGACTTGAGATGATAATGATATCTTTCCCATATTGGTGCCACCTTCTCCACAGACCAGCAGAAGTAGCATACCAATTTTCCTCCTTCTTGGATCTTTTTAATACCCTCCAAAACAGAATTCTGATGTATATCATGATATACTACTATAGTACTTGTTTCCTCTCTTCTTTTCTATGGAAGGAGCCTCCATGCCCACTGCCCTAAGTCCCTAAAGGCATGTTAATAGTAGAACACCTGATATTTCCCAAAACAGCGCTTTCTGAACTTCAGAGAGTCTGTGAACTAGAAGACACTCTAGGTGCATATTCACACTGGTGAACCAACATGGCAAAGGCCTCATCTCTGTCCCTCAAGCCAACAGCTATCTGACTACATTCATACTCTAAAAAGAGAAGGATGGGATCTCAGAAGATCTGACCAGAATGGTTCCTGGGCAATGTTAAACTTTAGACTACTCTTGAGAACTGCTCAGCAGTTCTTGAGTTTTGGAGAAGCAGCCAGTCAGGACCAAAACTGTGTCAGTGACCATTGTAACTACTTGAAAACAGAATAAACACTCAGTAGTAGGATCTTGCCCCTTGCACAGTGTCATTTATCAGTATATGCAGCCTCTCAGAACATACTTTGGTTGTGTGTACAGACTGGGGAATGAGATGCTGGAAAGGGCCCTGGGGGTCCTGGTCAATGGCAAGTTGAACATGAGTCAGCAGTGTCCTGGCCGCCAGGAGGGCCAACCCTGTCCTGGGGGGCATCAGGCAAAGCATCACCAGCCGGGCGAGGGAGGGGATTGTCCCGCTCTGCTCTGCTCTGGGGCAGTCTCACCTTCAATAATGTGTGCAGTTTTGGGCACTGCAGTATAAGATATTCAGCTCTTAGAGTGTCCAAAGGAGGGCAACAAAGATGGTGAAAGGCCTTGAGAGAAAGCCGTATGAGGAGTGGCTTAGATCACTTGGTCTGTTCAGCCTGGAGAAGAGACCGAGGGGAGGCCTGACTGTGGTTTTCAACATCCTCACAAGAGGAAGTGGAGGGACAAGTACTGATCTCTTCACTCTCATGACCAGTGACAGGACTCAAGGAAATGGCATGAGACTGAGTCAGGGGAGGTCTAGGTTGGGTATCAGGAAAATGCTTTTCACCCAGAGGTTGGTTGGACACTAGAACAGGCTCCCCAGGGAAGTGATCACAGCACCAAATTTGACAGAGTTCAAGAAGTGTTTGGGTAATGCTCTCAGGCACACAGTGTGGCTCTTGGGGTGTCCTGCACAGGGACAGGAGTTGGACTTGATGGTCCTGATGAGTTCCTTCCAACTCCACATATTCTATGATTCTACGGCAATTTTATATACTCTGAGTTGTTCTTTATAGAAAGAATGAAGCAAAGCAAAAAAAAAAAAAAAGTCAGGGATTGCTCTGTATCCTCTCAAAGAGTTGAGGCTGAAAGGCATGCTTATTTCACTAGGATACAGCTTCCTTCCTATGAATTTGATTTTAGCATGTGAGATGAAAGCAGTGAGACAGCAATGTCAGATTTTGAGCTGCTATTAATAACAATCAACATCATGATTCAGACTGAAGAAAATTACAATTAAAAAAACCCTTTAAATCTCCTGAAGAATCATGTTTTTCTTGACACAGGCATCTCTTGTAACACAATGGAATGTATTACCAAACATTTCTAGAAACTAGATGTCACAGAAACAGTAATTTAAAGAAATTAAGTCAAAGGATTCCATCAACATCTCTGAAGACTGACTTTCACTGCAGCAATACATGATAAGCATCAGAATTCAATACAAAGTTTATCATGGCAAAAGACAATCAAGATAGATTACTGGCATGTTTTCCTTAAAAACTTCAGTACAGGTCTCTCCCCATCACTGAAACTCGACTTTGTTTTCCCTTCCTCCTAAGACTTTTCCTGCATAGATATCTAGAGTTAAATCCACACTATTTATGTCATCAGTCTATTCTCTTTGTTTGCATTGTTTTTCTCTAGAATGCTGCTGTAGTTTATTCTTGATACACTACAGCAAAATCAAAAAGCTCAGTAACAGTAAACCTCACCAATAACAAGTGACCTCACCGATAACAAGTAACCTCACCAATAAGAATGTGGATTCAAATCTGTAAAAGGTAGGTCCTTGCCCACTCACTTTCTCTTACTTTATTCCCTTCTTGTTTTCCTTTATTTGTTTCTATAGCTTTTACTCACTGTTAAGTTGCTGTTACACTGGTCTCTTAAACACTTAACTTTTCAAATGGCAGTGTTCCAAGGAAGATATTGAACACAGCTACTTATAGTTTGGGAACTTTGATTTTTAGGCTGAAACTTTAAGCATGCAGCTTTAAGAACAAAAGTACCCACTCACAATTTCCACACATAGAAGGCCAACAGCGGTCATGATATTTAGTTACCTTGGACACAGAGAAGCCATGGTAAGTATTTTGGGCTTCATTTAGGTACGTCTTCCATCCTACATGTCCTCTTGGTAAAAATACAAATAAATACAAGAATAGAATACACTATACTTTTTAACTCTATGACATTATTTTACTGTGATATAAAATTTAATTCTGCTGTTTTTTTGTATACCTGCTAGTAGCTTTCACTGTTATGTACATTATTTACAGTCATCCTGAAGGGTACAAGTTGACATATATCTCTATAACTACATGATGCATTCTAAAAAAATATATGTTTTCTTATTTTAGGACTAAATTCTGTATTTTTTTGTTATTACCAGTCTTCCTAGCACACAAATTCTCATCACTATTAATAGTGCACATAAGTCTTTGGGACGTACTGTGGAATTTGTGAATGCAATATTTCAGAAGGAATATTCTGACAAAGCCAGAAAACTTTGCGACGCTCAGCTAGCAAAATAGGTTGAGCATTTGAGAATAAGTTCACGTGAAAATATCTCTGGTTCACTAGATCTGACTGAAACATGAGGTTGGCCTGAACAAAGGTGTTCACCAATGGGGCTTGTAGTTCACTTCCCCAGATGCAGTCATATCTCCAAGAGCAGAATATGCTGAGTCACTGTAGAGGATGAGATGGTGGGCATGCTGGAAATCTTGTACCATGATGGACAGTGAGTACAGTAATTCTACTATTCACCTTCAAGAAGACTCAACTACTTTCAAGACCCAAGGGAACAACACCAACTTCCAGCCCAAGCTCTTACGTTGTTTTGGGGGAGTTTTGAAGTAGGGGCAGGGGCCATTGTTTGTTTGGGAAGGCAGGGGCAGGGAGGGGGAATGTTTTGGTATTGAACAGGAGACTTGTGCCCTGTGTAATTAGTTGATTTGAAGATCTGGTAGAAAAATGAACACAAATCTAACTTACACAACTTAAATAGGAACTTATCCTTTCTTGCCAATTACAATTTAATACATTTACCTCTCTTGGTGATAAAATTCTGTTGATCATTTCTTGCCAAAGCAAACATCCTTGGGTGCCCATTTCTATAATTAAGCTCCTAAAATTAACCTAAAAACCGCTGTGCTTGTTAATCTTTTTAGTAGGGCCATTGCTAATGACTTCTTGCAGCTAAAGCCCTGCTTGTACACATACTGATAACATTATCTTAATTTGTCCTTGACATTAAAAAAGTATTACTTCGTAACTAACTCCTCTCTTCCAATCCCAGTGTATTTAAAAAACAAACAAACAAAACCAAACAAGCTTTAAAGCACTTACAGCCCTGCACAAAAGGAGACTTTTCCTAAATGCTGACAATTCTCTGGAAACCCCCTGATTATTTTTCCTGTTTACCTGTTCATCATAAAAGACCTGAGCACTTCACTACAAATGTGGGGTTCCTCTCCTTTCATCACAAAAAAGGTTTCACCAAAATAATTATGACTTCTGAAAAGTGTTATTTCGCTAGAACACTACGCGCACATCCCAAACTGATGGAAGGAGGAGATTGTACACTTCTGACCTTGCGTGTGTATTTCAAAGGAAGGGTAACAACAGTGAATGGCAGGTTAGACACAAAAGGAGAGCAGAGACAAGGAAAGATGTGAAGGTAAATATATGGAATCACAGGCAGAGGGACAGATAAGAAAATGTAAAGGAAAAATGAGAACTCAAGAGTGGGTGTAGAAGACTTTATTTTTCAGAAGACTACATGGAATGGATTCCTTAGGGAAAAGTCTTAATCTTAGGAGGAATCGAGGAAACTAACACCTACTTTTCAGAAAAGGTTAGAGAAAGGACATCCAGATACAGAATTAAAATGTGTTAACAAAAAGCTTCTAGTCCTAATCTAACACTTATTCCCACAAACTACTACTTTTAAAAGCAGCTATCCTAATTCACAGTATGACTACACTTCCAAAAATACCAAAGTAATTTCTGGTGACTGGTACCATGCCTACATTTGCAATAAGAATAATAACAATAATTTTGTTTTTCCAGAAGAATTAACAAATACTAGAGTGTTTTCTCCATAGGCTATTTAGTCACAGGTCTAGTGACTAAATTTAACACATTGCTGTGGTTTAACTACAGTAGGTGGCTAAACCTTCCACAGCTGCTCACTCCTTCCTTCCCCCTAGAATAAAATGGGGGGAGAGAATGAAAAGGGTCTAAAAGAGAACAACCAAGGTAGAGATAAAGGTAGTTTCAAAGGTAAAGCAAAAGCTGCACACAAAGAAAGCAAAGTAAGGAATTCATTCACCACTTCCTATGGTCAGGCAGGTGTTTAGCCATCCCCATGACAGCAGGGCTCCATCACACCTACTGGTGACTTGGAAAGATAAATGCCTTAACTCCAAACATTCCTCTTTGTTCTTCTTCCCCCAACTTTAAATGCTGAGCATGAAACCGTATGGTATGGAATATCCCTTTGGCCAGTTGGGGTCAGCTGTCCCAGCTGTGTCCCCTTCCCAGCGTCTTGTGTACCCCAAGCCTTCTCACCGGTGGAGTAGGATGAGAAATAGAAAAGGGCTTGAGGCTGTGCAAGTGCTGCTCAGCAATAACAGAAAACATTCCTGTGTTATCAGCACCACTCTGTGCCGAATTACAAATCCAAAGCATAGTTACATATGAGCTACTATGAAGAAAAAAAAAATCTATACAAGACACCAACAAGAGCCCTTTGGCGACATTCAATTTACTATATTTGAAAGCTGGTTTACAGAAAACAAGTTTCTTATTTTCAGTACTGTTTAACAGCCCTTTCTTGTGACCACAAAGATTTTATTCCTAGACTGTACTCTCCTTCTCCACAACTTCTACAATATATTTCTTTATTATACACTTTCCCTACAGCCTGTGCCATCAGGACAGCCTGCTGTTGAGGACTTAAGAGAGGAGCAGTTGCCTGGTTTCAAACAGAAACTTGAGAAGGTGACAGAGCAGCCTAACAAGTACTGTGATGCTCTGGTAACAAACACACCACTTACAGGCTAACTTCTTCATCCCCTCTTGATTTCACTGCCTAAATAGTTCAAAGGTGCTCTAGAAATGGGAAATATTCCAACAGTGTTTAGCAGACTGTTTCAAACCGCCTTTTTTTTCTTGAGCAGGTGGAAATAAATTGGAAGTATATTATAAAGCTGCTTTCAATCTTAATTCTGATGCATTGCTTGTTATCAAGTTGAGGAATACTCAAATGCTTTTGGTGTTTAAATTTACTTTGAAGCTCTTACTTATATAAAAAAGATTAAAATTGAAGTAAGAATCAATAACTAGTGATTAGCAAAAAAATTGAACATACTTACATTAAACTTGATAATGTCATATATCAAGTACCGAGGGACAACCTGTCCATTAACCTTGTCAATGATCATTTCCTTGAAAGAAAAGAAAAGACATTGATAATTATTTCATGAATACAGAAGCATGTCAACGTATTTATACTTAGTGCACATACCTGCAAGCGTGATGCAATCAAAAAATACTTTACACTAGGTCAAGATTATAAAAATATTATTATGATCCTAAAAGTCTCTCATGAAGTGTTCAAAAGAACGGCAGGAAGCTGTACTGCCTCCTGATATGCAACATTTATACATTAGTTTCCCCACAGGTTTTGAAATCACTACCTTTCTTGAGTGAATAATGAGTTTTTAGAAACCTCAGTAAGAACTGTGATCCTAAGTCAACCCAGCACCACTGGAAATCTTGCCCACAATAGTACAACAGCGAGGATGTAAAGAACAAGCATTCATATTCATTTTCTGTGCTGAGGTTGGATCTTTTCATTTTAATAGCATCCTAGGCAGCAGTGAGAACTACAGTTTGCTTAAATATTGCACTGTAACTAAACAGGATGGTTCCTTCAAATGGAAATATCATAGACACTCTCTGTATTACATGAAGTTAGTTAAGACACAATATGTACTGGCAAATCTTGAAAATATGTCAGCTAGGGAAAGAATATTGACAATCAATATCCAAACACAAAACTGTTTCCTCAATTTAATAGTACATACAAAAATATATACACCATACATGCTGGTGCTTGTATCTGTAACTCAGGCTTCCTGTGATATGAGTTAGATATAATTTATTAATTTGATGAACTAATAATGAATATTTAGTTCTATATCAGTCAGGATTGAAAATTATAACAATCAACCATTGATAGATCTTTTCCAGAGACAACTTTGAAATATGCACATCTCTAAATGCAATCAATCTTCTCTCTGCCCCCCTCCACCACCTGATTCTTGGCTAATATGTTAATTGTATCTCCTACAGATTTTTTTCTGAAAATACCAAGTTAAAACTCCAAATTCACACATACAAGATAAAACAACTAGAACACTGAAACAGTTCACTACAACATGATGGAAACAAAATCATGAGATCAAGAATTATTCCAAAAAAGAACATTACATCAATTCAAATTAATTTGGTTTATCTAGTTTCTTGTTAGGCTAGTAGCATTTTTATGCCTTACAACCTTTTAACTTCTCCTAGAATCCATAAATTCTACAAAATAAACCCAAACAAGAGTGTGATTGATTCATGTAAGATTGATTTTCAGTCTGTCAACAGCAAGTTTCTTGAATTGTACCTAGCATTTAACCGCAATTTGTTTTGAAAAATAAACAAGCAGTTGTGAAAACATAGATTTGTTTTAAAACAAACACAAAGCTTGAAGCATTTAAAACTAAACTAGACACCATGAACATGTTGTTCTCAGAAACCATCAGGAACTGTGAGTTGCCTACTTAACATTTTGGAATCTCATCTCTTGTGAGCAGAACCCTGAGACAGAGATTGAACTTTCACAACCAAATGCTGCATTCACAGGTGTTGTTAATGACTGCCCAAACTGACCTTACACATCTTGACACAGCTAATTTGATGAGTGAAAAACATTCCTTTGGAACATTATAGTATCTTATTCTTAGCTCTAAAAATTATTTAGGCACAGGTGCTCTCAAAAAAAGGTCCAAAAAAGGCCCACATAGAAGCGATGTAATAAAACGCCGTTCTGTTGGTTTCCAGCATTTAGGTAAGACACTGGTGAGCTATCAAAGGAACAGCTGATGCAATGCTGCAATGCCTTCTTTGACAATAAATTTTATAACTAAGTGCAAGAACAGATGGACTAGGTACAACTCAAGAGACAGAAGGCATAATGTGCAAACTTGGAAGAATGCATAAAGATATAATGCAAGGGGGGGGGGGGGGGGAAACAGGAAAAAAAAACACCAGGAATCCTGACAGTAGTCAGGTGAAACAAATAACAAAGTAAAACTGAAACAAAAGAATGCTATTTCGTTAATGTTTCAATCGAACTGGCATGCAGAACAAATTTTTGAAACACATTTAACTGAACATACATTTAAGGTTTAAGGACTCACTTCCCAAGCAGGCATATTCAGAGCCTCAGCTTTGAGGCAAAGCTAGCATTTGTATGCAAAACCCTGAAAACATCGGTGCCTGGTATTATGAGATTTTATGCTTAATTTTCAAAATCTGAATCTCTGGATATTCACTTTAAGAAGAAATATAGCGTACATCCAAAAGACCAATAACTATTTTTAAACACCCTCTGAAATGTTCATTTTTAACACAGTTTTTTTATAAGGAAACTTTTTCTTTACTTTCAGGTATGTGCAAACATTCTTTATTCTATTACTGATCAAATCAACCTTTTTCCTCACATCCTCACTTCTTTTCTTGCTCCCCTGCCTCTTGTTCTTCTTTGACATCCTGCATGAAATACCAGCTAGAGCAAAAAACAATAGCACAATATGCCTTAGAAGCAGAGATTACAAATTCCTGCACTGCTCATCTCCATCACGACAACAACATTCCCTGCTCCATTAGTTACACCAATACAACTGTCATAAGGCCAAAGCAGTAAAGTGAGCATAAGTTTCAGACTGGAAATGCTCTAACATAATTCTTTTACTCTCTGATTTCAGAATCTTCCTTGAAATTATCAGAATTGAAAAATATCCCAGGGAATAGAACTCTTCAGAGGCCACTTCAGAGAGGTTAAGAAAATGCAATATTTGAGAACTGACCACAATCAAACTCACTGATTCTGAGCTGAGTAATGACCTGATCCTGTAAAACTATATTTAAGTAAATTTTTAGGTAAGTAAAAATTCAAACCCAAATCCACTCATGTAACATTAATAGAACACAAAAGCATCCATAAGGTACACTTGCAACCATGCACTGCCTTCTACAGACTCCATGTAGATTTACAGTGAGTTTTAAACTATCTCTGTTAGTCAGTACGACCTTTATGACTTGTCCATTAGCTGCTAGTTTAGGTGTTTGCTTAACCTGTGGGCCTGCAGAACAAGCTCCAGTGATCCGTTTCTGTGACATTACGTGGCAACACTGTGCTGGTGTCACTCTCCTCAAGCTTGTGGTGTTGCAGAACATGGTCATACAGTAGATTAGAAACAGCAACTGTGCTAAGAGCTTTTAGCTGGACAGGTACGAGACTGGAGTGAAAGCTCATGAACTGTTTTCCTTAAATCACTTATCTATCACATAAGTTGAACTTAAAATAATCAAAAATCTTGAACAAAGCAAAGGATCTCCTTTTACCAGCCACTTGCAGAATGCATTTTTGGTTGACCTAGATTATGGAATCAGATCTAATAATACATTTGTTTATTATTCCTTTTCCTCTTTTGTCTTAATCCTTTTGTCCATTTACTTTTAACAAAATTCTAGTCACTGTTTTACTTAAGGAATTAAAATACCTTTTTCTTTCAAATTTATTTTGCATAAATCTATATTGCACCAACTTTTGCAAACTCAAAAAAGTTATAAGTTATGCCATTTCTCAAAGAGCTTACAAATAAATGAGGTCTGTACTGATATAAAAACATAAATCTCTACCTTGTCCTCCACTTTTGGAGCTCTCGGCCATCCTAAATCTTCAAGTGTGAACAATATTTTATATATAAATAAAAAAGATAAAAAACTGTATTAAAATTTTAAAATGTAATTCAAGCCAAAGAATGCCTCTGCGTTTTCTACTCAACTGTTCCAAAGCTAAGCTGAATGCCAAGAAAGCTCCTGAAAATTACTAATTGGTTTTCTTGCATGACAGCCGAAATAGTTCAACAAACCCTATGCATTCCCTCACACAGCATTATGGATGCAAAACACTGGGCTTCTAAAGGAATAATTCATATTATACCAGTCACCTGTAAGTAATACTCAAATTAGCATTAATTAGCTTCGCAGAAAACTTTCTTCCATGCCAGGAAAACAACTGCAACTGATGAGCTGGAGATGAACATAGAGTATTGCAGGAAATCTGTCACCACCCAAGATGTCACTGATCACAGCAAGCACAGTTTGCAAGTAATTTCAGCCTGAAGTGAACTATAAATGCACTTGAAATTCCCAAAGACAACCACATGAAAGGCTTACACCAGAACCATTAAAGCAAGTTAATAGATCAGATCCCTGAATGCATGGAAATTGCCTTTATGAAGGTTTCGTATATACTGTCATTCCAAATAAAGTTAGGGGGAATGACCTGATCTTTTGTATTCTTAAAACCAGAGATTGTTTTGCCACATGGCACCGATATTTCTGTTTTCTCTTTCCTTCTTTCTCATATTTTTAAGATTACTGTAAAGCAATGCCAACTGGGCCACCTCATTCTATACTCATTTCCTGAAAGAGATAAATCTCCTTCAAGAACAGAAAGCATGAACTACTTCAGCCTGCCATTAGAGAATTAACTTCAACAGCCCTTCAAGCACTAATTAGCAAAATATGTTAATACACAAAAAGCTAACTTCTTCTTCCCATAGATTTGAAAAATAAAATAATATCAATCATGCATATATCCTGAGCAAAGGATCATTCATAGAAATTGTCCTCTGGCATGAACATTAAACAAATATTCAATTGCAAAGTAAAGCTGTTCTGATGCATCAAATAATAGGCAAATCTTATCCTCAAACCTGTTGAAAGGAATTTAAATTGAAAAAAAAGTATTCCATCAATAGCTTTTTATTTAATTGACCATATTAAAATAAATTTAGAAGTCTGTACTATGAAAAGTTAGTTATCCATTGAAAGGTTTGAGTTTTATCTTAGGGTACTTGCCCTGTTAATATCATTTTATTTCGCATTTCATGAAAAAAATGTGTGTGTGGAGGGGGGAAGCACAGTAAGACTGATTTCATGCCAATAAATGCGAAATGCACTGTAACAGTCAAACTTTTACAGAACAACAAACTAGGTGAAGTTATAGTTCATGTCCTGGGTACTTGAGAGAACTGAATTTATCCTTAAGAGACTTAAATCTGTGAAACACAACACACGAGATGAGAGATCTTCTCCCATGCCCCACAACCACATTATGCACATGTACCAATATCCTAGTCTTCTAACACATCCACATTTTTCACCTTTACTAAAATATCTGTTTTGAAATAAAAAAACCTAGCAAATAAATAAATAAATGAAAGAGCAGCCACTTCTATCAAGAACACCTAGGATTGTACCATATGAACACGGGCAAGCCACTACTTTCTCAAAAGCCTTAGAAGGAGCAGAGGGAAAAAAAAGTACCAGGCTTTCTATCTCAACAGTATGGACCCTAATGTATGCCATTAAGAATAATATTATGTACATCATTAGAAAGCTGCCTTGCTGAAGAGGTTCCTACCAGACACAACAACTTGTGCAACCACTTTTAAACTGACAGCATGGCATCTCTTGCATTATGCTCTCAATTTTTCAGTGAAGCAGAAGCAGTGGAAAATATTCCATTATCTGCTTCTATGTCCCTGAGACAGTACATGGTTCTTTGCAGTAATTATCCTCACAGGTTCAATTTATACATGTAAATGTGTGTTCAGTAAGACAGATCATTCACAGAACTGACATTTCAAGAAGAATACTGACATCAAAGGCCTGAGAAAGGAAAGAAAGTTGTTAATCATGACAACATGGCCTCCTGTACCTGAGAAGTGCATTAGGCTTTGGCAGACCAATATGGAAGACCATCTCAGATATTCAATACTTAAGCAAGCAGGAGTTACAGCAATGTATAGAGCCTCCAATGCTACTGAAACATAACAGGAAACTGCACTGATCTACATTGACAGGTATTTAGTGTACAAGCTAATGAAGTTCTTTTGGTAATGTCAAATAAAAAGGTCAAGAAAGGAATAATCTCTTTTTGTGGCTACTGTTCTGAAAAGTTTACCATGAATACTTCAGCCCAGCCTTCAAACAACAAATGCAGACATTTTACAGCCTGTTTTCCAACTGACTCAAAAAAGTTCATTAGCAAGTTCAAATTTAAATTAGTATGACAACTTAAAAATGTTTTAGTCTTAAATAAAACTAAACCACTTCTAAATTATTTAATAATTCAGATCAGCTGAAAATAAAGGCAACAGAAAACAAGACGTCAATTCACAAAAGTCTAAGAAAAGATGATGAAAATTTTAGCAAATTTTAGAAGTACTTCCATGAGCTGCACAAAATAGACCATGTTTGCTGTTTCAAAATATAAAGCTGTAGCAAGAGATGAGGTTCTGCAATAATTTCTTTAAATTCTCTTCAAGCCTATTCTGACTTTCAGAAAACATCATCTCAATACCTTGATTTATTTCAAAGACAAAGAGCTCCCCCCTGAGCAGTCACCACTGCTATTCTGCAGGTAATTCATTTCTTATGAAACACGATTCCCACATTCAGCCAGTGGCCCAATCTATATCCCTCCTGAAAACCTATGATTCACCAATCCAGGCCTAAAAATTTGGCCCTGTTTATGAACAAAAGCAAACAGCACTGAAATTGTTACAATAGTCATGCAGTATGCTCCTTACCCCATCCAGAAGAGTGTTTGTTAGATGTGTGCGAAGATCTTTGCGAAACGGGAATTCCAGGTTAGATACATGAAAAATGGAATTGTCTCTATCAATCATATAAACTTCATTCTTGCCATCAATCAGCATCATGTACCTGCACAGGCAATGTTAACATATTATAGTTAGAAATACATCCTCAAGATCTCTACTGTTTTGTTTTACATTAAGTGCTAAAAACAAGCAATAATGACAGACACTAAGCACTTTAAAAGAACTTTTTTTACACATAGAAGTTTAAACCTATTGCCTCAAGAAAACAACATAGTTAAATGCAATTATCACAAAGAAAATATTTCAGAGATAAAAAATCAGAATATATCCGTATATATAAGAATTTTGCTGTGTCCAGCTGTGTCCACTATGCCTGAAAATCTATTAAAAATAACAGGGGTTTTAATGCTGTAAGAAATACATGAGGCTAATTCAGTCAGATGCTGAAAAACAATCTTTTAATCCAGCTTTTCCTTTATTAAGTGGACCAGAAGCTTGCCAGGTATAAATCTGCAGAGTTTCATTCAAAAGAACCACCCTTGCTTCCTTTCTATTGCTGGTTATCTGTCTCTGCACCATTGAAAAGTCCCAGCCAACTACTGAGACACTTTTCATTAAAACATTTTTCTTCATTACAACAAATTTTGCCATAGTACATTTCTCTCACAGTACACACAAAGAAAATCCCAAACCTTACTACATTATCACCAGTAGTTTGTGAGCTTGTTTCAGTTGCAGACACAAATTTTCTACAATTTTTTTTATATCATTACAGCCCTTGGGAGCCCGAGTCATCCATTTAGACCTCTCCATGCTAATACCAAAGAAGACTGTTCTATAAAAGTAACACTCTGTATAAAAGAAAAAACATTAAACAAATAGATGAAAAAAAAGAATGAAAAAAAGACACTAAAAATGAAGGAAAAAAATAAAAGACAAAAAAGACAAAAACCACGAGATGCTAAACAGCACAATAGCTGTAACACACCTAAATTACCTTTTGTAAAGTTTTCTTTCATCTTTACAACCAGAGTTGTAAGGAAGAGTTTTGGGAAGAATAACAAGGCAGTTGTGCTGACAAAGTTCTTCTCAAGCTTGTGCAGCAGCCTAGGAATACACACACCTTCTGACTGGAGACAGGAAACTGAAGACATTTCAGTGCAAACTAGTATCAAAGGCCAGATGCAACAGTCAACAACTTGGCTGTGAATGAGAACTAATAAAGGTGCTGAGTGTATTTCTTCTCTGTGAGGGTGATGAGGCACTGGAAGAGATTGCCCAGCAAAGCTGGGGATGCCCCATCCCTAAAAGTGATCCAAGGACAGTTTGAATGGGGCTCTGAACAACCTGGTCTAGTGAAAGGTGTCTCTGCCCATGGCAGTGGGATTGGAAGTACATGATCTTTATGGTCCCCTCCCAAACCAAACCATTCTGTGATTCATACACTGCAAGTGCTGAAAGTGAAGACTAGCACCTTGAATCTGATGTGGTAAACTAAAAGAGAAACTGCTGTGGGGCTCGGAAGGTCGGCAAAGCAAAAAATATCAGAAAAGTTCCTTTTTGGAACGAACAAGTTATTCTTGCACTTAGTGAGACCAGTGAAAAGAACAATCTAGTTATGAAGATGTGTTCAAATGTTCAGACAGGAAACACAATGGTTGCATAGCAGTGCAAAAAATAAGCAGACAAGAGACAAAGCTGACATGCAAAATCCAAAATAAGTCCATGTTCGGTGTCTCAATCAAACTTGAGTTATGTCAGTTTTACTAATTATCAGTTGAGCTGTTGTAAAGAAACTGATGCCTGGTCATGCCAAAACTTAGTTCTAGTTCACACCAAAACTAAGAGTGTCACCCTGTACTGAGCTCATTCTTTCAGTGATCTATTCATTTCACCCATGCTAAAAGCACCAGTGTTATTATAGAGGTTTTATTCTGTAAAAGAAGGTGAAATCACAGAAAACCAAAAGAAAATAGCAGTACTACTGTCAAGCTAGTCCAAAGATTCTAAAACCTCACAACATTTAATGTTTTTGAATAGCCTATGATAAAATAGGGAAGGGACAGAAATCTTCCCAAGTTCAGTTGCTTGGACAGTACACAATAGGGAAATACTAAATTAAAAGTAAAAGATTATAGGAGTTTCATAATCTACACCAGAACATTGTGAAAGCTAGCAAGCATTTTTTGAAGACTCATTCAGCAAAGAACTTTTTATACTTACAAAAGTCTTTGGACATGTTGGGGGGGAACAATACTTTTCATAATTTATCCATTTCTCCTTCAAAAGTCCTGGTTATAAAGAAATAACAAGCTATCTGTAGTTGTTCCTAAAATTCACCACTCTTCCAAGTAATGCTCACAGGCTCTCTGCTGTCAAAACAAAGCAGCAAGCATTCCCCAGAAGCCCTGAAGGCAAATGGTCTACACAGGCAGCTGTCCTGGTGTCTGCACAGATCCTCCCTCCAGAAATCAGTAGATGTGACCACAGGAGCACAGGACCCCTTGTGCAGCTTAAATAAATTAAATACTTTCTTTCAGTATTATGACTATAATCATAAATCACTATATATCAGCTCAACTACTGTTTCTCCACACACAAGTACTTCAAGATTCTACAAGTCAGTTGGGGAAAAACAAAGCCATATATGAGCAGAAAACCTAAACAGTGGGAGTAGATTAAATCAGTGCAGTATTAGAAGAGCTGAAAGCTGTACATGAGATGCTTTATGAAAAAAACATTCCAATATACATTCAAGTAAAAAAAGTGGTACCAGTTCTTCAGATGCAAGAATACTCTACAGACAACATTAATTTTTCAAACCACACTAATTTATTCAAAAATAAACCTAACTATAAAGAGCATGTTGTGTTTTTCTCAAAAACAAAACAATCCACGGAAAGGACAGAAGAGGTACATAAATAACAGAAATAAAAGCACTCTACTTCAATTTTTAATTTTATAAATAAACTTAAGCAGCAATCTCTGCACTTCCATATTCTATTCACTGCTGGTTTAAGCACATGCTTTCAGTGTAACTTGCATTAGATGCTGTTTTGTCAATGAAGCTTCACAAGATCTAGCACTTAAAAAAAAATCATACTTTCATCTTAGTTACATATGTGGTATAATAAGTGATATTTCAACTGCTTTGAAAAAAAACCAAAACACAAACAGTAAAATATTTTGTTTTCAGCCACCTAAAAAATCTACAGGTTCAGACAACATACAGAAGATTTTCTCAGAATCTATTACTTGAATATCAAAATGAACATACGATCAACTTTCCCTAAGTCTTCCACTCAAAATAAAATATACAGAAATTTACTTAGAAGTTGGTAGCTGGACACCTCACCAAGGAGTAGTGGCAAGATACCTCCTCTTTCAAACCACAGCACCAATGTTGCATCCCTTTCTCTTTTTTAAAATTTGACAGTGTTAGCTGTTTAGACCATAAATCCTAAATGAGAGGGACAATGATAAGTCTTACAACTGAATGCAAAAGATTCCCAAGCAATGATCACCAGGAACTTCGATTATATAACTCATAGGGTGGTGGGGCACTGGAACAGGTTCCCCAGAGAAATTGTGGATGCCCCATTCCTGGAAGTATTCAAGGGTTGGATGGGGGCCTCAGAATCTTGACCAAGTGGGTGACATCCCTGCCCATGGTGGGGGGTTGGAACTAAATGATCTTTAAGGTCTCTTCCAATCCAAACCATTCTACAATTTGTATGATTCTATATTTCCCTTCAGAGAGCTACTGAGATAAAAAAAGATTACAAAAAATTTGGTATTAGCAGATAAGCATTTACACCACTATACAGAGCATGCCCCTGGGCAACACCACACAGGCAAAGAAGAGCCATGATTTCTCAAATAAATTCACCAGGGACAGCAAATAGGAGCTGAACTGTCATACACTGTAATGCCCACTGTGAACACTACTTGCTATTATAGCTATTGTATAAGCACCCAAAAGCTCCAGTTAGGAAGCAGGCCCCATTATTTTAGATTCTGTGCAACTACACAAAATGATGTGATCCTATTTCAGATGGCTCAATCTGAATGTAAAACCAGATCAGTAAATAAAAGAGCAAAAGCAGACCATCAACAGGAGCAGTAACAGAACTGCCTATTCACCTTTGAAAACTATATATGGAAGCACAGAATCATGTTTGAGCTTACAAACATCATCTCTCCAAACTGTCAGGCCAACCACTAGAAACCAGCTTCCACTGAAACAAAAGTTCTGACAAGTGAGTTAAAAAGGGCCGCGCTGTCCACACAGATAAAATATCTAGCCATAGAAATGCTAAAATCTAAAGTTTCATTAGAAGCTACTTTCCATTCACTTCTGATCCTGAGGCGAGGTCCATTATTAATTCTAATTGGCATTAGTATTAACATGATAATTCAGGAAATAGGATGGAAATTTCATTAGCAAAAAATTACAGCTCTTGGCATCAGACACGCCGATCTCTAAATCACCTACCAGAGTATTAATAACTTTAATCTTTGAACTTTAAAAAATGTTAACCACCAAATCTTTGGAAATCAGTTACTTTTTGCATACCCAAATACAGACAACTTTTTCAAAGCCTCATTTGCCTCCACATATATCCTGTTCATGTAGTCTATGCCAGCTGGACCCCAAACACATGCTGTAAGAATGATTTTTTTAGACTTCCATTTTCAGTTGAGTTTCTTTTGGTGATGGTGGTGCATTTTTTGTTTTTACACAGTTCTGAGGCTGACACGAGCTACAATGAAAATGCTAAGTTAGAAGAAACTAAGGTTTCTCCTTTATGTGGATGTTCGCCAGTTTTCACCATTAAATTTGAAAGTACATTTCAGGAAAATATTGTTTAATGCAAAATAAGACAAATTACTTGATGCCCCATAACCTTGAGTCATTGAGATTAAGGAACAAGAACAGAACTGTATCTCCTAAGCTCCGTATCCTCTTTCCCAGATTCTTAGGATTCACACAACTGGCTTTGAAAATATTCCCCAGCACAGTACATCACTACCCATGGTGTAGTCCATGCTAAAACATATTTACAGTGAAACTGATCTCCCAGAAGTTCACAGTTTTGCCTCTGACTTCAGTTTTATGATGTGCCTTATCTATGTTTAACTTCTTTCTCAGGCAAAATCACAGCAACCATCTTAGCAATAAGGTTACATGTGTTAATTTTGTGCTTTACAGGAGTTTTAAAACTTTAAGTATAATATAAAAATATAGCACAGCTTCCTCAAACTTTAAGACCTCATCTTCTGAGTTCAACACAAAAGTAATTTTCTGAAAAAAATCAAGAAGTAGCAAATGGATTAGAAATATTGTTTTAAAGGAAGCTTAAAAATTCAGCTCCTCTAGGAGCTTTCTTTGCCCCGCAGTATTTCTTTAGATAGGCTATATCAAAGAAGATTATTTATTTCGACACAGTACCGCTGTTGCTGCTTTTTATTGATTTCCCTTTTTAAATATGCCTGTGTCTGTATTATCACATTAAAGAATGCAAAACTCAAGAAATTCCATCAACTCTAAGCACAAAAAACACGGCAGCTCTCCATTCCCAAGTGAGTTCATTACACAGCCTAGAATTCAGTCTTGTGAAAACGCTGCCCTCCCACACAAATAAGCATTACCCAACTCCAAAGAGCAATTAGCATCACTAATATGTTCACTGATGCAGAGGCAACAACAAAATCCTGTTGCAGATATGATTTTTAATTTCTTAATTTCCTTTTACGATTAGCAATGCTTAAAAATCATGAGTGTGTCGCCACTCTGTAGATCGATCACCTATGGTGAGGTGAAACCATTTCAGCACTTTACTTTGGACCCTGCCACTCCCTCCTGGCAAGAAAGCATCAACTTCTGGCCAAACACTGCAGAAAAGGCCAGAAGAATGAAAATTAATGACTGCCCTCTATGCACTGACAGTAGGAGATCATCTATCTGTGTCACTAAGCTGCTGCAGTTCCATGTCCTGACCCAAATCCAGACTGTGCTGGATCTAGAGTAAGTTTAAATTACACAAGTTTGAAGTTGGCTTGTAGCAGATGGAGCAATACACCCTGAAGTCTCAATAAAATGAAGAAGGCTCAGCTTGCTTTCTTCTATTAATTGCTGCTGGCAATGGTCACTGCTTCAAAGTCTGTCTTCTGAAGGATGACATAGCCTGAATACAGGGACATTAACACAGGAACTTACATGAAGATTTAAAATTTTATTTTCAATATGTAAACAGAAGGAAAGCAATGTCTTTTTAATCAGCATTCTGACAGCTCTGTCATAAACACCTTCTCCAAATTTGTGCAAATGAAAACATGCACAAGTACACAGCACATCAACCAGGAAGAAACACTGCTTACTATACATAAGCTGCTGTAGAATTTTGTATTTGACTTGACAGTTCAAATTCTAAATAAACTTTTTTAAAACCACACACAGAGGCCTCTGGAAGTTAGTCTCCTAACTTTATATTGCCTCACATATTTCTAGGTTAAAGTCTGCCATCAACACTCTCCACAGCATTTTAAACCAAAAATTTCCCTTAGATTCTGACTTACAGTCATTTCTAATTAACAGTCTCCAGCTTCAATATTTCTCATTCATGACCTTGCATTTTCTACAACTAAATATCCTTCCACTTTTATTATTCTGCTCCTCAGTGAATTCAGTGGCTTGTCTCCCTCATTTGTTCGTCAGAAGATACTTGGTTTCTGCTTCAAAATTCTTAATGCAAAATTAATATTCAGGACCTCCACTTGTGGCTTGTTATGTATTTTTTTCCAAAACCATCCACTGTCATTTTCTTTCAATCTGTTCTTTACTTATTCTAACAAATTTCAATCTCTATTGAAAAAAATCAAAATTTTGTCAAGGTCCACAAGCATGGCATGGCATCTACTGGTATTGTTAGGTCAAAACCCCAATTTTCCATTATACAAATTCCTACCAAAATGGTTGATTAAGCTCAGAGGAAACGCCATTCCTCATCTATACTGCAGACTGTGTTCCTCAGTCTTTCTATTAACTACTTCCCTTAATTTAACCACATCTGTCATTTTATAAAGAGAAAACCTGCATTATTGATCTATTTTTTTTATCTCTCATTACAATCATGGTTTAAATTTAAAGCAAAGCCTTTTCATCAATGATCCAAACTTATCTTCTAAAATAAACATTTTTTTCCCTCAATATTAAAATACTGTTACTAGGTTGCTGTTCAGAAGTAAATGTATCTTGTATATCTCTTACTATGTTCAGAACCACCTGGATTTGTCACCTGTCAAAATTCTCCACCAATTCTCCACCTCAAAAGAGTTCAGCCTCTGGTTAACTTTCACAATTGTAAGGTGTCTACTTGGGGTGAAATGATCAGTTCTCTAAGGCTTTAAAACTATCTTGGCTAAACTCTTATAATGGAGGTCAAGCCCTCAGCTTGCATTAGCTGCTCAAGTGTGCTCATAGTGACAACTCTGATCAGGCTGGGTATCTGCTGCAGATCCAGCAGCAACCCAGAAGTTTATCTTAACAATCCTGTAGTGATTTTTTTCAAAGCCTGAATTCTGTAACAATTTTTTTATCCTTCAGCTATTAGGAAAACACAACGTTATTCCTCATACTTTATTTTGCATCTTTCCAAAACAGAATGAATGCTTTCCAATTCATTTTACAGTCAAGAAGTTACCCTAGCGCATCTGCTACGCCAACATCTAATTTCATGAGAAATCAGAAGGTTTCCAACATTCAGCCCCATGTTCTGAATCACTTGTTCAATGTATCACTGCCCTGACTCAATGCTAAAATGGAAAAAAATAACTTCCTAGTCTTATTGATCACCTCATATAACACAATGGAAGGGCTATGGTAAATTTTGATATTCATAGCATCATTTCAGTTCAAAGACCTTTGAGATCATCAAATCCGGCTGCAAACCTGATGCTGCCAAGTTCACAACTAAACCATATCCTTAAGTGTCACACCAGCATGTCTTTTAAATACCTCCAGGCACTGATGAATCATCAATTCATCCTGCTTATTTGAGAACAAAGAACTTAATTTCCACAAGATTTGTTAAGGTGGTATTTCCTGCATGTGGTATAACTTTGCGCAAGTCACCACTGTAGGATCAAAGATATCACACAGCTTATACAGCCATTCTGTCTCCTCCACATCAGAATCTTTTTCTTATAGTTGCCTGCTTCCACTCTCCTTTAAACTGGAAGCAAGTTTCCTTTTTTCATTTGCTCCCCTTGACAACACAAGGTCCAGAGAAGATATTTTGTGACTGTTATGGCCCTGAACACCATCAAAAGTGAGGCAGTGGATCTGAAGATAGCATTTACTACAGAAATCATCAGGATGCCCAAAACTAAAGTAATAAAAATTGCAAGCTTTGATATCTAAAAGGTACCACAAGCAGGAAGAGGAGTCACCACAGTTCCCCACCTCTAAATTACCTCTGTCAGATGAGAAAGCTCATACTGCAGCTACCTTAGTGGTCAGTGAGAGCACAGACATGCAGCTGCAGTCAAAAAAACCAAACAAAACAGCAAGCAGCATTAGGGTCAGGTAACTACTAGGTTAATGCCAAAGACAGAAATAATGTTGCATCATTATACAACTTTATGGTACCCCAGCACCTGGTATACAATGTGCACCAGCATTACTAGAGAAGTCAGTTTTTGAATAAAGGAAACAACTGCAACACTAAGGACCGCAGAAATATGCATAAGAAGTGTGGAAACTAGTATCATTCCTCCTAATAAAGTATTGCAGTTTGGACTGAGCTCAAACTTTAGTTTTTCCTGTTCTATAAATCAAAGATAAAGATCCCTGCAATTAATTCAACAGATGGCCAATTCAAAACCAATGTAAAACTACATTTTCTTTCTTAAGTATTATTAGACTGTGAAACTCTGCTGGTAAAACCAAGAACTAAGGTTAAAAAAGACTATCCAGTTACAGTGTTTTTCTTATCTGTCTTCCAGGGTTTTAATTAAGTTGAGTGCTGTGGGGGTTTTGTTTCTTTATTTCTAGAAGGATATTAAACATTATGGGTTAAATTTAAAGTTGCCTTGCAATCACTATTTGGCCTACAACATAGGCTAAATTAATCTATAACTACTATATATTGAAGAGTTCTTTTAGTCCATTATGACGTGTCTCGTGTAAAACAAAAGAATTGTTAATGAGCTGGAAAATATGTGACCCAATAACAACCTGTATACTAACAGATTTATTTTAAATACTAGATTCTCTTTGTTTTGCCCAAATTGTAATGCTGCTAAGTGGTCAAGTTCATACTGAAGTACATTTCTAAATTATAGCAATAGGAATACTATTGGAAAACAACTGCAGTGTAATGGTCTGATTATTTTGTTTTAAAGCTGTAAGATTAATGGAACAAATTACATCTCAAGCTTGATTGAATGACTGAATTATTTCATAGTTTTTATTATTGTTGTTACTATTATCTTCATTATTTATTGCACATGGAGCTTCAAGTTTGCTTGAACTTCTTTGACCTCATCCCACTCCACAAATTAGAGTCTGAAAATATCTTGTGGAGGTTTAGAGAGAAATTCATGCCTGACGCAACAGGCTCAAAAAAGAACACAAATATATAAGAAAGAAAAAAATATATTAGCATCAGATGACAGGTAGTTACATTCCTCCTTTCCCCAAACAAAAGAGCTGTAACATCTCTCATAGGGGACCATAATGTAACAGTCAAGAGTAACAGCTTTGAAAAAGGAGATTCCCTTAACTTTTAAGAGACTTATGCCAGAATGTATTCTAGATCAATTCCGTTTGCATCACTAGCACAAGCCTCAGAAGGAACACAAATGGCCATTTGTGCTCACAGAATAGAAGACAGCTCCAAGGGAAAGGGCTGCCCTAGATATCTGTACGGTTAAAACTTGACAAATCCAATGTCATTCTTCCCTGAATGAGGTTAAGCCGCTACACTTCATGGATGTGTTTGTAATCCTTCCCCAGAAGAACCAGCAGCGAAGGATGCATTATTACACTGTTAAAAGTGGTCTGGGAGAAAGGCAAATAAATAAATAAATCAGTAATCAGTGATATTGGTCGTTTGAACATCAGGTACACATGAAAGCACACCATTTATCTTGATCTAACTGGAACATTTTAGGACTAGAGTTGAATATTCTAACATTATTATTCATAGCACAAGCTACATAATAAGCATTTTAATGCATGAACTATTTATAAATAAAGAAAAGAGCTTGCTTAGAAGACAATCTGTCCAAATACTCGAAGAGTTATACAGGAATAATCAGTTAGGTAGTACTTTTGAAAGAGCCCAGGCACATATAAATGAGAAACTACAACCTAGAAAGAATGCTTTCCTTGGCCATTCAAGTCAATCTGGATCCTAGTGAGGGATGACATATTCTGTCACACCTATTTATTCATTCCCCTACATTGATTCAATGATTTTAAAAACAAGACTTTAGGAGATGAAGAAGCAACAAAGTGACATGGATGTGCCTTAGTAACAAATACATAAATACACCATCACCACCCCACCAAAAAATCCCACAAACCCTAACATATTTTTATACCAAATGGTTCCAGATACTATCTAACACCTTGTGACACTCTGTGTTGCCTCTTTTGACCTACAGTCTCCCAGCCAAGAGAGATCTCTCCTGGTTCCTAGTTAATAGCAAAACAAAACTGACAAGTTATCTGGTGATGCCCACAGGTCTGGCTATCAAAATCTGACAGCTCCTTTCATGCTGTCAAAGTCAGTCCACTAGCCGAAGTCTAGTGATGCTCTCACTCCCTGTACAGGAGGTAAAACAGGAGAAAAGGACAACGTGCCAACAGGTGGAGGAGATGAGGGCAGCTTGTACTGGAGCCTCTTCACCCTGAGCTACGTCTTTACCTACAGAGGGGGCAATTGCTAAACCATCTGAAAGGGCCCTTAATCCAAACTCAATTTATCGAAGTTTTATTTTTTCACTCTCAAATAAAAACTCAAGTAAGCATACAATATTCATGGGTTCTAATGCTGTGGAAAACAGGCTGGTATCAATCCTGTAATCCTAAATTTACTGTCCAACACAACCATATTATTAAGATGCAGAGTGACCAACAACTCACATCTTGGCTCCTAAACCTCCAACTTTCTGGAGTCAAAACACATCATTCCTGCTCCCCATCCCATCTCCTCTTCCACTCCTACCTAAACACACAAAATAAAACCATGAATTAGGAATCTGCTTTTTAGAAAATTAAGAGGAATGCTGTTCAGAGTGCTTAACATCTATGAACTGCTCTTTTCAGCAATCCCTAGAAAGGCAATTTATACATTATAATCCAGAATCATATACTTCTGCAGAAGCTTCTGACATTATGTTATCATTGCACACTTCAAAGTTAACCTACAGGTTCCTAACAACTGCCTGGTACTGTAGCCTATAACAGCTATTTATTTATAGCTTTAAATCCTGACTGGAGGGGAGTTAAAGCTTTATTACAACTGTTACAATAACTTGCACAACTTCAGTTTCCAGACCAAACATATGCTATCTCCAGTAAAGTATATTATTCAAAATAAAGTCAGCGAAATAAATTCCACATGGACTGCAAACTCCTCCTAAACCAAAATTCTTCCAGCTACAGAGGTAGAACTGGTTTAAAAACAGGAAAATTTATTTTCCTTTAAGGAATAGTTAAAGTAACTATAAAGAAGGACCACGAGGGACTATGCCATGTAAACAATATCTGCATTTCTTTCCAAAGACCTTAAATACACAACATAAAACAAGACAGTGCAGAGATCAGCGTGAACTAGCAGTAGTCACTTTAATCTTTTAACTAAGGTTTCTTGTTCCAAATCTCTTCAAGGACCATCCCATTTTGACAATTTCATGCAAATAATAATACAAAAACCCTTACAACTACTTCTTTGAGACATTCAATAAAAATAATAACAAATGTCTGAAGAGTGGCTCTCCTACACACACAAATGATGTATAATTACCAGCTGAGGCTTTGCCCATTGCTGATTGTTACATAAGCACAATTTGAATAAAGCTCATTTAACTTGGACTCAAATAACTTGGGCTAAGCCCAGTTATTCACAAAACCTGTTACTCCTATAAAAAAATCCATTTGGTCCTGAAAAGTCTATTTGGTACAAGTCCAACCCCTGAATATTTCTGTCCTTTAAAGTTTCTCACCACTGAAATTTGCCATAACCACAAAGGAAGCAATACACAGAATTACCAACTGATGGTGCAAAACTGATTAACACTGAGGTCTGTTTCTTAAGACAAGTGCAGAGAGGAGGAAGGGAAAGGAAGGTATAGTTTAAGGGTGCCCAGATGATTCTTGTGTGGGTTCTTCACCCCATCCTGTGATTAGGAGGCAAGCTTTCCTTCCAACTCCAAGACCATAAACATGTATTAACCCTAAATGTGATTCAATGACAAGACACTCAACGCAATTCACTTTCTCACTAGCTATCTGGGACAGAAGGCAAGGCAACCAGGAAGGGAAGTACCTTGAGAAAATCCCTTCTACTCACAAATGCTTTCCACTGATTAACAGCCCTTAACTTTCCTGCTAGCACCATTTCTGAAGATGTCTGAAAATCTCAACATTCTACATTTTCATCTCCCTTCTTTAAATTA
>JAWWMO010000121.1:78835415-78862935 GCA_035047845.1 Dendrocincla fuliginosa | reverse complement strand
GTACTAATCTGTTCAAAAGAATTCTTGCAAGGATTTTACCAGCAATGGAGAGCAAAGTGATACCTCGGTAATTTGAGGAGTCTGATTTTTCTCCTTTCTTCTCGTACAAGGTGATGATGACTGCATCACGGAAATCTGATGATAGTTCACCTTGTTCCCAGCAACGCACAATGAGCTTGTGAAACTTAGCATGGAGTGCTTGGCCTCCATGCTTCCAAACTTCGGGTGGGATTCCAGCAACCCCAGCTGCCCTGCCAGTTTTCACATGCCGTATGGCCTTAAGAGTTTCTTCCACAGTAGAGGCTAGATCCAATTCATTTTTCACCGGTTGTTGTGTAACATGTTGAATTGCTGAGTCTTGGACTACACGGCTGGCACTGAAGAGAGTCTGAAAATGTTCCGACCATTGATTCAGGATTGAGGTTTTATCTATGAGAAGCATTTGGCCATCTGCACTGAGTAGGGACCTTAGAACCTGGTGTTTGGGTCCATACACTGCTTTTAGAGCCTCACAGAATCCTCTGTGGTCACCTAAGTCTGTGTAAAGTTGTGTCTTTTCTGCTAGGTTGATCCACCACTTCTGGATGTCTCAACGTTTCTGTTGGAGCTTACTGCATGCAAGGCGAAAGGCTGCTTTTCTTACATGGCACAATGGCTGAGCGAGGTGTGCTTGGTGAGCAGTTCTCTTCTTTGACAGCAATTCCTGGACTTCTTGAATGTTTTCATCAAACCAGTCTTTGTTTTTCCTGGAGGAGAACCCTAAGGATTCTTCAGAGGACTGCAGGATGCTATTTTTAATATGCTGCCAAAGCGCTTCAGGAGAGGGATCTATGGGATGATCTTCAAGTCTAGTTTGAAGGTTTACCTGGAAGCTGTCTCTCACTGCGGCTGTTTGGAAATTGTTAACATTGAGCCTCCTCCTTGGAATGCCGCCCCTATTAGGTTTGGGTTTAAAGTGGAGGTTAAGTTTGCAGCGCACAAGGCGGTGGTCTGTTTTACATTCTGCACTAGGCATCACTCAGATATGGCAGACATCACGAACATTTCTCTGCTGCACTAAGACATAGTCAATGAGGTGCAAATGCTTGGATCCAGGTTGCATCCAGGTTGTCTTCAGGCTGTCTTTCTGCTGAAAGATAGTGTTGGTGATGGTGAGCTGCTGCTCTGCACAAAACACTAGCAGCAGGCATCCGATGTCATTGCAGTTTCCAACACCACGCTTCCCGAGTACTCCTTTCCAGACTTCACAGTTCTTTCCTACTCTGGCGTTGAAGACATCAAGGATTATGATCCTGTCATCTGCAGGAACCTTTTGGGTAAGGCAGCGCAGGTCGGTGTAGAATTTGTCTTTTTCAGCAAGATCAGCTTGGAGAGTTGGGGCATATACACTGAAGAGAATAACATGTTGCTTGTTGTGTAACGGGAGGCATAAGGAGATAATGCGATCGGAATGACCTGTTGGCAAATTTTCAAGTTTGGAGGCAATGGAGTTTCTAATCATAAAACCAACTCCCGAAAGGTGACTTTCAGTTTTGGGTTTGCCTGACCAATAGAGTGCGTAGCTGGCAACCTGTTCTTTAAGGCTGCCTACCTCATGGAGACGAACTTCACTGAGAGCAGCAATGTCGATGTTGAGTTGTGACAGTTCATGGGCAATTAGAGCACAGCGATGCTCAGGACGTCCACCATCCACAGAGTCGAGCATGGTTCTGATGTTCCAACATGCAACTGTTAATTTGGACACACCGTTGGAGGCAGGTGTATGCCTTTATCTTTTTGGGTTTCTTGTTTGACCACAAGGAAGGTGCCCGTTGGCTGCAGCAAGACAACCAGGTGAAGGGTGGAGATGAGCCTTGGTTAGGCCACCTTTTCTAGGCCCGTCTCCATGTGGAGCAAGCAGTGCTCTCCTTGGAAAAGGCTGCTTGGTCATCCAGGATGCTGCTGAACCAGACTCTCCGGGTCAGTCTCAAGCAACCAATGTCCTGAACCGCCTGCATGCAGGGTTGGGGCTGCAGCTTCCAGTGCACCTCTTCACCTGCCATTTCGTCCCTCACCTGTCGCTACAGGGCTTTGCAAGTGTGGGAAGATCCCTAGAGACTGCGCAATGGATTTTTTAGGTGAGGTGCAGCGTGCACAGAACTGGCCCCACCCTTTACTCCTAAGGCTCATCTGCCAGGGCCCAGCAAGCTTGGACGGTGACAGTGAAGTCCTCAGGACATAGGTTTGGTTAGAGTATCCTTCTCTTAGATGGATGGCCTTACAGGGTTAAGCAAGCTCAGTCTGCCCGGGGTTTGGAGTCAAAGCTGTAACCCTAAAAACAACTAACCCAAGAAACCTCTACCCCTAATTGGCATTAACCCAAAACCAACGATCCATAATTACCACTACCACTAATGAACACAACTACATATTCCCCTTACTTCTAACACGAACCATGAACCTAACGCTAACCCTAGCCATGGTCCTAAAAAACACTAACCATAAAAACCACTACCCCTAATGACCGCTACCCCAATAACCACTACTACAAATTACCATAACCACTAATAACCACAGTCACTAACGAACAAAACCACATATTACCACTACCCCTAACACTAACCATAAACTTAACGCTAACCCTTACCCTCAGCCTTAATTTCACCCACCCAAAAAATCTATACACCAAATAACCACTACCCCAAAAATCACAACCCATAATCAACACTACAACTAATAATAAACTACGACTAATGAACACAACCACATATTACTCTTACCCCTAACACTAACCATAAACCTAACCCTAACCCCAGCCCTAACCCTAAAAACCACTACCCTGAAAAACCACCACCCCTAATTGCCACTACCCCAATAACCACTACCCATAATTACCATTACAGCTAAAAACCACTACCACTAATGACCACAACCACATATTCCCCTTATCCCCTAAATAGTACTGTTAGCCTGGAGCAGATCACTGTACTTTAAGGTCACAAATTCTTTTTAGTAGAAGCCTCTGTGACACCACTTTTAAATGCATCAAAAAGCATAGCCCGAAATAAGGAAACTGGGAATTTAAGAAAAAACTGACCCTTAAAATATTAAATAAAATTTCTTAATATATAAAGTGTATTTCAAATCAACAATTCCAGGTTTTCCCTGACTCATGGAAAGAGCTCCTCAGTAACAGTAGAGGTGCAAGACTAACATAAGTAGTTTGGTAATTAATGAACTAAAGTCACTGGGAAACACCTTTAGACACAAGGGGTTTGATGGGTTTTGGTTTTTTTAAACAAGTATCTCAGCAGATGAAGATGTTAAGTCCTACTTTTCTCCTTCCAAAGCTTTGATATGCATGTTTTCATATAAATATGTTAATTTTATCAGACCTAGATAGTAATTCCAGTACAAGAAGTTCAATTACATGGATTTCACCTCCACCTGGGTGATCTACCACATCACATGTCTCAAAACTCAAGCTTACACCACAGGGAAAACAGCTGAAAGAATGAAAGTACTTATGCAGCAGCAAACTTAAATGGTTCTCAGCTGACCTGGGACAAACTTATTAACAAAAGAGAAAACATAAACAGCAGGTTTGCAACAAAATATTTCTGTAATATTTTATTTGCATAATTTTATTGTCAATCTAAACCAGGTTGCTAAAGTGGAGTTGCTATTGTGAATGCCACAGAAAGGGCTACGTACAAATCAAAACAAAACAGACTACTGAAAATAAAACTCTAACTTGCATATTCCAGAAAAAGTTTGATGCCTAGTGAAACAAAAACAAATCCTGCATAATAGAGTACATTAAAGCCATCAGGTCTGCAAAGCTACAAAATTAAAGATTTCTATTGAGATCCCAAATTGACCAGTTATTTCAACGGCATCCCAAATAAATTTTCAATGCAGACTAACAAGATCAAACCATGATTTTCATCTGTTCAGCTACAAATCCTACAAATGAAGATACAAGCATTTTGTGTCTGTTCTCTGAAATGCTTGAAAATAGCCTTGACGAATCCAGCTGCACACTACTGATGGAATGAACTTTTTTGCTCCCTTTCCTTTCCACACACTGTAGCACTCATCTGTTCTACTCTTGAGCAAGTCTAGGAACTAAATTGATAAAAACATCGTAAATTAGCAATTTTTTTGCCAAATTGGTATTCTAAACTAACTCACCGTGGGATGACTCAGCACTACTGCTAGCACAAGGGGAACAGAAGGAGTGCAAGGAGTGCAGTCAAAGTAGGACCTGAGTTTTCAGTATTTAGTTAAGATCAGCTCAGTAACATCACCAAATTGTATCCGTACATCCTAAAGAAATGTACTAGTTCATAACCTTAATTACCTTGAGCTCCACAGACTTCTAGTATGTTGCTCATCCTATATTATTCACATGGGCAGCAGCAAGTGCAGCAGCACACAGGTGACTGGACAAGGGAGGCAGACAGCTGCTTGTGCCTGGCCAGTATGTTGTCTGCATTCTGATAAGTGGTTAAGAGCACCATGAAACAAAGGAAGATGGCAATGCCTTGCTTCTGTGAATACTGGCAGAGTGCAATGGCACTAAGACTGCTAAGATTAAAGCAAAAGGCAGGGAACGGGAAAGATTTTCCAGAAAAGAAAAAGTCATAAACAGAAAATTCGTGCCTGCTGTTTGAAAGCGTCTCTTGCAGATTATCTGCTTCAAGTATAATCACTAGCTAAGGCACAGCACTATGAAAACAAGGTGAGTCACTTGGCATTCATGCTCGGCTAACTTAACACTCCAGGTTTCATGAGGACATTCCTTGGATAAGGTGCTAAAACTGAGCCAAACCCAGGCAATTTCTGCACCGCTGTTCAGCTAACAGCCCCTGTGGAAACAGGACACTGGAGAACATGGCAGAGGTACCAGAGCACTCAGACCAGCAGGAGCACCTCAGGTCCTCAGCACTGCTACTAAACCAAGAGTATAAGCCCTAAAAGATCCAAGGAAACTACATGCACTTAGTAGCTACACTCTGCACAACCTTCACACCATCTGTACTAATCAAGTTTGCTCCAATTGCCACTGTATTTCTCCACTCATCACTTCAGCTGAAGGAGAAGTGCATTGTGTATCAGCTCCTAAACACCACCTGGAGGAGTGGGTGAGTGGGAACAGCCCCACACCTTCCTGACCCTAGTGGCTATCACCAGGCCTGGGCGAGAGACATCTTCAGCTACTCAAACTTGACCGAGTGCCAGTATGCGCAGACTGCCTTCCAGAAGACAAGAAACATACCAAAACATGTCAGGAAGAGATATCTTCTAAAAGAAAGGAAGTGAGAGATGGGGAGTTACAATGATCAGTTTATATTTAACACCTAGAAATACAGGACCATATCACAGTAACTGCCCCCAGGCATGTACAAAAAAAAAAAAGAAGACAACAAAATCATGCTGTGACTCAGTAACAAAGGTGTTCAACTAATCATTTGGCTTTGGTAATGAAACAGGCTTCACAGAATTGGAATTGCTTGCATTTGTCTTGGTTTGTCTTTTGTTTGCTTGCCTTGCCCTCATAGAGGAACTCAAAGAACACGGGGTAGATGTGCCTTCTATAAAACAGAGGAGCAACTGTTACAAAATCAGATTCAGAGGACCTAGTATTTTACTAACAAAATAGAAGAATATATTGAGAATTATCTGCAGGGTATGGTTTAGGTATAAAATAATTAATTTATTTCCCCTAAACTTCCTATTAGCATATTCTTATTTTTGTGGCATCTATGAGTTTAGTAACAGGGATACAGACTGTGATGGTAGCTTAAGAATTCACTGTTACCCCTAATTTTAAGAATGTGCTGAAAACAACGCTATGCAATTCAGTATAAATGGAGTTCTACACTTCAGGGATAAGAAATTATACAAACATGCACTGGCATATAATTAGAGAAAAAGATATGGAGGCAGAAAGAGAGCAAAAGCTGAATTAGTATTTTTCTGTCTTGTAAAAGACAATTATGCTGAGATATATAAACATAAGTATTAGCCTTAAGACATATGAAATTATTTTCTCCCTATTAAGCCCTACTAGGATGGCCTTAACTAGAGGCTTGTGTTCAATTACAGGTACCACAGTCTGAGAAAAACATGACTCACCATGACAGAATACAAAGAATGACAACAAAGGTCAGAAGTACAAAAAGTATGGACTATAAGGAAAAACGAAACAAATGAGCATATAATGAGGTGAAGGAAACAATACTCATATTCAACTACATGAAATGATGCTGCAAAACCAAAAACTAATATTTTTCCCATATTCATCAAGATGCCCATAAGCAGAAAAATAAGTACAGCTGTTAAACTTTGCAAAAAAGAGTAGGTTAGGCAGAAAAAAACCCAAGGCACTAATATTTAGAATCAATGTACCTTGAAAATTGATAATAAATATTATCCTTGCTATGTGAAGTCAGTTTAATCATTTCCCTGTATCGCAGATGACCACAAGATACATGCTCTCAAAATCATGAGGAAAATCGTTAACAGCCACTATTTTTTCCAGAATCTTTAAGATGCCTCCATCCACTTTACAAGCACTACACATTACACCCTGTAATATGTAACTCACATGGGACTAGAGAGACAGCATTCCTTAATAAACACTAAAAGTTCCATTCAATACAAGAAAAGTTTTAAGGCTCTGGCTCAGAATTATAGCTTTGTCTTATTTGTAAAATCAAGTACTTTTTCCTGAAGTGAGATTTTAAATATCAATTAATAACATTGCTTTGATACTACGAGCATTACAGCATGCATTGGCAAAGTCAAAACGTGTTTGGATTTCCCGTGCAGCCCCTCAGGCTGCAGCAAACAGCCTTCCTGGTACCCCCCAACTATGTTCAGGCACTGACAAAAGAAATTGTAATGGCTTTATGTTCTAATAGTTCCCACACACTCTGTAATGCAGGAAACAAAGGCTGTCAAGATTTCTGACATCAAAATACAGAAGTTTCAGTGAAAGATGCTGCTGTGAAAGTTTCTCACATCACAGACAGTTTCTGAAATGGACAGCATGCTAACTTCTCTTCATAGGCTAGCTAGGAGTCACTTCTGACTATTCATTATCCTAGCAAGATGCCTGGGAGGTGACTCCTCCTCTATCACTAAACTTTTTTCCTGTCTCCACAAAGATTTCAGTCAAAATGAAAAGAATTCAGAACACCACTATCATTACAGCTACCTCTAGTTTGACTCTGCCTACCCCTTTGTGCTTAGAGAAAGAAACATCTACTGCAGCAAATCAACACAATGCTGAAAATACAGCCCTTTAGACAATAAAATAAGAATAGCTGAACAAAAGGTATTTACCTGATAATCACTCTCCCTGCAGATCGCATATTTACAAGGAATCATAAATAGATTGTATCCATCTTTACTGAGTTAAGAAGCAGTCCAATCTGCCAGCCAAGAACCATGGTAAAGAATTCTGCCCGTTCCTCCTCTTCATGTCAAAGAATGTTCCTTCAGAGCTGCAAAACTGAATTATACGAATATGCATATTAACTAGATGATTCTTTTGTTCACAAATTCCCTAAATCATAGTTAACTTTTCATTATTAATATGCTTATTCGTATAATTCAGCTTCCAGCTTTCAAAAAAGCTATGGTGGCAGATAAGAAAGAGCCTGGGAAGCTAGTATCAATCGTGCTAAACTCACCAGTTGAGTTTCATACTACATGAAAAGAGGCTGTCATTGGAAGTCCCCATAACACTGAAGTTCCTACTGCATCAAAAGGCACATCAGAAAAGCAGCTTTGAGGTTCCAGCCCCCCCAAAAAATTGTAGAGATCAATGTTTTACTGCAAGGCTAATGAAGACAGTGACCATACCCCTGGATATACTTTTACTATGGCTTTTTACACTGTGGGAAATTTTTTATTCCAGCAGAGAGACAATAAGAAAGTTTTCCAAGTTCATCTTGCTGCTTTAGACTGGAGTCCAAAGAAGCCTTTCAGGCTAGTATTTTCCATGCTCCATCTGTAAACCATGTTGACCAGCTGCAGTAACAACAAAATGCATTTTTGCAGCATATTTCAATATAAGGATTTCCAAGTGTTTGCAAACAAACACATCTCAGCACACAAGTAAAATAATTCAGTATGATGCAAAAAAAAAAAAAAATTCTATTTTTGCACTCAGTGACATTCTAGCCTACTTTATTTGAAAATAAAAAAGAGAGCCAGGAATTTGAAGAGAACTGAGCCATTACTCTTCAGACGTTACAAATATATTCTTTGTGCTTGAGTATTAGTTCCATACTATGGTAACTACAGTAACTTATTGTATCAGAATTATGCAGATGTGTGCCAAATGTCAAAATAAGTGATCAACCATACTTCTTATAATTATACAGTTAAAACAGCTTTAAACAAAATATGGTTTCAAAGCTCCCTTGCATTTTTTAAGGTTTTTGCTAATCCTATTCTCAATCCTATAAAATTTCCAAAAGTAAGAATATTTACCAAAATGAGTATTGAATTAAAAAAAAATACGAATTTCATCTAAATGGCTATAAAAAAATTAAGAGCTTTTTCTATACAACCCCAACAACATTTCATCTCTAAAGACAAACTGAATAATTAGAAAGTGCTTTTACTATCTCAACTCATATGTTAAAAAATTGTTATTTTAGAAAATTTTTAAGTCATTTTTACAACTGCAATAATTGAGGTGTTGAACATCAAAGTACCAGGTTCATACAGGAAACTTAAGAACGCTTGCAATGGCTCGACTAGTTTGTCCCAGTTAGAGATGATACTTCCAGTCCCCATTTCCAAGAGCAGTGCCATTCTGTGTGACACTATTTATTATTTAGTAACTGATGAAAATGAGGTTATGAAATTATGTTTAACAATTAGAATATTAAATTCCAAACCAATATTACCAGTTTTAGGCGTTCTTTTCTCCTCTTGCCAAAGGCAGAGCTTGATGATCCAGGTTCTGATTCTTGGCCTCCAGTTTTACCATTATCATCATCCTCCTCTTCATCTTCATCAAAACACCACTCTGGTAGCTCTGGTGGTGATGGTGCATCGTCTTCATCGCCGTAACGACGAAATAATTCCTTCAAATAGTCACCTTTATAAATACCTGGTGGTCTAGCCTGAGCAAAAGTAGCCACAGCAGCCTCGATACTGTCAAATAAAAATTGAAAATCACTCTGGATGCTTAATTTATATGTCTTAGTCATATCATGCCTTACCAAACATAAGATTTATTGGGACTGAGAAAACAAATTCCAAAGTCGCAATTGCAAAAGCGTTCATTATATTTGAACCATCATGCTTCGATCAGTCTGGAAACAGTTGCTCTTGCACAAGATTCTGCACAATTCTGTAAGCACTGCATAAGTTTGTTCTCAGAAGTAACTGCAGCCCATGTTGCTTCGGCTCCTTATTGTAACTGCTAGTAGTCTCCTGGTCATTTCAGTAAAAATTTTACTATTGCTACAGAGAAGGAATGGGTGGCACACACAGGCACATACTTGAGGAACTGAATGAAGCCGAAAAAATGACCAAATTAAAATATCAACAGACTTGACGGAAAAACCCAAAAATGTTCAAATTCAAACACAGCTACATTTTTCCCCCTTAAGAATTATCTATCCTACCATTAGAGGTTTTTCCACCATACTGGGGAAAATCATCCTAATGTTTTTAAATTACTTCTCTATCCAGAAGTCTCTCATAAAAACACTGCAATTCAGAAGCCTTTTACTATGCAGCTAACAATAAATGTTAAGTGCTCTAATAAACTGGAGATCGGATCACAAAAAAATTAAAATCCAAAAATAACAGTAGAGCACCTTTACCAGGCAACAGGAAAATTCTCCAAAATATGTAACAGAGAGTACAGCACAAGGGTTTTATTGTTGCTATTTCCATAGACCCTGTGAAAATGTTAGACATAATTCTCTCTTCCATTTATCATGGCTGTGCAGAGCAGTAATGCTCCATGGATCAACATTTAGAAATCTTGCTAAATAAAAGAGGAAAAATCACAAAAGGTAGATGCCCCTGGTTAAGTGTCTTGACAAGCACATATCTTAAAACTGGAACAAAAGTACATACTACATGCTGTTAAAAGATTTTCTTTCGGATAAGAAAATAGCCTGCCACTGGAACAAGGAAAACATATAACTGAAATGGAAATGAGAATTTAAATTCAAAATGCACATTTTTTGTCTTACCTGTAGGGTATGGGACGGAGCCTAGAACTTTATGGGGCAAAATGCCCAGTATAGACAGGAACACTGTCTAAAATCAGTAAGTTTGATTCACTCTTCTGGTCTTTGATAAGAGGACAAAACAAAACATTTTTCAGAGTAAGACTATCAGATGGTCAGTTTAGAAGGAGCTTTCTTCCTCATTCTGTTTTCTAAGACTCTTAATTTCTTTCTTGCAAGACATGTTTTATTTTGCTATCTTTCTTAAATTATTTCACATCTTCTGTAATGAATGCCACTGAAAGCACAAAATATAGCAAAAGGGATGGTGTCTGAGAGATATTCAGATTTGCCCATGATGACATGACAGGAACTCTGTAATCTTGTGGGAAAGAGGGCAACGAAAGCCAAAAGAGGTGGCACAGATTTCAAGTACAGAAACCTAGCTGAAAAAGAACAATTTTCCAAATTCTATAAACACAACAGTCTTTTGGAAAAATGAATTGTTGAAAAGAGAATCAATTAAGGTTTCTGATCACTAGCTGGATAGCTCTCAGGCTGGGCAACCTTTCTTTAAACTCACTATAAAATACATCTCAGTTATTCACAATACATCAGCAACACTCCCACCTCATATCTTAAGGAATAGATATGGATGGATTTTTCCATCAGGAAAATCTTTATTTCCTCATCAAGTAACAAGAACCTAATTTTAAAGAATGATACAGCAAAATAGATTTATCTTGATCCAGTGTTTAGCATTAACTACCACCTTGCCAAAAATCTTTCTTTTGCTGTGAACATTTTTCCCTACCAGGTGATATCCGAATGTCTATCAAAAAATCCTGACAGATGAACAAGTTTGATACCATTAACTACCTGAAGCACAAAAGAAATAAGTTCAGCCACCACTACTAATATTGTTCTGTCTCCGTTACTCCAAAGTCTTCATCCCAGGTTTACTAACAGAAAGCAATGACCCAGTTCTTTGCAAACAGTAGGCAAGTGCATGCCAAGCACCAAATAACTGTATGTCCAGTCATAAGAATAAGCTGCAATAGGTGCAAAATTTTTTTCCCCTGAAGGATCACACAGAAGAAGTATCACCAGAATGCTTGAGGGGCTTGTTAAGAATCATGACTTTCACAGGAACCTATCAACAAGGAAATAGTGTTTCATTAATCCTACCAAACATGCAAAACTTACGTCCACCAGCATGGTACAGGTATAGTTGTTTTGCCTTTTTTTACATTAATGTTATTTGAAAAAGATAACTATTCTGTATGAATGTATCATTTCTAAAAGACAGAAAAAACAGGTGAGTCTGTATAGAAGCATGATGTAGACTTCAGTCAAAAAACAAGCTGGAAACAAGGACTTTGTCTGCCCCTGATCCTTCACAAGTAAGTATGTTGCTCTAGCTAATTTCTTCAGAATCCAAAAAATAATAATACAAAAAACTCTTACATGCAGATCTACAGGAAAAAGATGAAAAAGGGAAATAATCTTTCAGGCATCTCTGGACTCTACATTCTTATTCAAAATGTGGGACATGTCACAGGCAAGAGCCATAATACAATAAATGTACTATTAAAAGCCCACACACAGCAGGTACAGCTGACTTTTGACCTACCAGACCTCGCTTGACTGAAACAGGCTAAGTACCAAGGGATGAGAAAAATGTTAATATGGGCTGGTTTAAAATAACAAATAGGGAATACATTAGGACAGCTGTCAGGACAATGATTTAAACATACTGAAGACACCTTTGGTCACTCTCCACAAATCCCTAGGAATTAACATTCAAATTTACCTCCAGTCCAACTTCTCGACCAAAAAGGCACAGATCAGAAATCCAGTTCTATTGAAACCATGTGTACAATGGACACCTAGACAAGACAAGAAAAGGGCATAATCACTTGCAAGTAGTTTTAACAAACATGATTTAGTATCACAAGTGTGGTTGTGGATCCTTCCACCTTCATCTCCCTTCCCATCATGGCACCACAGACCATGGAAAGGCACATAAGCTAAAAAGGCAATTTATTACATTCTTTCTGCAGAGTAGCAGCAGCAAGAACGTAGGATACTTCAATTTATCCCAATCAAGAGCACTACCTTAATGCCAATTGAAATATGGCTAATACAGAAAAGATTCACAAATCTGATCAAATGCTTATCATAAGGCAATACAATCAAATTCAATAATTATGCTTTTAGTGGATTCAACAAACATGACATTAATTTCATACCATCAGGCAGAAAAATCATATCCAGATTACCCTACCTCAAACTTGAAAGCCGTGCCAATAGACCACAATTACATCTCGAATTTGCTATTACCATGCTAGGATCAGACTTACTAATTTGTAAGAGCCTACAAATATAAAACTATATAACAGTATAATCACCTTGCATTACTTATCTTTTCAATGTAAGGAAAAAATAATTAAGTCTTCAGCCTCTGTTTTAATGAATTCATCCCCCGGTGAAAGGAGAGATGCCCTGTTAAGTGCTTGAAATTTTTTTTTTTTCTCTCAAGGCAACAGCACCACCTAGTGATAAAGACACCAGCCTGAAAATCTATGCTATTAAAACTGTTTTGAAGGATTCAGGCAGGATGTTGCCTCTTCTGCCTGCTGCATTTTAAATTATAAATGCCATTACAGTTTCCACTAACAGCAAGCACAATTATTCTTAATATATTTTTCAGTGGTTACCATAGAATCATCAAATCATTTAGGTTGGGAAAGACCCTTATGCTCATTGAATACAACCATTAATCCAGCACCACCAATTCCACCTCTAAACCATGTCCTAACTACCACATCTGCAGAGCTTTTAAATACCTCCAGGGATGGAGACCCAACCACTTCCCTGGGCAGTCTGTTCCAATGCTTCACCTGTTGGTGAAGAAATTTTTCCTAACATGCAACCTAATCCTAATTTTTTTTTTCTTTACCACAGATCAAAAAACACCTACAAAGAGTAGACTGATAAACCCCAGGAACTTTAAGTGGGTAAACAGAAGTATATATCAACTGTAACAAGATCAGGTTTTGTGCCTGCCCCACCAAGCTTCCCTTCTTAATAAAGCAAGGCAAAAAATGTTATGAATTTCTTGAATTCATCCATTCTAATGATTTAAAAATATTAAAAACTGTGTAACTTGATCAAATTAAATTAATTTTAGCTTCCTTACAGAATTTACTTCTAGCAATCATTTCTTCTTTGTTTTCTGCTGAAGCAAAATTCACGCATTTTGCTTCCTTAATGTTGGCAGGCATACTCAGTCCTTCAGGCTGAAAAAGTAAAGTTTCCATCCTAAATTGTTCTAGCTGAATGGAAAATTTTGATCACTTATCACTCACATTTCAGTCTCTTTTCCTATCTAATCTTGACACCGGCAATGAAATTGCACAGAACTGCTATCAATAAATCCTGCAGCTGTTACTGCTACCAAGAAGGTTAAGTCAATAATTTTGTACACATGACAAAGATAAGAAGCATCTCAGCAATGAGACCAATGGCTTGGAAGGGAAAGATCACACAGGGTGCAGTACTATCACTGCTGTAGATTGCTTTCACTTTGGATAAAAACAGCCTCCCCACTAGTCCCTCTGATGCTCTGTCAGAGGAAACAAGTGTCCCAAATCAGAAATTTCAGTAATTCATAGAAGGGAAATGGAAAAGTCCAACAATTCTCTTTTACTATGAAAGCCTAAACCACATGTTATTCAAAAGCTTAGTCAACATACTATTTTTCCCTTGACTCTTGTTTTTTTTTCATAAAGGTGAAACATCTAACTGATGGAAAAACATTCCAAAATTCATCAAGGTCAAAAAGTTAGTGACTCAATACTGAAAATGGCATTTTATAAGTTGACATACCTGCTAAATGTGTCTGCTATTTATATATCATCATGCTACCCATGTTCCATATAACTGCTGACCACAATCAATATCTCAAGTTCTGAAATATTATTGGGGATCAAGTGGAAGAACTGTGAAAGGAGAGTAAGAAACGAGGAGTTGCTAAACAACAGGAAGTGGGATCAGTCACCAACAATATTTCAGATTCTGGTGCAAGATGTGAAACACTGTTGGTGACCAATCCCACTCACTCTCATTTAGCAGTTTCTCACTTCTCATATTACATAGCTATGTTACAGTTCAGAGAAGAAATCACAGGTCTCAAATTAAAATTGCATTCTGTCTGAAATAAAGTACCTAAAAGAACATTACGTGAAAAAATGCATGCCCATATTCAATTTCTCAAGCACTGAAAAAAAAAAAAATTCTCAGTGGTATCCTGGGACAAAACAAGAAACAACGAGCACAAATTGAAACACAATAAATTCTGTTTAAACAAGGGGAAAAAACCCTGTATATTTTAAGGGTTAGTAAACACTGCAAAAGGTTGTCAGATGATATTTTGTAGTCTCCAAGCTTGGAGGCTGCTCAAAAGCCAAATGGGTATACCCCTGAGCAAGCTGCTTTAGATGGCCCTGTTCTAAGAAAGGGCAACTGACTAGACAATTTCCACAGGTCCCTTCCAACAGCTTCAGCTATGGTACCATGATTCTGTACAAATCCTAAACTACATGAACGTAGCAGTTTAGTTTACCAAGTTCTTAGTAATGACACCTACACAAACAACTGTTCCATGTACTCCTAAGCTGCACAGACACTGAAATTCAGGAAGGCTGCAAAATTATCATCCAAGAGGCTTGAGGACAACACCCATTCTGACTCTGGAAAACTCATCTGCAAAGTAATTCTTGTCTCTGACTGTTTTCAGATAGAGCTGAACATCAATATGCTTAACAGAAATCAGAGTAAAATGGTTTTAAATAAAACTAGAAGCTATACAAACCAAACTGAGAATTTATTTCTCTCTGAGTAAAAACAAAGTATCCTTCAAAGATTCAAATACTCACTGCAAGCCAGTATACCACAGAAGAAAAACTTAGCCTAATACCTACTACCAGTTTTGTGAGATTTACTAAAGAATCTCTGACAGCTCAGCTGCCAAACATGACTTCAAATAAGCCAGCCCATCAAATGTCAACACGATACATATCCTGAATTTGTATCAGCAAAAGTTAAAAACCACAATGCAAGTATAATGTATTTGTAGAGGGTTCTTAAGCCTGTATATTTTTCTTCATTAAGTCAATAGCTGTAATCAAAGTGATGGATGCAGAAACATACCATTTCTGCAAAAAACAGAAACCCAGTAGTTCCTGCAGTAGAAGTAATCAAATCTAGTTTGCATAGATAATGTACAGAGGAATTTTCTTTGCTTAGCCTTTAAAGAATAAGAGACAGCAGTTATGAATAAATATGAAATGAACTAAGAGTAAAAATTAATGACGAATATAAGATGGCTATAATAAGACATACCTATAAGCTCAGACGGATTCTTATCACTGAAGTGTTCACATACACGGATAAATGTTTCTGTATTCTCAGGTGTAGGGCACTCACCATGCCTGAAAAACACAAGAATACACAGATTAGGAGACAACTGGGGGAAATGGAAGCAGAGAAAAAAAATAAATTAATTTCTTCAGTGTGATCTTTCAACTTAAAAGTCAGAGAAAGGTTTAAAACGTGTATACAACTTACCCTTTACACTGGAGCTTTATATATTTAATTCCCTCTTTCTCTATATCATTTCTGTCATAGAATCTAGTGGTGTTGGTCAAATCTACCAGTAAACCCATTTTAACCTAAAAAAAGCAAAGAAAACCAAACTTACATATGTGGTTCAAATATTAGTGCATAAATACTAAATAGCTAATAATATCCATATTCAGGCTACATCTGTAAGTTTAAAAATTCTTAAACATTGCATTTGTTCGTAAAATCTGTATTTTACCACCATCACAGACATCTGTGTTTCTTTGTGAAAGATGGTGTCTAAATTATCACTAGCCATCAAATCCAAAATATCAGTTTGCTTCAACCAATGATTCTAAACAAGAAGGATCTGCTAACAGCCAGAAAGTATCTGGTAAAGAATTATTTTAACATGCTAAAAAGACAAACAAGGTGGAATCAGGTGCTCTTATGCTTTAACTAGAACAATATTAAACACTGGTGCAGTGAAACTACCAAAAGAAGAATTAACTACTGAGACTTACATGTAAGTACACTCCCAGAAAAAATAACCCATTTCAATTTACCTTTAGAGTGCAAAATAATGCAAAACAATGAACACATTTTCAAGTTTAAAACAAAACTTCCCTTAAATTCTCAAAAACACCTTATTTAAAGCTAAAATGCAAAACAACTTCGGATCTTCAAAGATGTTGTCAGTAATTAAGGTGGCAGTGCCAACCACTCAGATGTTACGATGTACCTGAATCCAGGCTGCCTTGCCCACTCTACCCTAATGTGTCCCCTGACATCAACTTACTTTTTTAGTGTTTGGTTTTTACAGCTGTAAAATAGGTCTTTTAAAGAGTCTTGTGGAAATTACCACATTTTTAAAACGAACAATGGAAAGCAGAAATTCCACTGGGTGGCACAAAACACACAGAGAGTACCAGCAAAGCATATTCTACTGATCCTTGGTCTGAACAAAAACTCCACCAACAATAACCTCACAGTATTACTGGGCAAAACCAGCTCACTGACACCTGTGCACTGAAAGTATTCTTGGGTTTCTGTCTTGTAAGTGCAAGCAATTGATTTTGGTCAAAATACCCAATGTCCTGCTTTCAAGGAGGATTTTCACCATGAAACCTGATGACTTTTTAAAAAGCATTTTAAGAGTAGGTAGTTCAACAAAATCCTTGGTTCTACAGCTTTATCTTTCTTATAGATACATCAAGAGTGCACTTAAAAATACAGCAAAAATGAAGCACATTACACTTTAAAAAAAACCATACAAGAATACTGCATCTTCAATATACTTAAAACTCCAGCACATATTCCAAACCAGGGTTTTGATGAATTTTTATTTATCTTAAGGTCAACAGTTCAGCAGTGCAGTTGGAAGAATTACAAAGTAAAACATCATTTTCACACAATTCAAAAGAGGTAAATTCCAACTATAACTAGAATAAAGTTCACAAACAGCTATATCACATAAATGTGCTGTTCAATAGTCCCCTACAGGAAAATTTCCAGTTATCTACAGAGATAGCTCTCCACAGTATTCAAAGTTTTGACGCTATATTTTTGTAAAACATATACTTTCATATTACTTTTATTTACCAAATATTAAAAACCATCATGATATTATGTCAACAGCATTAAGCATTTGCAAGTAATCCAATCAGTTCTGAATTTCTCCTTACTTTAACTTCGTATATTGTATGCAGAACAGTTCATCTACTCTTATTACTAACAATGTTACATCACCTGAAACTTCAAATACACAGTGTCAACTGAGATACTAAATATACAGACTGACAGCATCCCAGCCACAGATTAATTGGGTGGGAAGTATACAAAAGGCAATTAATTAAATTAATTTCCTCCCTCTCCATGATCCACAGCACTTTACAGATATCTCCAAGACTAATTCATTTAGGCCTGTAGGACTTTTGGCCTCCTCTTCTTTTGCCATTATTGTAAATCATTTCAACCACAGACACCTGAAGATCTTGTGAAGGGGCACTGTTCCTCACACATTTCATGGAGCAATAAACCTAAGAGACATCCAGTGTAATTCATCTAAAGCTATAAAAGCATGTATGGTGTATAGAGCACATAAGGCCTAAAAGCAGTTTCTTTGCTTTACAGAAAGCATAAACATTTTCTCTCTGAGTCCCTGGGATTGGCTGCACATAACACACTACAGTTTAGAGACTGCAAGGCACAAGAAAATGTTAAAGAAATTTCTAAAAAGTGGGTACATTATGTAACATATCAAAGTGTACAGTTATGCTTTTCAAAAAATCCATGCAAAAAACCCCACAGGTACCACAGGAAACAAATAAAAGCCTGCCTTCTCATATTCCAGCTATCTCCAACTATTAATGCCTTATGCATTGTGCTCTTCTGCTGCTGTGCAATTATATGGGCTTAGCTAGGTTCCCCTTATGACCCCAGAAGTTTCTCCTTACACACTGGAAATTGAAAGCATCCTCAAGAAGGAAAGAGCATCCTATCATACACTGAGTTCCTTCCCGTCTCAGGGTTTTTTTCTTGCATTTCTTATTTGAGGAAAAGGGTTTAGATCAGTGACTGAACTTATCTGTGAAAATAAAAATGTGGCTGAAACATGATAAGCAGTTTTCCTAACAGGAGTTCTGTAACTTGAGCATACTAATTGCCCAAACATTCTTTTGAGCTAACTAATGTCCTAGCTCTTCACGACAAAAATAAAACTACCTTTATAAAGAATAAACTGTACTAACCTACCTATTCAAGAAAGAAATAAAAAAAAAAAAATCATTCCCGCTGTCACCAAGTGCTCCCACAATTTCTTACGAGACCATAGTGTGTCAATATTGGCAATGAGAAGAAAAATGAGGCTGCCATGCCTGATCAAACCAGTTTCTAACATTCAGATTTTCAGCAACCAGCTCCATGAGAAAATGAATCATGCAGGAAGCTTGTCAGAGAAAGTTTTGCCCAGACAGATGAGCTGAACTGGAACCATCAAAAATCTGTGGTAACAGCAGTATCTCACTATTACCAAAATTCAGCCTCAAGTCTTTTATTTGGGAAATAAATTATATGGGCTTAAGTAATAACCAGTTTTCAGAAGGGACTTATTCTGCAAAGTATTAGCACTAAAACACATTGCAGTAAAATGATAAGAACCAAGCACAGTGATGTATTTTTGCACTGGGGGAAATTCACTTTTCGAGGTGGCCTCAAATAAATTTCACATTTATTTCACTGCTGACTTGTTATAAACTGCTGTTCTACAAAAACAGCCCTCCAGTAACTCACTACATAACTTGGCAAATGAAAAATCATATGTTTTCAAATAGCAAACATTCAGTAACAACAAAATAGCTTTGATGAGAACAGAGAGAAGGAGAGAAATTGTATGTTCACCTTGTTAATCAAAATTGCCACAATGTAAGTGGGGATCCTCAGCTACTAATTTTACTATCAGAGTCTAATAATCTGATGTCATTCAAGACATGATGAGTTTGCAGTATTGCAACAGAACTGAGAGATGTGACTAGGGGAAAGGCTACAAAGGCTCACTGAGATTTCTTTTTTGGCGGCAAATCACTAACGAGGCAAACATTTAGAAATTTTCAAACAAGAAAAATCCTACCAGTTCAAATACCTGACAACAGGCACATATGTTTCACAGATAGTACTTTATTATTACATTACCACACATGTACTACTACCTCTGCTACACTGAGCAGTTTACCATCTACTTAATACCTAGGCCTAAATAAGAATTCATAAAGTGAGGATTTCCATCTTTTAGTCACGTGATTCTTGTGATGTTTAAGGTCTGATACTGTTCAACAAATTCAGAATTAATTTAAATTAGATCTACAGCAAAAAATAATGAAAAAAAACACAGAAAAAAGGTCACTTGCATGATTCATGATATAAAACAGTCAAAACAAATGGTGTTAAACTTCTATATAGAAGTTTAATAAACTGATTAAAAGAATTAGGTGGTAAGCCTTTCTTTGCCTGCCAGGCTCAAAATCCCATTTTCCACATCTCCAGATGCACTGGACTGTGCACAACATTTCAGAGACCTACACGAAAGACCGGAAAGATCCTGTTTCCCACCTTCCTTGTCACAGTTGTGCTGCACTGCAGAACAACAAGCAAGCTGAAGTACACAGATAGAAATGGGCAAAACAGGGAATGAAGAAACAAGCCAGAAGCACAACTCTGTAAGCCCATGGCAAAGGCATCCACCTGCCTTCCTGGGTCCCAATCCATGCTCCTAACATTTTTTTCTATTTATGCAATTTCTTTTTTTCCAAGAAGTTACTGGATAAAATCCATAAATTGTTTTCTTCCATACTTGAGCATGATTGCTTAGATACCATAAAGTATTCTCGACTTCAAAAGAAGAAAATTATGCATTGAAACTACAAGAGAGTTCTATGAAGTTCTCCTTTTACTTTTAAATGCTTTCACTACTGTAAGAAAACTTACTATTTCACATATCCACACGCAAGAGTAATTTATAAAATTACGAACTCAGACTATCTGAATTTTGACAATAGCATCTCTCCAAGATGCAACAGTTAAAACAGAGTGAGATTCTTGCTATTAATTCAGTGAATAAGGAGTGTGCACAGTTTCCCTAAAAAAGTACTTTTAGAAATCTATGAATCCCAGAGAAAACCTGAAAATGTAAACAAAACAAAATTTCTGTACAGATGTCCCAAAAGAAGCCACCAGCCTCTTTTCTCTTAAATCTGAAAAGCAACACTTAATAAACATTAATAATGAATGTAATGTTTCAATTACTAGAAAATTTAACTTTACCTTCAGGCTCTTTAAGTAGTTGGATAACATACTCGGGTGAAAACGATTTTCTTCAGCAACCTGCTCATCATATCTTGGTCCTAACATTGTCTTCAAAGGTAAAAACTTCCCTATGAAAAATAATCAAATTTTGCATATTTTATGCATACTCATGTATATGTACACTTACAACTTTGCAATTTCAAAGCAACATGCTGAGCGGATTTAGAGGTTCACCGTCAATAAAAAATAATCACAGGAAAAGTATTAGCAACAGTTGAATTGGAATATTTTTTAGTTGTGAGTTCTCAGAATTCACAAATAAGTTTAGAAGTTTAAAGGAAATAGAGGTCAGTTCACCTAAAACAGAGCAATTTAACATTTTTAGGTAGCTTTTAGTGTGATTTAAGCTGTGGAGCTACAACACACAACAGAATACAGAAAATTTAAACTCAGTACAGTTAAAAACATATAAATAGCATTTTAAATGTTAGTCTGTCACCCAACTATGTAAACATCACCTTGGATTACCTGCAAACATAAAACACAGTAAAGATTGCTGCAAATTGGTCTAGAACACCTGTGCACTACAAATCTTTCTAATATCTTTCTAACTTCCTCCTTAGGCTTGTTGGAAGAGTTCTTCAGCAGTGTCCAACCTTCTGTCTGAAATACCATACCCACATGTGCTTTAGACATCGGGGAAGTTACAAAGTGCAACAAAAACTTGACCAGAAGTAGTATTTATGGAACTACATACATCACTCCCTAGAAAACCATTTTTTTTTTTTAATATTCACTTTGTTTTTCATCCATCACAGAATATCTGAAATAATCTCATTAAAGATCTGTAGCTCTTTTTTTCTGAACCCCAGCAATCTTCCATAGAAACATCAAATGGTTTGGTTTGGATGGGTCTTTAAAGATCATCTCATTACAACCCTCCTGCCATGGGCAGAGACACCTCCCACTAGAGCAGGTTCCTCAAAGCCCCATCCAGTCTGGCCTTAAACACTTCCAGGGATGGGGCATCCACAACTTTTCTGGGCAACCCGTGTCAGAGCCTCACCATCCTCGCAGTAAAAAATTCCTTCCTAATAACTAATCTAAACCTCTCCTCTTTCAGTTCAAGACTATTATCCCTTGTCCTATCACTAGATGCCCTTGTAAAAAGTCCCTCTCCAGCCTTATTGTAGAATCCTTTAAGGTACTGGAAGGCTGCTATAAGCTCTCTCCGGATCCTTCTTTTCCCCAGTCTGAACAACTCCAACTCTCTCAGCCTATCATTTCCTTATAATAAAAGAAACAAAATCCTCTTGTTTTCAGCAAAACAAAACCACTTGGAACGAAAAGACCCTAAAATGTCCATTGTATTTGGCTAGAAATCAAGGTTTGAGAGAGATGTTCACTAGCATTTATAAAAATAGAAAATGCATACCATTTCTACTGTATGAGAGGTTCCTCTATACAATAAAATTTGAGTTCACTGTAGCCTTAAATTCTATCAGACACCCTATAAAGTCTCAAATAAGCATTTATCTTCCTTGAAAGAGACCTTATAAACCACAGACAACAGACAGATAATATGAAAACTAGGAAGTTTTACACAACTTGTTAGCTCTGGTTTGATGTTAGTGAGCAACACGAGAAACACCATCACTGTTACACTTAGGTCTGAGACCATTCCAAACTTGACAGCTAAAAGGAAAGTTATTCAATCATACAGTCAACATACATATTAAATGGTAATAAATTATAGTCACTTCAACTTGTTTGACTGTTAGAAAAACTTCACTTTATTGCCTTTTCATTCGAACAGTTATATACCCTTCACCCTTGTAAAGGCTGTTGGGTTGGCTACCTCCCCTCCATTTCCTCAGTTCTTCAACAATCTCGTTTTCTCACTTGCTTGTGCTCCTTGTCACCTTCAACATTATCATTCAGACTCTCACTATTAACCCTTACACTTTAACTTGTACTCTTTCTCTGTACAGACCGATTATGCAAATCCTAATTTTAGATGATCTTAATGCAAAAAATCTATCATCACCATAAGTTTTGCAAAACAACACCATGCTTTAAAGTTTTTTAACTTCGCCACTTGTCACGCCCATACCACTACATCCACTCATCCATTATAGAACATGAAGAAGGTAACAAAACTGTTTTAGCCAAGGCATTTCAATTAAGAAAATTAGCTGCACTGACAAAAGAGTCAATGGGTATATGAGAAAACCACCATCCTTTACAAAATGCTGGGAAAAGAGAATAGATTTGGAAAAGTCCCTGGAGGTTACGATTGCTTCCTGTAGTATCTGATGAGAGACTGAAGAGAGACAATCACACTGAAGACCCTCCCGTTCCCCACCTTCTAGAACAGAGAACAGAAATGTTCATTTTCTTCTCAATATCAGACCTTCATGTAGCATCCGATTTGCACTCTGATTTCCCTCTGAGCAACCAAAATACATTCCTGTTCACTGCCAGGAAAGACAGACAAAGTAGTCCAGTCAGCATCCCCTGCAGCATGTAAATACCTTCAGACAGCTGAGACGGTGATGAGTATTTCACATAAGAGCCCATTTACTGCCACTTCCAAAGCTCTAACACAGATCTTTGGAAGTATTCAGGTGCTCAGCTTCTACAAATTCCGGTTGGAAGTATCACTGAAAAACAGAGCTTACATGGCAGCGCAAAAGCTGCCTGCCAAGGTTTGAAGAGAGCAGTGAATTCATGTAATTTGGTTCTAATTTAGAGACATTTCATAATTGATTATGAAAACAATGGCTCTGGGGGTTTGGTTGTTTCCTTTTTCTTTGGGGTTGTTGGGGGCTTTTTTGTTTGGTTCGTTTGGGTTTTTTTTAATAAACTGCATTTCTCTGCAATATAATTTCATATTATTCCCATGCAGTAAGCACAAAGTTTTTCCTAGTTTACATTCTTAGTTTTTTTCCAAATTGTGACTGATGCATATGTATTAAAGATCTTGAATACGATCTCATATTGTGTTCCTCTTATAACAGAGAGCCAAATTTCCCCACCTAGCAAATTTGCTATTTGATCTTTGTACACAGGCTTGAAAACCCTCCTTCCCTGTGTGCATATGAGCCTCTTGTTAAGCGTCATTAAAAGGTACTGAAAATCCAAGCTTTCATTTAAAGAAAGACTTCTAACCTTTTTGAGTAATATGGACTGACTCTTCTACAGTTTTGCCTTACATCTTATGCTAAAGAAGTGATGTAGTAACAACAGACTGCAACTCAACTTAGGCCTCCATGCATTTGAAGATTAAAAAAATCATATTTTTATATGATCAGGTGATCTGACAGTGACAAAGTGGTATTTTACATGGATATCAAGGCATCCCAAGTCATTCATGTATCTAAACTATACTATGACAACAATGGTAACTCCTCGATAGAATTTTCAAATTAATATCAAAATGCTACTGGAACCTTGACAACTGATGACTACCTACTTCCACAATTAAATTCAAATTTGTCAAATAGTTTTGGAAGGTGGCTATTAAAAAGCACTTTTCAAATGCGTTACTGTCTAACAGATGGTGTTTCTTAGGTTGAAAAAACAGGTAAAAATTCTAAAAATAAGAGCACAGCATGTCAGAGCACAGACATCAAGTGGATAAATCTGAGAGAAATTAAAGGGAACAATGTATGATATCACATTTTCTACCCATATACACTCTAATTTTGGCACATTTATCTTCAAGTTTAAATTCTAGAGCATACCAGTGAAAAAATACTCTTAATTTAGTCTAACTTTTTGTGACATGAAGCTATCAACTCAATACATGACATTCGTAACTATGTAAAACTATGGTATATTTACATTGAGCATTGATTAGAAGGATATACTGTGTAAAGTGACCAGTAAGAAGGGAAATTGGAATCAAATTAAATAGTAAGATCTGCAGTGAAAAAAGACCCAACACCTCATCTAAAAGGTAACAGTTTTCTGATTCAAGAGAACTATGTTGGGTCAAAGCATCCATTTCACCTACTACCCCATCGTCAACACAGGTCAATAAAGACGACTTGGAAAGAGAGTAAAATAACGACAATCCATCATCAGACTATTCTCTCCAACTACAACAACTCAGCAACTTCCTGAACCAGAAGTGCTACTCTTTTTTTAAGGTGTTTCTCTATAACCATATGCAATACGGAAGCTATTAATAGTATCTCACAGTTCCACATGTTGCATGTGTATCTAGAACAGGATTAACTAACACGCTTCAATAGGAGGAGGCTGCAAAACACTGCTGAGACATTTCTCGTGTCTTTTCTTCAGTATCTTCCTAGCATTTCCCATGGTAAAATCAAAATGGACTGTGTTTTCAGTGGTTATAAAAAGCAGGTACCTGCAAAGATGATGATGCCAAGGTAGTAAGGCTGAAGCAACCTGATCACTTCAGATCTAAGCACTCAGAGAGCGCTCTTTTCATGAAGTGTGTGACTGAAGTGCTACTACAACGCAGTAATTGTGAAAATGTGCCATTCTGAACAACTGCTGAATCATAAAACCAGAAAGATGTAGATCAATTCACCTTGCTCAGAATGAAGGGTCCCCTCAACCTGAACAAACCCAATCTCACCAACAGAAGAGCTCCAGGCCTCGTTAGTGCTTGTACTTGAGGTCACTTAGAAATTCTAGATGTCACAACCATAAGACAAGAGCATCATGCCCAAACACTTCATGAATATTGGTCCACAGAAGCCAGACAAACCCTGCTTAGCAACATTATAACTACTACACTGTCAGATGTGAATAAGGTCACGCACAGATGCTTAGAAATTTGATTTAAATGCTAATTAAAACTAGAATGTAACACATCTGGGAGACAGGACCAACATCAATATACCCTAAAAATTATCTCTCTTAAAACTGCTAGATGTCTCTGAATGTAAAATAGAAAAAAAAAGAGAGAGAAGTTTGATGGTGTACTATTACTTCTGCTAAGTTGTACACATTAAAAACTGAAATTCAGGTGAACGAGCACAAGAGTACATTCTGATAAAGTAGCCAAAGTAATGAACCAAGCACTTTCCTTCTTTTTACTGTGCATTAACTTCCTGTGCATGATCACAGGGAATTGAAAAGAATTACCTTGCAGTTCCTGAATAAACAAACACACAAGCAGTGATGGCACAGCAGATGACACGCTGATGACCTGCATTCTTGCTTACTCTAGGTTGTTATTTCTGAGAAGCCCTGGCTCAAAGGAGAGACAAACAACCAAAAGCCACAACTAACAGAGATCAAGAACTCAGTGAAAAGAAAAACAAAGAGTAAAGAGTCAGTAGTCTATTTTTGTCATGGTCAAAGGCTAACAAGTTAGGCTATCAAATCTCTCATTAGACACAAAGCAATGCATGTGCCAGTGGTCGGGGGAAAAAGAGATACAGGAGATGAGTAATACCACAATGTTGTTATTTAGTTGAGCCAAGTTCAGAGAAGTGTAACGAACTCAAGGGAACCCAGTAACCCACAAAATGAACATTTGAAATTAAATACTGATAAATGCCATCACCATACTGAAGATTAAGCGTACTGATGTCTCACCAGGTTCTAAATAAAGAGTCATCAGTGTCTTCTGTTCCAAAACCAACTGCCATCAGAAAATTGTAATGTAGAAAACTGGGATAAAAAACGCAGGAGCTTTAATTATTAAGCAAATGATAGCAACATGCTAAAAGAGCATGCTGACTAACAAGTGTTGTTTTGAAAATATACCTTTAAATTATCACAGATAGGGAGATGAAAGGAGTGAAAACTAGAAAAATAAACAGTGGAGGAAAAAAAAACCCTGAGGGTTGGAATTGCTTGCATTTACAAAGGAAAGAACTTGAGAAAACTGAGACGAGACATTTGTTTGTCTCATAGCAGGCAGCAGGGGAAACATTCATCTGAAGTCAGTATGTTAAGTCACAATCAAAAATGTGTGTCTACATGATACTCAATTCACCGCCACTAGATGCCAGCAAGACTAGATACCTAGAGCAACCGACACTGGCAGCAAGTTTTGTGCAAGAACATCCAAGATGACAGCAATCACTGACAAACCCTGAAATACACGTGAAACACTGGAGTACAACGCCTAAACTCACCCTACTGCTAAGTAGCTCAGAAACATGCTGGTGACTGGCAGGGCAATGCCAGTCCCCGACTAACAGGTCAACACTGATAAACTTCCAAACCTCCAGGAAAAAAAGGACCAAATGTGGAAGAGACTGCACGGAGGACTGCTATCACAGAATCAATCAGAGTGGAAGGGACCACAGTGAATCATCCTAGAGCACACAGCACAGGACTGTGTCCAGACAATTCCTGAGTATCTCCAGTGAGGGAGGCTTCACAACCTCTCTGGGGAATCTTTCCAGTGCAGTCACTCACACAGTTAGGTTCTTCCATGTATTCAGGAGGAACTACCTGGGCATCAGTTTCTGCCTCTTGTCCTATTGCTTGGCACCACTGAGAAGAGCCTGGCTCAATCTAATTGACACCCCCCTCCCTTTAAAAATTTATACACATTATTAATGAGGTCCCTTCTCAAGTGCCTCTTCTCGAGGCCAAACCGGCCCAGCTCCCCCAGCCTTTCCTCGTACGGGGGATTCTCGGGAGCCCTGACCAGCTGGGCAGCTGCAGCACGGCATGTCTCATCAGGTGTGACAGACGGGAGGAGGCTCGGCCCGACACCGGGCCGGTGCGAGGCAGAGCCCGTGCCCAGCGCTGCGGGCCCCTGCGGGCCGCGGGGAAGGGCTGGGGGGCACAGCCTCCCCTCGGGGGACAAACAGCGGCCGGGGGGCCCGCGTTGGGCACCGGGACACAGAGCCCCGGGGCCGGCAGGGGCAGGGAGGCCGCGGCGTGCCCCCGGCGCTGGGGAGGAG
>JAWWMO010000121.1:78817339-78834064 GCA_035047845.1 Dendrocincla fuliginosa | reverse complement strand
CGCCGCGCACCGACACACCGCGCCGCTTCCGCTTCCGGGGCACGGGGCGGGGCGGGGCGCGGGAGGGGGACACTGGGAGGGGGACACCGGGAGGGGACACCGGGAGGGGACACCGGGAGGGAGGGAGGGGGAGGACACCGGGACGAGGGGACACCGGGAGGGAGGGAGGAGCGGAGGCATCTGGGGTGCTCGGCCTGGAGGCCCGGGGGCACCTTCTCGCTCTGTACATCTGCCCGAACGGGGTGGTACCCGGCGGGGCGGGCCCTTCTGCCGGGTAGCGAGGGAGAGGAGTAGAGGACACAGCGTTGAGCTGCGCCAGGGAAGGTTTGGGCGGGACAGGAGCAGGAATGGGTTGGCAGCAAGGGTGATGGATCAGACAGCGGGACGGGCTGCCCGGGGGCGGGGGAGGCGCCGGCCCTGGAGGGTTCGCGGAGGGGCTGGATGTGGCGCTGGCTCGGCCAGGGGGGCTCGGTGGGCCCAGGGGTCTCCTCCAGCCGCACTGACGGTGTGGTGCTGGGTGGGCACTGCGGGGACACCGCCAGAGGGCTGCAGGAGCTCGGCCGGGAGGGACTGGAGCAGGCAGAGGTGTCGTGCTGTGTCCCCAGAGGGCTCCTAAATAGCAGGAATGAGTCAGGCTTGGAAACGTCCTGAGCTGAAAGCAGCTGGAGGCCTGGACAGACGTGATTCCTCAGCTTTTCGTTAGCTCCCTCACAGCCAGCAGGGGAGGTGCAAATAGGTGGATCCCTGCTCCAGCTAACAGCACAGCTTCCTCCAGGCTGGGTGTAACAGGCTTGTAGTGTAGCAGAGATGGCTCTGCGCTGGGCCCTTTGCTTCTTTTGGGGGAAAGCACAGCCAGGAAGATGGTGGGCAGATAGGTTCACTTAAGAAAAACTGTGTCTCCATACGGAATGCCAGTGAAAATTCTCCATGAGGTCTAATTCCATGGATTAGTTTGAAGAATTGTAGCCTGTTAGTGTTTGTCCATGTGAAGGGAATATGTAAGGTGTGGTGTGGTTTGACTCCTGTAGCAGCCAAATCCCACACAACCACTTGCTTGCTTTATCCTGAAGTGGGACAGGGGTGAGAATCAGAAAGGTAAAAGTGAGAAAGCTCATGGATTGAGATAGGCATAAGGAAAAATAATTCATTCAATACTTCCCATTGGCAGTCAGGTGTTTAGCCATTTCCGGGAAAGCTGGGCTTCATCATTCACAATGGTGACTTGGGAATTAAAACCCTGTAACTCCAAATGTCCCCTCCTTCCTCCTCCTTTTCACAGTTTTGATTGCTGAGCACATCATACAGTCTGGGATATCCCTTTGGTCAGCTGTCCCAGCTGTATCCCCTGCAAATCCTCGTGCACCCCTGGCCTGCTCACTGTCAGGGCAGTGTGAGAAGCAGAGAAGGTCTTGATGCTGTGCAAGCCCTATTTGGCATTAGCTAGAACATCTCAATGTTATCAACACTGCTTTGATCACAAAAGTAAAATGCATCCTCCTATGAGCTATGACAGAGAAAATTAACTATCCCAACCAAAACCAGTACAGGTGGCTTCAGTGAAGCATGAAGCAACACCAATAAATTATTTGTGTAATTTATTTTCTAGTTACTTAGATTTCAGTACTGTTATGTCTGGACTTCCATGTTTTGCCATAAGCCAGGTGTGCTGCCTTTTTAAGTCAGCAGGTGCCACAGCTTGCACAACTAACCACTGTGATATGTACAGATCCAATAGGAAGCCCGTAGGTTCTGTGAACACATCAAAACAATGGATATAATTTCATCTGTCTAGAATTTATTACAAGCTTCATTATACAGTAGTTATGTTTCCTCCTGCATTTTATGACTCTAGATTTTATTAGACATAATTTCTTCCCTAGAATATCCTCTCATAGTAATTGAGGTAGTCAGTTAAGTAGTTTGCATAACTGAGTCATTAGGTTCTCGTACTACATTAGCAGTTTCTGAATTTTGTCTTCTAAGGCTTTTGTCATTATCAGATATTAATCTCATCTTGCTAAAATTGAAAGTCTTGGTACATCAAAAGACTGATCATATTATTTTCCCTAACTGTTAAATGCACTGCTGTTAAAATGTAACTTTATAGCGTTTGAAATAAGATGTCAATTTTTCCCTTTACAAAACAAAGAGGCAACAGTCAGACACCAGGTGGTGCTGAAGACCAACCAGAAAAGAAAGTGAAACTGGAATGCAAGCGGTGTTCGGAAAGAGCAAGAATCTAAGAGAAACTGCAAGATATTCAGTTTCTAATTTCAGTAATTGGGAGCAACATACAGTAACGTCAGCAATATGGCAAAATTAGGAGCAAAACCATTTGCAGAGGGGGAGATTAGTACAAAAATGTATCATGAATGAGCGGTAATATGTTCTCATCTGGATTTAAGATTGATATGGTTTTTAAAAAAGCGTGAGAGCTGCAGATTAGAAATAGCGTTGAAGATGTATAGCTAAACTGGGAGGGTATGTACAGCAGTTTCTATTTAGCAATGCACAAGGCAAATAATTATTTACAGCTGATGTTACATGTTGTGCATATATAGTTTATGCTGGACTTTGCCATGTAAGACACTTTGAAGCTACTTACGCAGGTGTAAGGTGATGTTTGCATGTGACATCAAACAGTCTTTGTGAAGGACCATGTGCTGGTTGCACTTGTGACATTATTAACTCTTAATCTGACTCTCCTGGTGTACCAGCAGAGAAATCCGAGTCCCTCAGGTCTTCCTATGACTTTCCAAAGCCAGCATGGCTGTGTCTGAAGAAGGAGCTTGAGGGTAGCTGTAGTGGTCATTTCAAGGATTGCTTTGAGGAAACAACTGAAAGTGTTCTAATAGTCTGTGACAAAACATTTCCTCCTTACTGTATATTGATTCTCCTTTAACTTAGAGGTATTTAGGTGCCTGTACCCTTACTCTGGTTTTGCTCACCAATTTAAATGCTTTTCCTGTCAGGGCAGACACTACAATCAAGAAGTCATTTTCCCAGGATGCAGGTCATCCTCTGTGCCACAGGTATCGCTACTTTGGTTTCAGCTCAGCCGTGTTGTTTTAGGTAGTGGACAGCTGAGTTTATGTTTTTTCTTGACTTAAAACCATTACAAAAATACTACACAGGAAACCTCACATGCCCACTTTAAATATTTTTCCTAATTACAAACTTTACATTTGTTTTTGTTACATATACCCAAATTGTTGCTGATGAATAATCTTACACTTTTCACATCATAAATTATCTGTGTACTTACAATATTAACGTAAGTTACTTGTTCTACAAAAAATGGGTAAATTGGGTATTTTGCCTGAAGGAAGAACACATGGTATTGCCCTCTTGTATACTGATACAGGTCAATTAATCTATTCTGTTTCAGTATAACATCGTGTTTCATGTCTTCATAAAGTAATAATGAATGTAATAAGAAAATAAAAACACCTCTCAGGATGTTCTATGAAACAGACATTTCTGACTCCATCTAGTAAATACACTATAAAAAAATAAAACAACAAAAAACCAAAGAACAAACATTATTCGCTAAACTGAGACTGCAAAAGCATTTATTTAAGTGAAAGTAACTGTGAAAGATGCTGTATGCAAACATGAGTCACATAATATTATTTTTCCACTTCCTGATATAGGCATTCACCTAGAAAGAAACTTGATGTCATCAACTTTTACATTATTGTATATGGAACACAAAAAAATTAATTTTTTTTTGTTAATTAATTTATACCTTGCGTATTGGTTTCAATGTACCTTTCTCACTCATTTCAGCATGCTGAAGCTTTTGTGGCGACACGTGAATTCTGTCTGAATCTGAATAAATATTTTAATTTTGTTAATATAGTTGTATTCCAATAGTACTTACATTCTAGTGGTATATATATTTAAAAAAAAAAAAAAAACTAAAAATAGTAAAATGAAAACATATTTTTAAAGTGAAAGTTAATACTGTGGTTGCCTATGGTTACATTCTCTAACACATGCAGGTTTCTACATTTAAAAACACTAAGAATACATGGTCTCTTTTAATAAACAAAAGAAACTGCTAGGAGCTCAGTATTATTTAATTTATTCCTATTTGTTTGGTGTCAACAAACAATTAAGAACCTAGCATCTGAGACAAATTATTTTTCTGGGGTTTAAAATGAAAATAAGAATTAAAAAGAAAGTGGTTTTCTTCCTTATACATATGCAATGTGAAAAAGGGATGTTGAAAAAAAAGTTTTGAGTGCTGCAATGTATTTGAGAAAATAAAATGTCATTTGCAGTGTGCTTCCTATAGAGAGCTTTGTGAGGAAGTCAGGAACAAAATTACCAGTCTTTAGTCTTCGGGACATTAGGGGGCACCACGACCTCACAGACTTGGAATGATGTAAGTTAAAGTACAGGTACTTTTCCTGTCCAAAGTAAACACAAAACAGCACAAAATAGCAAAATCAACTCCTGGAGTCATTCCCTAGTAGGAATTACCTAGAGGTTATGACACAATTCTTAATAAAATTTGCAACAGAAGACATCCCAGGCATATGGTAGAATACGGACTACACCCTCCTTTTTCTAGGAGTAATTAACAGACTAATGGATGCAATACCTGCAGCCTGCTTTCATGTCTATTTAAATCTTAAATTTTCTTTCAGGGTTTCATTCTGGGAATATGACATGATCAGCTCAAGCCTCTAAGGCATTACAGTGTTAGTTCAACATGTGGAGTAAATCTCTCTATAGGCAGGGAGCACACAGTGAGCTTGGGATGGAGCTGCTTTAAATCCAAGTCCCTGGATTGGTCTCATGCTCAGGGTAATCACCGTAAGCTATCAGACAACACCACCAAGCACGTGTGTGCTGCAGTGATGATGTGTAAATCTCACACTACTACAGGGGACATTAACAGTCTTAGATGCAGGCATGGCAGATGATATACTTAGCAGGAGATTTCCTTAGCAGATCTGTCCGGGAAGGAATGGGAAAGACGTGTGTCTGCGCAGATGGAAGAAGGTGTCTGCAGGGTTGGTGCCCTTGAAGAAGGACGACAGCTGTGACTTCAAGCACTGATATGCAGGCCTGACAAACAAGATGCCTTGCTATATTGTACCTCTGTAGATGAAATGGTGCTGTGTCTGATGTAACAGAGATAAGGAGCTGGACAACAAACTTAAAAGCAGGATGCCTGTCATTCCTGGAAGACTAACCCTGGTCTCCCTAGCGTTCTTATGGTTTGACGTAGACACCTGAGGCCTTACTCACATCAGCCCTGAAGGATGATTGTCAGTGGAAATCTACACTGTAAAAAACACCCAGATGTAACATTGAAGAATGTATGTTTTACTCCATAAAATGAAATCATAGGGTATTTGTGCACCTTGAGTACGGATAAAGTAATAACCAACTAAAATGTCACAATGGAAGATGACTAGCAGTAGGGCAAAGTATGACATAATATATGAGAAACTCATCTAATTTATTTAAATGGAAAGTATGACTCATAGTCTTTGGAGCTGGGCTGGGGAGTGACTGGATTCCACAAAGTAAAACAGCTGTTGCTGTTTCTACATTTTCTAGTTTCTCTACTGCCTGAATATGGACACCTTAGTAAAAATCCTGCCCTGACTAGAGGTTGTGGTTTAAACTAATGAAGTAACTGAGGTCCTGGTTAATGCAGAGGCGGACTAGGGCAGTCAGTAGCTGTTAAGAGGGTTATCACTCCTCTACAGCCTGAAATAGCCAAGAGAGGTTCACTGTTTCAGCCTACAAACCTGCATGCATGATGATTAAGTTCTGGGTTGCTGTACTGGCAGAAGTCTTTCTCTCATGCGATTGGTCACACAAAGTAAAGATTTTTACTCATAGTAACTCTCTCAGACTTTCTGCATTGTAATATTGTGCCTATAGGTCCATATACTATGATTTTCTAGGTGAATATAAAGCCTGTGTAGAATAATACATGTATGAGCTATAATATAGAGCCTGAGAAAATACATACAGACCTGATTCTGTTTATATGGCTTTATTATATAAAATATGTGTAACATACTGTACAAATGTAAATGAAGACCACAGTCTCTCTCTTGAGGTGCTTGCAGCCCTGAAAGTACCCCAAGAAACTGGCCAAAGGTGAAGGAAGGGAATACAGAGTAAAGCAAAGGGACCAGCCTGGCAGCCTCACAGCATTTTAAAAACCAAATCTGAATATATATATATCCTAAACTAATTATGTTAGCATATATATGGTTATATATAGATATATAATCAGATGTTCAAACGTTGCTCTTGTGAGTTTAGTTTCACTTTCTGTTGGTATGCATTGTGGAACAATCTTTACAAGCCAAAAAACCTCGCTCAAAAGTAGAGAGAGGAAGGAGTATCCTACAATATACAACTGCAGCATCACTGATCTAGAGAACCTTAAGAATAGATTGGCAAATGTTATTTTAGATAATGATGTTGAATAGGTTGTAAACTCTTGTCATCCAAGCATCCCTTAGAGAAAGGAAAAGAATTTTATTTTTGTTTGAAATATGTTTGCAATTTCCTAGAAATACTCTTTTCACATTCTTCTCACCATTTTAGGCTTCATAGAACAACGACTACTTGTGATGGACATGATGGAATGGACTTTGCCTCAGAGAACATAGTGGTCCATTGCTGTTCATACAGCTACAGTTGAAGCTGATGCCATTTCTTTCCACTGCTGTTTTACCTGCTGTAACTAGGTTAGGATTAATGTTAAAAAAGCTATTATCCTTGTACTCAAACCTTCACTCAGTATGGATATGAAACCGTTCTTGTCCAGATAGACTTTTAGGGAGTTACTCAGAGAGATTAAGGTCTTCAAGAAGGGAAAGGAAGTACAAAAATGTCTCTGTACTTGCCTGAAACGAATTCCCTAAATCTCTGAGTAGTTTAAAGTTTTGGGGTTGGCTAGCAATCTTCATACACTGAAATTGTGCAGGCTGTTACTGGAAAATGTTAATGCTTCTTCAGAAAAGTCACTTTGTGAAGTCCTGTTGTCTAGCTCTGCTCTAGAGAAACTGCTTCTCAAAAAAATCCCCTTGCGGAGAAAAAGTTCCACGTGTCCTTCCACTTACTGGGAGCTAGATATGCTAAAATAAGTTTAGTATTGATTTTTTCTACTATAATTGGATGCTTTGGCAGAGATCCACTATGTGACACATTCTAGGCTTTCTAAACTTCAGTCAAAGACTTACCAGTCTCAGTGAACTCAGGTCCTACCTCTCCATGCTCTTTAACATGGAGAATTAGAAAACCACCATATGTCGGTACACAACAGCACAAAATCATGAAGAGACCTAAAAATTATTTATTAAATGCAAATTATTGAACAATGACAGAGATAGAGAGGCTCAAATGAGTATAAACAGCATGGACACAATGCCGGTTACACACAGGGTTATGCTGGTTTAAAATAGGAAGCCTGTTTTGATGGTTCATGTCTCAGATGCAAAGTTATATTACCACAGAGGGAGCAGGTAGAATAAAAAGACAAGACATTTTGTCCTGGAACACAACCCACTTCATTATTTTCTATTCATCTCTGCACTGCAGCTGTATCAGCTTTGGAACTGGTAGAGTTGTTGCTAGGTAATCTTCTTTACCCACTCAGTAGCTGAAATTTCAGCCATGCTGAAAAGAGTTTTATATATCTAACAGCATAAAATGAAATTCTAAGGCATTAATAACTGTTTTCAGTGCAACCCTGCTTCTCAGTATGGGCCTCCTTCCTGGGAGCAACCCAACCACCAGCCCAAGCAACACACTTTTGTAGGCTGTGGGTCAACACAATGTAAGTGGTAGCAGCTGCAAGCCCTCCCTGAGCACTTTCCTTATCTCAGCTGTGTGCATCAGGCTCACACACCCTTTCTTCTCCACAAAGATTCCTCCCTTGTGCTGAGCAACTGTCTGTGCAGTGAGACAAGGCTGGGAATCAATGCAGCCAAAAAGCAGACAAGTCTCCCGTTCCCTCCTTGCTGGGTTGAGGTCCTCACTCTGTTTTGTCTTGTGGCTGCACAAGCAGCATGGATATACTCAGAGATAAATGCAGTGGATGACCAGAAAAAGCGGGCAGGGCTTGGACATAAGAGGGGCTGTTTGGGCTGCCTTAACACCGACTTGGCCTCGCCATCAAATGGTAAAACACAGCCTTTGATTTTCTTAGGTTTGTGATCTACCAAGGAGCCGAAGGAAATCTGAGTCAGTTTTATGTGTGAAGCTGAACTAATTAAAGTACACAGCTGACATTATTAATCCAGATCCTGAAACAAACATTTTACTTGAATAGAAAAATGTGTGGGAATTTTATTGTCCTGTCTTAAGATTTTTAGTGTAGAAAAGACAAAAGTTAAACTCGGAACAGCTCTCACATAACCACAGTCAGCAAACTATCCCCTGTTGTTCCTGATCTAGCTATGTTTTGTTCCATCTGTCACTGACACCCACCATCCCCATAAAGAAGTTTTTTTCCCTCTGGGTGGCAAAACCACACATACAAAATTTAGTAATTGCTTTCTCTTTTTTTTATGGGGTGTGGACTAAAAAGGATGGTTCAATTACATTCATCATCTGTTTAATATCAAATATTATTTTCTTCTACATGAACCATGGCATCGAAAAGCACGGTAAGTAAATAGGTATCCAGTTTTGACAGCATTAGTCACCCCAGAGATAAAGTAATTTCTGTCATTGGAGGATATGATGTCTGCAGTACTTGCCGGCCCCGCAGACCCACTCCAGCACATCTATAGTGATACAAGCAACCTACCACCTAGCCTATTTATTCCTTCTTCTTACTTCTAGAGAAGAAACCTGGAGCCAAGCTTGCCAATCTCCCTGCGCGATCGCTGATCTTTTTCTGCCCTAAGGGCATGACACTTCTGCAGCTACTCACAAAAGCTCTTCTGCTGCAGTAAGAACTCACTTTCAACCACCCCTGCTATTAATACGTTTCCAAAATACAAGTATTTCAGCCTAGTAGCACATTGCCTGTGCCAACACGATGCATGTAAAAAGTATGTCTGTCAATTTATTTTCTTAGAAGTTGTTTAGAGCAGCAGTGCAACCTAGAAAAAAAAGATCCACTAACCAGGAAGAAAAGCTGGGAATGGAAAAACGGGCTTAGTAGTGGCAATCCCTGAAGGAACTGATAAGAACAGAAAAGGGATCAGAAAAAAAAAAAACCCAAGCAAGCTAACACATAACACAGTGTAACAGAGAAACCATTTGATATGACTGCCCAGTGTTTGCATCATCCAGCTGCCCTTTTACAGAGGTACGTACTGTTACAGATGGGCTGTCTGTGGCTATCTGGCAGGCAGCAGTGACAAGCCATGCCACTGACCTTAGGCTGTGTAGTGCAACATCGATTGCCTATGTCCAACCCAGGAAACTTTTATTTCCAAAGTATTATGCAAATGGATATCAGCAAGATACTTAAGTCAAGGTCTCACAGATTGGTAGAGAGACAAATATAGTTTTGTTCCAGTGCTGTTTTTTCTGTTAGCCAAACTGAGCTATTGAGACAAAATGTTCAACCCTATCTTGAAGCAGAGCTCATAAATAATCAAGGACAAAGTATGCACATGTGATTTCACAATCCGCAAAGGCTGATGAAGAATGCTGCAACCAAAAATTCCTACAGTGCTACATAAATTCCTGTAGTCGTCAACAAGTTACACAATTTCTCTGGTTTATATTAACACGTAGGGGAAACATGTTCTATGACTCTTACTTTGCTGAATGTCCAAATCTGTTACCTCACCTACAGTACAGTTAAAGAAACAAACCCTAGTGCTTGGTTGAAGTCTTTGCAATTGTTGCTGATACATATTTTAATAAAAAGATTGTACATACTAAGAAATGCCTAGGTGACCACTATTAAAATCTGAATTTTATAAACTTTTAGGCTTGACTTTTTACAGCTCTTCAACCCAGTACATCCCTACATTAATTTTTGTTTCAAAACAGATGTTTTAAAAGTTATGTAGAATTAGTCCTTTGGTCATGACTTGCATTTGTCCATTGACTCTGCAGCACTGACAGGAAGAATGATCTTGTGAAAAAGGAATTTATGTATGTATGTACATATGAAACTTTGTGAACACAAGACAAGAAAGAAACTGCTTTGTTATATCCTGTGCTCCTAACATCCCATCCCATCCTTCTTTACCACTACTCCTTTCCAAGGTTGTTGTAAGTCATACATATAACACATCCCATTTTGTTTCATAACTTCCACAAAATACATACAGCTCTTTGTAAAGTCAGCAAACATCCAATGTGTGCATGCCAAAAGGAAGGCAGGGAGACCAGAATTCCATGTAGTAGTAGCCTTACTACAGTATTTACTTAATCTTCCTATGATTAAAAAGAAAAACGATATAGTTTGCTTTGGGGCCTTGAATGTGTTGCATCACCTCACTGTGTCACATGCTATTTGGCATTCTATAACCCTGTTCCCAGGAGCCTACGTAGGCAGCAGGTGATTGATTTTCCTGTCTCCTACCAGATATATCACAGCATTCACAATTATTCACAGTATTATTTTGTAAGTAGGTCGTTCATTTTTATTTGCATTTGTTGGCATATTATCAAAACAGGTCAGAACCAAGTAAAGAGAACTAGCTCTCTTCTTTTAGAGATGTTTAATTTTTCTGTGATGCCTCACATCACATGTTTAGTGTGATAGCCTGCTATCTATATAGTTTCTGATGTGCCAGTGCCTGAGGGTTGATTTTAAAACAATTGGTGGTGGCTATTCTGGATGCAGGAAGCATTGCAGGAAACAGCAGCAAATAAGTCATAGAAAAAGAAAGCATAAGGTAATTTACTGTGATATTTTAAAGGCTAAAGAAATGGACGGCATCAAAAGAGAATAGGTTAGGTAGGCAGCAGAAGCTAGCCTTGGCCAGGCCCTGCAGATAACCATTTTGAATTTGAGGCAGAACAGGAATGAAAAACAAACAAGGACTGCTAAAAGAGGACGTAACTGAGCTAAATAAGAAGGCTGGTGCCTTTGGCAGCATGATAACACCAATGGAGTAAGTCATGCAACTGAAGACAGAAGATAAGTGGGATCAAAGAATAGCACTGAGAACTGATGAGGTCCAGAACAAGGTTTTTCCAGGGGAAATGTGATACAGTTGGTGGCTGTCGAAAATGGTGACTGGGGGGAACACTGTTGTAACTTTCCAGTTCCTCTCAGCAAACAAAAGAAACCCGATGGCATCGGAGCAGGAGAGATGAAAGACTTTTAGTTGCACATCTCTTTCTTTAAACAGGGAAACAAAACCAAACTAGATCAGTATCATCAGCTATAAAGGGCATACGGGAAGAGTTTTGGAAAATCACAAGGTTGCTCAGTGGTGAGAAACTCCTCCCCCTTCCAGCTGAGGAAACGTCACTGGAAAGTCCCAGCCTGGAAAAAAAAAAAAGCAGAGTAAACAAATTACATAGGTGGGGAGAACAGAAAGAGGAACAAAGTCAAATGATAGTTTGACTTTAAAGGAGTTTATTTTCAGGTTAGCATTTCCTTGAGTGGCATCAGCTCAAGTTCAGACAAGAAAAATCTCATCAGAGTGAAAATGGCCTGTAAACGTCACTGCTGTTATTAGGCAATTGAATGAAAGCTCATTTTTAAAAAATCTAAGATTTCAACCTGGGATTTTTTGAATTTTCTGCTACTGAGAGTAGTCAAACGATCCCAGTGACAAACCAGATACCTGAGAAATAAGGAAGGATTGTCTGGCAAGTTTGTGGAATTTTTTTCCCTTAATTTCTTTTTAGGTGAGGAAGCTGTCTTTAACAAAACCCTTCCTAACAACTTACTGGGCATGGCTTTTGTTTTAAAAGCAAGTCCAGTCCTGAGAATTTTTCCAGCACTGTCTATGAAGAAAACAAAGAAAAGCCATCCTTGGTCACACTGAGACAAGAAATACAGTGTTGGATAAAATTCTAGGATTCTTACTTCTCTAACTAGCATTCATAAAAATAAAAATACTGACATAAATTACTACCCTTCTGTGATACAAATCTGCTTTCAGCAAAGATACTTCATACTAATTAATCACAACATTAACTCGAATTCTGGAAAAAAATTACGGTGACAGCACTTTCTAGCTGTAATCTAGGAAAATAATCAAGATGGTTTTAACTCTGCTTTGCTGCTCTTCCAGTTAATGAATGCTGCTGCATCCTGACTGATGTACATGGCAGTCCAACACTGCTAGCAAACAGCAGATGCCAGTTGTGCAACTGTTGGAGAGACTACCCCATCTCCAAACCTAACAATATCGTAATAAAAATGTAATACTTTATTTTCTTTAAATTCAGGTTCTCTTTAAGTCTCACAGGGACTCAACACTACTGTGAGGGCCATCTCAAGCATCTTATTCGTGACAGCATATAATTTTTATGAAACTGCCAATCTATTTACAATCTCTCAGATTTGTGAAGAGGATCAATTGGCAGTCTTTATGGGGAGAGGATTATGGGGGTTTTGTTTGGTTTTTGCATGGCTTGTAATGTGTATAAATAGTAGAAAGGAACCAGAACTGAAGGAAGGTTTGATATTTCAATTCTTTATCATTTTTCCTGCTATAAGATAAGGGCATAATGCTGCTACTGTTGTAACAGGGGGCACAAGGATCTTGACTGCTAAGGTGGAAGCTCAGGGCCCAAGTCCATTGATCACACCCGTAATTCCGGAGCTTTGAACAACAGAGAACAACGATGACAAAAGCCTTCCCCAAGCACCAGGCTGGAGCAGCAAACATGAAACCCAGACAGGTTTCAGGTTCCTGCATCTGCTGCAGTAACTGCACTGAGCTTTCTAAAAAGGAAATGTCATGAATATCGCTCTCTTCTATGTGTGCTGCTATACATACATGGCAGAAGGTCACAGGGTGGGGCCAGGGTGGAGGCAGAAGTAGTGGCAGCGTTCATAAAAATGTACTAATTGAATTAATTTATGATTTTTATAGAAATGTTCTTTTCTCAAAGCAATTTACTGGCAACAAAAGCAGGTTGTGACAGCAACATAAACATGATCCACTGTTCTTTAAAAGTTGTTTTTTTCATGAGTACATACCAGCATTGGTCAGGACAAGGTAGTGTGGCATCTGACAGCCAGAACCTGTCTTATGTTGGATGACACCTACTGCAAGAGGTCTCTGTTGTAATGGGCTTTTCAGTTTTGGCTAACACAATCTGCTAGAAGAATTGATCTCACTCCTCTGTTAAGCTGCTCATAATTTGAAAGCTTCAGAGTTTTTTGTCTTCTGGCAGTACAACCACGCTGTTTGAAACCATTTCAAAATAGCTGCATCTGTAATGCTGAGAGGTTTGCTCTTGGATTCAACTGACATGCTGCTCCTCGTACTGGTAACTCAGTCAAGAGCTTACTAATGGGAGGAAGTACCATCATAAAGCTGGATATGGCAGCCAAAAGTCTTGTGTATTTTAGTTTGGCTGGCAGCAAGACACACACAAAGCTGATGTATTTACTTACTGAACACCTAATGCAATTAAGTAATACTGAAAAAAAAAAAACCCTTATAGGTGAAATATCAGTTCATTTTTTGGGGTGACTGATTGGGTTTTTTTTCAGCTGTAATTAAAAGTTTTATCTAGTAAAGCTCCTTTAAATAGCATGGATACAGAACCGGTTCAGAGTCAGGGAATATTAAAACCTCAGAAAAGACGGAAGGCTAAAAATGACCCAAATAAAGCAGAACCAACCAGACCTTCATCAGAAAAAAGGATTTCCACAATTAGATCTTAACTCTTGAAGAAAAAAAATGACCAAACTTAGCTAATTCCTAACAGTCACTAGTGCTTCTCAGAGCAGAGAAGTCATTCATGGTCCACAGATAATTCTGCATCTGGCTTTGCCTTTGCATGTCATTTTGTTAATTTTCTTCTCTGACCTTGCCCATCTTGTTACAATGAAAGTTCACTTGGCAGCTGATGAGGAAAGGAAAACAAGACCAACTGTAAAGCTGTGTGACTAAGCAATAAAATATATGCAAACCCATTTGGAGGTCCTGGAAAACTCAGACATCGTTTTACACTGCTCACCGACAGGTTAAGTAAAAAAGGCTAAAAGAACCTGAAAGCTTTCACTTTCAGCATCCAAAAGCTGGAAAATGCTAGAATTAATGCCAAACATGCACAAGAAAGCCTGGACTAGGACCAAAAGGGCAGTACAGAAGTCTATGGCGGCAGAAGGACAAACTTGACTGAAGGCCTACAGAGTTCCACATAGCTCACAAACAGTTCACCTCAAGGGCAGGGCTGGCACTAGAGCTGTGCTGGCACAGATGCTGGCAAGTGCCACCATTCCTGCAGCAATGGAGGCCAGGATGGGCAGGGGGGCTGGAAACCATAGCAGCTGTCCAGTTATGTATTGATATTGCTGAGACACAGAACAGGCTTGACAGCACTTTGGCCGTGCCTGCCCCACGGATGGCAAATGTACAAGGCAGACGCCTGGGAACAGGAGCCACTTCCCCAAGCTCAGCTGAATCTGCCCTTCAAACAAGCTGATGTGTTCAGACAAATATTAAAAAACAAACCCCAACAGTGTAATTACTGCTTTCTTCATGCTGGCAATTCAGTAATTCCTTTTTCATCACATGAATGACATCACCGTCAGAAATTATTGCCTGAAGACCTAGACTGAAACCGGCTCTGCAATCACATTAAACCATCTCTGCACAGATGCAGGAGTGGAGTTTAAATTAGCTTCCAAATTATTTTACCAAATAAGACATGCAATAATAAAGAAGTGAAACACTTCAATAACAACTAATCACCAACAATTAAAAACATAAAAGTAACCATTTTATTCTACAGACTTGACAATTTTAGCAGGGAATTAGCTTTGAACATAGGTGACTACAAATGAAATGCTATCAAAAACCCAGAGCATACTGAAACACGCCTGCTTTAAAGGGTTCACCTCAGCTTGCATGAATAACACATAGCTGTACATATGTGGCTTTACAAATAAGCTTGCAGGTCTTTCCTGTACATTTCAACAGTACTCACAAGTTGAGCAAGATCAACCTTTGGTTTTCACTCTTGATATATACAAATCATACTTAGCAAAGCTACTGCATCTCCATGATAGAAAACTTCAAACTTTTCCAAGAACAACACCCCAAAACTATTAAGAATACAGCTGTTGCTGTAGCATTAAGAAATCTTTAGTGTCTTCTAGGCCCATGGGCAAGGGCAGTTTAGCCCTTTTTCTCTGCCCTAACCTTTGTCAGGCCTCTGCTCCCCTTCTGCAGCCACAGCTATTCCCCAGCAGACAGTACCACAAAGAATGTTCCCTTGGCACAGCCCACTTCCAGACTTCTCCCATTGTCAGGGCTGCAAGGCCACACCCTGTGGCTGAGGGAAAGGCATGGATATGTCGAGGAGCCTAACAGGCCAGAGACTGGCATTATGCAAACCAAGGTGGCATTAAAATGAATTATTTTGTTACAATTCAGTATTATCTATACGCAAAAGCACAGGGTATCAGGGTGTCCATTCCTCACTCGTTTTTAATGAGGTTATAGTGGAGTAGCACTCTGCCCATCACAAACCTATCTGCTCTTCAACCAAAGTTACAGGACTTAAGTAGTATTTTGGCTACCTTCTCTCCAAGGTGTTTTAGGAGCTGCCAGTCACCAAAAAGCACCATTACACACACATAAGATCACAGTGACCGTTTCTCTGCTGAAATCTTGTTACAGGGACATTTGTGACCTAAATGGATTGCTAAGAGCATAATCTAAGAAGCTTGCTGCATAGGAACCATAGTGAGCAGAGAATTTGGCTGCTCTCAGGTCTCAAAGGAAACATTTACTGATCAGCAAAATCACTTCTGCACACAGTGATGCATATACAGAAGCGTCAAGTTACACAAACTATCCCAAAGTACCCATTTTTTGTCAGTCATACACCCATGTAATGTCATCACATATTCACGTTCTTCACATAATTAGATATCTTCCCAACTAGAAAGAAACGACAAAAAAAAAGCAAACTATAAAAATCATAGGACCATTTCACAGTGATGCCATTTAAACTTTTACACTGTGAAAACTGGTGAGACCAATGGAGGCAAAGCATATTTTATCTGAAGGCTTTTATTTAGAACTTTGCATATGGATTTTTTCTTATCTGAATCTCAATTATACTCCACGGATTTTATATTCTTCTGGGGAGGGAACTGTCTCTGTCATAAATATATTAAATTTCCTCCTATCCTCTCTTAAAGCTGTGTTCCCGTAAGGAGCAGCAGTGTTCTGCGTGTTTATTTGCTGCAACAGCAGAAGTGAGTAACTCATCAGGCACCAAGTCAACTACAAATAAGCATGTATGCCTGTAAGCACGAAGCAAGTATTCACAACAACTTCGAATCTGGATTAAAAAAAAAAATGAAATATTAACAGCTACTTTTAATGAAGATCGGCTAGCTTTTTCCTAGCCCTCAATAAATAGAAAGCGTAAGGCATGTGGAATCCAAATCCTTTAATGGAGCTGAAGCTGAAAAGCACCATCTACCATCTGCCCCGCGGTTTCCACCGGGCCCTTTTCCCCTGTCGGCGGCAGAACTCTGGCTCCCTGCAGCCCGGGAGCCGCGGGCCGGGCAGGGGAGCGGCGGACCCCGGGCCCCTCTGGCCGGGCCGGGCCCCCAGCGCT
>JAWWMO010000121.1:78790234-78806062 GCA_035047845.1 Dendrocincla fuliginosa | reverse complement strand
CTGTGCAGAACTAACTGCCTATTTTTAAGACTTCTCATTTTCACTCTTTATTTTTCAGTAATGAATTTTTAAAACTTCTATTTTTCTTTATTTTTCTGGTTACAATGTTGTTTGGATTAAACGTTGAAACTGGACAGCTACAGCTGGGTACACAAGAATGGGCAAACAACATATTCACTGAAATTTCTGGCTTTAGGAAGTGTTGGGTGGGGTGAAAGGAGGGGTCAGGTAAGGATCCCTAGTTCTGGTAAGCCCCCACCTGGATCAAAGAGTCACCAGCCTCTGTAATCGTGAAACATGCCAGTGTTGATGACAACATCAGTGTATTTCAGAGTGCTTAGAGAACACAGCGCTCCGATAAAAACAGGTTTTCCCTTCACAGCCCCAGAAATAGCACCCAGTGAGAGAGCAACCTCCACACTTCAATAGCCTTGAGAGGAAGCAGAAGCTTCTGTACAGGCAAGACAGCCCATTTTTATTCCTTCCCCCTGTGGCAAAACACTGAAGAGTTAACCTGTATTGTTGTTATAACTGATTATTTCCAGTCTTCCAAATATTGCATCATTTTTAACACAAACATGCCCTACTTTTCAAATACCGTGGAGACACAACGTGAAGATGTGGGGAAAGGCAAAAGTAAACTTGATCAAGTCTTGCACTCAATCCAAATGCCAGCTCAGTCACAATTTCCTTAGGAAGGGTTTTGCTTACTTTTAACATTACTGAGATGGTTCTGTAGGTGGAACTCTTAGTGCTCTGAAGGATGGTGCTTTCTCTATGGGCTTCATCAAGATATTGAAGAAGGTGAAGGAGCAGGAAGCAGACACCTGATGACCAAAGGAAGGAGCTCTTTGCTGACATAAAAACCTTCCTTCATATTGTCTTTCCCAGTTCCAGCCAGGCCCCCTGACCTCGCTTTTTAAGGGCCTCTAGCATGCCTCCACCCTTCCTTAATTTCCTGCTCCCAAGTCCCTTTCTTGCCAGAAATGCAAGGAACTCGTTTTACACACACACTGGGAACCAGAAGCACGTTCAGTTCACTTCTAGAGAGCATTTACACCAAAAAGACAAAGAGATGATGAGGAAAGAAAAGTATTAAGAGATAAAAGCTAAAAAAACCCACATTACTAGTAATGTAGAAGATGAAACACTCTGTGTGCATGTGCAGTACAGAAGAACACCGGTACATTTGCTTTAACAGATGGAGTTACTGGGGCAGGTGTCTCAAAGCATATGTGTGTAGCTTTAGGTATGCTATGCATTGCATATAGCTTAAAGGTCCAAGTGAGTAGCAGGGAAGGTGTCAAGGCCCTCTAGGGAATAGGCTGAGTTCCCTCTAGTGGTTTGCTTGCCATTTTGCATGGGTGGCCCCAAAAGGACCCGTTTGGGGAGCAGCAGCTCATCTCTCCTCATTACAGCCTTGCCCAGAACCCATACTTGTATTAGCCAGCTGGAGGGTATAATCACTGAGTAATTCTTTGTGAGGGCCTAATTGCAAGTTAATTTTAAGTCAGTTGTATAAACAGATTAAATCAATCCTTCCCTGTATTTATTTTTCATCATGTCACATGTAGATTCAACCACCCTTAAAAATTCTCTATCTCCTTTACTCTGCTGCTTCAATGATTTGATGTCCACTGCTAACATTTGCTGCTGCTAATGCTTGCATTAAGCAGAGGCTTTGTGAGATGCCAGGGGGTCAGAATCGTCTGTGTGATGTCATCAGGCAGTTTGGGGAAAGGCTCTACAGATGGAAAACACAGCCAGCAGCAGCTCAGTCTGTATTTGTGGCTCAGTGTAATGCACTTATTTGTAGTGAACATCAGGAAGCAATTTACTAGGCAAAAATGTTTTTGAATTATTGTTGTACTGGTGCGTCAGGACACTGAAAGCACAGCAAACAAGAAAGAATAGAAGAAAACAAAAGAGAAGTCAATGTTTTTGTTTTTCTTCAGCTCATGCTTTACCAAAAAGGCATCTGGAATTAAGACGAGTGGATTAGCCAGGAAACCTTCATTTCTAAAAGAAGACATCTGGTGCACTTTTGGCACTGTGTTCAAAATACACTAAAAATAGTGTCTTTTGTAAAACACAAACTTATGACATATTAATGACTGTGTCCCTGGGGTTTTAAAAATATACAAAAATCGTATTTCCTACTGCAAACTTAGGAACTTTGGAGGAAAATTCAATAAATAAGAGTAAAATCTGGATGCTGTTGCTCTCTATCCTGTGCTTTTATCATAGGAAGCAATTTAGATGTCATAAATTGAGGGCCTAAAAGTTAGACACCTACATCTAACCCCAGCTTTGACTCAACAGTCAACAAACAGAAAGGGACCTCTTAATTTCTGGCAACTATTTTTACAGGTTTCGAGGAGATGATAAATAATTCTGTTTCTCAGATTTTCACTAGTTTATCTAGGCTGGTACATGTTGTCAGTACTAACCTAGTCACAGCATAGAAGAGATAAGTAGCAGATCATTTGTTTCCAACGAAATCTCTAAGCTTTTACAGAGTAGTATAAAATCTGATGCTTTTTCATCTCTCCTCCGAATTCTTCTCTTTTAAAAAATATTTGTAATTATTTTGGTTAATTATAATATTAATAAATGTAAATAAATTACAATGCTTTTTAGACTTGCTGTATTTTAACTTCAATGATATTTTTCTGCAATACATGCCATAAACTAGATGCCCATTAAATGACAAATTAAAGAGTCACTGCAACATGAATATACAGGCAACCTGTATGGCATAATGAAAGCCACAACTCTGTTGGCAAAAATATTTAAGAAAAAATAACTAGTCCTTTTAAAGTACCTTTTCTAATCAAAAGAATCCCAACTGTTGAAAATAAGTTATTTGCAATATACCATCTCACTCTATATGAAGTTTGAACTACTGAAATTGTATTCTTGGACTGTACTTACACTGCATCATTAATACCATCTTGATCAACAGATTTTAGTTAAAAGCCATGCATTATCACAACTGAAAATCCTCCTCTGCATAGAATAAATAAAAAAATATTACAGTGTATCAAAATGTCCTTAATACTTTTTACTGAAGAATATTCCAATATTTCCTATTTTCCCCCAAAACAATTATCCAATTGGTCAAAACTAAGGTGAGGTTAAGTACGAAATTTGCTACTGGGACGAACTCTTTCCCAGCCTATAAACATTTGCCTTTTAATGCAACATACTTTCAAAATACAGTTATAATATAGTGAAGACATCATTCAGCAATATGTAAAAGTGTTGTGTTCAGACATATGCAAGGTTTAATTGCAGCAAAATATGAACTTATATGCATAAATACAGTTTTTCCTTAATTGTGACTTTTAAAATAGAATTTCTATATGAGATGTCAGATGATTGCTGTGTCCAGTGTACCTGTGCATCACCTTGCACTGTGATTAACCTAAACTTTTTATCAATACCCTATGGAATTAGCCTGACTGTTCACCTAACCTGAATGAGCTAACTGAAGTTCAGAGCATGGATCACAGTTCAGACTCAATTATCCCAGCCTTTTGCTGAGTTAGCTATCTTTCAGAATTGGCAGAGCCTTTAACAGGTTTTGCAGGACTTGACAGTTTAGCCTCAGCTCTGTTCTGGAGGCGCTCATGACCTCTCTTCAGTGCCACAGGAACACATCATCTAGGTTCAGAACATCAGAAACTGAAGTTCTCCTTCAACTCTGTTTCCTCACATGAACAGTCATTCTGATTTAATGGAGGTCATGTAGCATCACTGTGTCAGGCCAAAATTCTCTTGCCAGTGGAGAGACCTGTTCCTGAACTGGAGGACCCTTGTTGGAAACTTGACCCAGATTTTTCCATATACCTTGACCTTTCCTGTAATGACTCAGACTATGACTTTGTCCTTGATCACCCTGTTGAACTACAGCATCTTGGAAGCAATCTGGAGTGGAACTGAGACTGTCATCTCAGTTCTCACATCTCAGCTGTGAAAGTGTCATCTATACTCTGACAGGCAAACCCAAGGTAGTATTATTACGGCACTTCTTCTGGAAAACTACAGGGTTTTTTATTGCAGAAATTACATCTTTGGCATGCATCCTTGAGCTGTCTTGTCAATTCTGTAAACAGCGTTCATATATATTGCTTTGTCTCATACATGCCCCACTACACCATTTTTCATATTTAACAATAGTTCCTTTGCATTCAAATTTCTAACAACTCTGGATTTGTGGTACAAAATTAGTTGTGTGAAGAATAAAAATTATTGCTGTGAGTTGAATGATACCATCAGCAGAATAAATATAAGAAAACCTTTAAAAGACAGTATTACCCCTACTATCATTTCAAAAGAAAATAGATACTGACATTTTTGTGAATCTAGAGCTTTGTTCAAAGTGACTTCATAAGAACTTTTATACAATCTGAATGCAAACTGCGTATTCCTGTCTAAGTGCAGAATCTGCAGGAGATAAAAGCAAAGGAGATATGTAACAGATGAAAATTTAGGGACATCTTAGCCAAAAAGATAAATGAAGCTTCATTAATGATTTAATCCTTCATTATACTGAGATAAAGTGCTCCCCACCCTGGGATCTCTACTGCATATCCTGCCCTGGCCCCTTAATTAAGCGTGGGTCAGACAGCAGGGCTTCTGCAGTACCCAGGAGAGGACACTCGAAGTGCTGGGAGAGACATTTCCAAGAGAAGGAAAGTACAAACATGCACACCATATGCAAGCAGTCTCAGAAAATGTCACCATAGGTCTAAGGCCTAACTCTACAGACACTTTCACAACATGCTTATTTTTTCTATTAGTGAGTGGACTTAGTGAAGTGACAGTTCTTAACAAGATTAAGCAGGTACTGAACTCGTCTTCATGCTCAGGACCTGACCAAAGATCCATGTTTGCACATTAACCATGAAGTTACTAATAGTTTCTCCACACTCTACATACACCTTCATTATTTTCCTGCCCCCCAACATAGTGTGCATCTCCCAAAGGGCACTAAGGAGACAAATGTGACAGATGGTGGTAACCCCATGCACTAGGGCGAGACCTGCCCTGTCAGAAGGGTGTGTTGTTCCTCCACCATCGCCTCAGTGATGTACTCATGCAAAGGACTGTTTGTGCAGTCTTTCACAGCAGGAAGAAATATGTTGTATGCTGCAGACCATCTATTTGTGAACTCTTCATGGTCTTTAAGCCTCCCCAGCCAAGGAGGTAACATCAGTTCTGCTGTCATGGCAGGGCAGCAAGGATCTGTGCCTGCTTGATGGGAAAAGCCTGTGCATAGCATGACGTGGCTGCAGTGCTGGTGTGCCACCCTGGGAACCCCAGTGGCCACGGCTGATGGTTTGTATTAAGTGAAGGAGCAGAAGGAGATGTCACAGCTGTTGCAGGAAGTGAGATGTAAATTTTGAGGATACCAATGAGTTAATAGAGGAAATAATTTCTTTCACTTCTTCAAGCCAGGTATGTAGTTCCAAGGTGGGATATCTGAGATGTTTCTTCTCTAAGCTGAGTATCTACACCATGGGAAGAGCTGCAGGTCTATCTGCATGTTTGGAGGTTTGGACAGTGCCTTTGGCATTCCAGAAAAATTGCTTTGCTAAGGCTCACCATATTAAAGTCTAATGCAAACAGTAGTTCCCAATACCTGACCATAAGGTCATTCAGGCTGGAAGGGACCTGGGGACTCTTCCAGTCCTACCTCTTCTCACAGCAGGGGCAGCTACTGGGTCAGACCAGGTTACTCAGGGCCAATTCTGATTATCTGGAATGGGGCCTGGCAGAGGGTTGGATGGCTGAATGCCTCCAACCTTTTTCTGCCATACAGGATTCTCCCTGTCAGGGAGTTTAAATATAGCTCCATAATGCTAATGATTTGGGAAAGTTTTGACATCAATCTGTCCCTGTTATCCGCATGTTGAATAAAAAGGGCTGAAAGGTATAAAATGTTTAAGAATGAGCAGGAGGGATTAAAAAAAATCACAATAGATCTTAAAGTGTTTTAATTCTTCAATGGTTGTTTAAAAACAAACGGTTATTTAATCTAGTGTCCCTTGAGAGTATTTGTCCCAGATTGGTGGGAAAGCATATCCTTATGTTACACACACGCAGTAAAGTACACACACTGTATTCAAAACTGAATTGAATGTTTATATGGATTTAAATTGTAGAAATTTGAACAGATGAGAACAAACTAAGTGATCCATATTGGATAATTAATCGGTTATATTGTTCTGCAAATAGAGTGCTTAGCAGGCTTAAGATTACCCGTTCTTTTTGCCAAATGGCAAATTCTGTGTCCATAAAATCAAGTGAATACACATTGGAAGCATGAGTTTCACATCCATGTTACTCCACAAGCAGAGGTCAGTAAAGCATCTGATCTGTCCATACATTATGTCTCCCAATATAAAATGTTATCTAGTTTATTTTTATTTTATACTTTTGGAAGGATTTCTGTGCTCTTTGTTTAAGTGAAGTTCAGGAAAAGATTGGATACAATAGTGAAGATAGGTGGAATTTATAAAATAGCTGTTGAGGAGAGTGAAGACACTTGATGTTACAGAAATAACACAGTTCAGAGATTTTTCCATTAAAATTAGCAGTAGTACTAATAGATGGTGTATACCTTAAAGCAAATGTAAGAGGAGAGTGGAAAAATATGACAATTGCTTTTGTTTGTGGTGCTGACTTAAAGTACTGGACTGCATTCTTTTCTTTGGAGAATTAAGTAATTTTTTTCTTTAGTTTCCATTAAAAGTAACAAGTGATACTGTAGAATCAATACCCAGCCTGATTCCGGAAATGACATTGTTAAGGTTGGAAATTTAATTTTGCTCTTTCAAGTCACTCAAACCTTGGACTTCCTGCCAATTTTGCAAAGTAATCAGGCTAGAGAATCTTATGATAGAGGCACCTGCTGCTAGGGAACCCAGATTAATATTACCAGCACATATTGAGTAGGCTACAGAACAGCCAGCACATACTAATGATGCCTGGGCTGCAAAGTCAGCTGGCAGCCTTGAGACTCCCCATTGTTGGTCCTTTGTGCTCTGCAGTTGTTGCAGCTTCCCAATACCAGCACAGGCACTTCTTGCCAGAGCAACTTTAGCCTCTCCTTTTTTATTTATTTATTCCAAAGTAGGTCACGCTGTTGACACGTAAAACCCACAGAAGTTTCCAGATTCCCTATGCTATCCTTCAGTTTAACATGTATTTTTACTATCCTGTTGCTCTAGCTTGCTGTTGTATGTACTCAAACTAGCAAGCACAAGAGCTTATTCAATCATGTAATGCAACGGAGTGCCGGTCTTGAAGTAATGTACTAAAGATGAGTGTGACTCAGAGGGGAGGAAATACAACAAAAAGGGCCTGATATTTTGCTGATGGTGAATCTTGGACAACACTGCTTTCAACAAAAGTGCTCATGTCCACCTGCTTTCTGCTTCTTCAGCAGCCTCATTGAAAGCTTAGGGAAGCAGTCGGTCCCAGAGAGGTATATAATGGGTCTTGTCAGGCTGCAGTTAAATTTGTTTCTCTTGTTCTCTAATGGTGAACACATGAAATGAAGAGCATTTCACATCCACAGTCGTCTCTAAGTTCCTTGCACAGCGCCCTCATCTCTTTGCCACACGCCTCTTCATTCTGAATTACCCCCCACTGCAAGGATTACTTTTTTTTTTCAAAAACTAGTGCTCTTGATTTTAAGGAATGACATTCAAGTTATCCAAGGGAAGATTTCTGTAAAGGCACATTTCCACATGGGTGAATAGGGGATGCATCACTGGCATTGCACACAAGTCCTAACAAGTGCCTTTGGTATGTGAGACAGTAAGCAGCATTGGTAAGGAGAGGGGAGCTCACATGAGTGTGATATAAAACATGTTGGTGCATCAACATTGTGTGTGAGAATGTAGGAGATGAGCTTTTAATTAAAGGAACAGGCCCTGACCACCCAGCTACTGACTGGATGCTTTTTGAGGTATACCCACCTCCACCTGATAATACAAGCCACTTCTCTCTCTTGTTTCATGAAAGGATTTGGGACACGACAAGAGTCCCATCTCTGTAAACTGCACATGCACAGACCAGATCTGAGATTTATAATAAACTGTTATAACACAGTTATAAAGTACCCGAACAAACTGCATCACAGGGTCTCTAAGATGTGCTTAAAACCAAAATAGCTTAACTCTAGGGAACAACAAACAGTCTGGGGTAACTAAAGACCAAGCTCTCTTGGGCTAGAAATAACTAGAACACATTACCTAGGTTTGCCAGATGTCATTGGGCAATGTATGATTTCATCTTGAAACTGTTTTAACCATTAGTGAAAACCAAAATGGATTGGACTTGCTTGTTCAGTAATACAGTTTGATCCCCACTGTTGGCAATTGTCAGTACTTGTTCACAGGTCTCTGCATATACTGCATGTCCTAGTTTCCTTGAACTTCAAAAATACAAAACCATACTTGTTTCATTTCACAATGATGACTGCACGAGTTCAAATAACTCTGAAACTCTGGCAAAGTTCTGCACGTGTGTTACATTGGTCTGAAAACATCCAACTGCACTGTCATGAGTTATTCATGTGTACAAGGTCAGCAAAGTTCATAGTGTTGTAAATTAGAAATATTATTATTTTTACTAGCGCTATAGACAATTTTTTTTTCCTTTTCCACTTATTTGCTTATTTTTTTCTAGGAAACTGATATCAATTTGAACAAACCTGCAAATTCACTATACCAGTAAACCTCTTCTTGTCAAGCAGTAAACCCAGGAGTATACGTGGTGAGTGCAAACATACTGTGTGTTTATTTAAATTTATGATATTACATCAATTAAAAAAAAAAATACTAAAAAAAAAGTTGTGGTATAATGCCTATTTCCACTGTTATTGCTTTGTATATTCCCACTGCAAATAAAGTATGGTTTTGAAAGTAATATTTTGAAATTAATATTTTAAGCAAATAATCATTATTAATGAACAACCCGTAAGGACTGTTGTGTTCATATTTGCATGATTGGTACAAATCAAAAGGAAAAATAAATTACTCTTTTTAATGTAATTTCTCAACATATTATGGAAAACGTCAACACAATACAAGTGTGTTTATGATTATACAATGTATCATACTTCAGATTTTAAAAAAATTATAACAAAAAACTTTGAGAGTAAAGAGGTTTGCAATTAGACAGAGTAAGCTGCTGGTTTTCTCTCTCGACAGGTCCTTAGTGCCACTCAATCCACAACAAAGTACTTAATAGCAATTTTTGATGCCTAACAGAAGTAATCCATTTAAGATTCCTGTGGATTGCAAATATATCATAATTTTGCTGTCTATCTGCAAAATAATATATTCATATGAAACAAACTAGAGGCATTCACATAATTTTGTGGAGATGAAAATCTCCATCTATATTTAAATTGAAATTGAAAAAGAGAAAATTGGATATTGAATTGTTTGAGTGGTCATCTCTCTGTTTAGCCCAGAAATAGATACTTCTGTGAACCAACATTTCAAAGATACACTGTACTAAAAATAAAGAACTTTAAGAGCTGCAAAATACTTTCTTCCTCCAAGGGAATAAAAGAGCTGGAGTCTGTGGTTCTGTTTGAATCAATAGCAAAATTAAACTGTTCCTAACAGCATAGGATGCCATTGTAAATAACTAGTGGCACATATATGTGAATAAAGGAGTATTTTAACATCAGGACAGATCCAACTTTTTTCATTGCTTTGAAAAGTTTAGTACAGTCTAGATTTCATTTTTCATTTACATTTTCATTACCTTAAATACAAAAAATATTAGCAACCATTATTAAATTGGGAGCTGAGAGAAGCAACTAAATGTGTGGAGATTGGTGTAACAATTTTTTACTTTGTTTTCAGCTCTCTAGGGTTTTACCAGGGAAAACACTTGGTCTTGTCTATACAGAGATGGATTAACACTCTCTTACTGGTAGTGGGGGGCAAGGTAACACCAATGGACAAAGTGGCTGCAGTTTTTGACCACTGCACACCTACCTGCTTTCTGTGGGTTTGTTTTCCATGCTGTCCATACCACCAGTGGTCTATGAGTCAGCCAGTGCATGGAAAACCAGCAGTACCTGTTCATGTCCATGTTCCTCTCCTGCCCAAAGGTGAGGTAGCTTGTTGCTCAGGCTGCCAAGAGGAGATGGCAGCAATAGAGATTTAAACCATTCACATCTTGTGATCACTTTTTCTTTTAACTCTGCACTGTTTGTTTTTATCACCCAGTTAGTAAGTCATACTACTTACTGGTATCTTGATGGATACTTACAAGTGTCTTGATGGAACATATATGTGATTGGACTGTTTTTATCACAAATCTTTTCAAACTGGCATAGCATTATGAGCATAATGATGCTGCTACTAGAGAAATTATAGAAATATTACAATTAACCTATAGTTTAATGTGAAACAGATTATCATATCAGAGATTAAAATACACATGTAAATTGGAGGAGTGAGAGGGGTTTAAGATATTTTTAGCTGAGGTAAGATCTCTGATACTTTACACTTCTCTTACTGTTAAAAAAGTGACATTTTAGCACGAGAGAGCAAGCTGTCAGTAAGTTTTGTGTTTTTAGAATCTTGAATATCAGTAACACTAGAGATTTAATGCTCTGTTTACATTCTGCTGTGCAAACTTCAAGGAGCCCGATAATAGCTGATAACTTTTATGTAATTCTTCAGAGAGCCAAACCAAAGAAAGAAGCGTAAGTTTCTCTAGCCCTGTGTTTTACACACCTATCTGTTCTAAATGGCAATATTTAAGTCAGGTGATTTTTGAACTTTTTTTGCAGTTAACTGATGTTTCTTGTTAAAAAAATGTCACCCCAGTTTGAAAGAGAAAATAAAAAATAAAAAAAAATAGCAAAACCACAGAATACAACTAAGCCCTTGCTGCATTCCTGCAGCTTTCAGAGTGCAAATGAAAATCTGCATCAGAGAGAAAAGCACTGTTTTTTAAACCAGTCTAAAACTGGCAAAGCTTGTACCAGCCTCAGTGGCTAATGGTGCATGAAAGTGATTGTTTTGAAAATAACTGCGCCGGTTTAAGATATTATTGCCTGTCTCCCAGAGGATACCACCCACATAGTGGAGTCAGCAGACTGAGAACACAGATAGCTCTAAGCTGCTTCAGGAAAAAATCCAGTGTTTAAAGCATAAAACGCCAAGGGGGGTGGGGGCAGCTTGCCTTAAGCTTTTGGACTTTGCACTGAAACAGCTCAGAGGCAATTGTGTCTCGTTGTGCCACCAGAGCTGGGGCAGACATTTTTGGCAGGCACAAAGAGCTGGGGGCAGTAGCGTCTCAAATGGCCACAGCTGCCTTCCCAACGAGTGTCTCTGATGACTTTTACCTTGTCCTTTTTCGTACAGGTTCACAGCATTTGGGCAAATGGTGAGGTTTCAACCACATAGCTAATAAAACATGCTGTGTGAGGAATTTTATATTTAATTCCAAGTGCTGTACATGAGGTAACCAAATCTGAGGGGAACATTAAGCTCATGTTCTCTTTCTCGGTCTGCTCTCAATTTTTGCCCACACCATAATTAACTCACAACTGGTGGGAATGATACATCTATGGGAAGGAGGCTTCACTTTTCCGAATACACCTATCCTGTATTTCTTTTCCCTTAATAAGAAGTGTATAAGACATATAGTGGCATCCTGGATCCAGTGATGATTAAAAAAGACAGTATGCTTAGTTGACTTAAGCCTTTTCTCTTCCTGAGATCTTTAACAGTTTTCAACTCTATATTAATATTGATATTGTGATCTGACCAAAGAAACCCTTATCACACTTTCTTTATAAACACAAGATTCACTTTTGTAGCATTGTATGTCTCGATACATACTTCCTAGTATAAATCTGTTTGTAAATCAGGCTGGAATGTTATTTTAGGCAAGCCAGTGTATATCTCCTACACACAGCAACAGCCTACTTTTGTTTTTAGTACTCACTGTGCTATTGTTTTTAAAGCTTTGGATTTTGGCTTGAAATCCAGGCCACCCAGAATTTAACAGCAAAACTTTCACTGAGTTCAGTCTGATCTGGATTTCAGCCTCAGTGCCTAATGTTGCTAATGTGGGATGTGGTAAACTTGATCATCGAGTTTTTTATGGCCACAACAGATGTTCCTCCTTTTAGACCAATGGAAAGCTACTGAACCTCATCCACCCTCTAAAACAAAAATAAAAGCATTTGTTTACAGCTTGATTCCAGGAATATGAATCGAATTAGCAGCTGTGAGGTTTGCTCTTGTTTATGAATAAATATATGTGCAATTCCTGCTTTTCCCAAAGAACCACAGTGTTGCCTGGACTGTATTTCCTCTATATAGTAACAGTATTTTAAGCAGTCTAATACTGCATTATAATTTGTTTAGCACAATCAAAATATCACCATAGTATTTTTGACCTTGTTTTCAAAAAATGCATTTTTTTTCCCCTGTCTTAGAAAACAACATGTTATGGATATATGTTTTGCATTTTGTAGACTTATAATTTAGACTGATTATAATAAAACATTCTCATAACCATGACCCTTGCAAGGCACAACCTATAGAAAATGAAGTTACTGAATATGTTTTCTTCTTCGTGGTGACATCCAATGACTTTTCAAATGGACATTAAAGGTTGAAAGACTGGTGCCTTCTCTTAAAGTATGTGAAAAAACATGATAGTGTAATAAATGAGGACTGAAGCTTAAGGACCAAGAAAATTATTGCTAATTTAATAGGTAGCATCCCATCTCTGGGGTAAATATCCAGTCATTCTTCCATACAAACAATGCATTCTGAGGAGGAGACGTAATAGGAACAAGACTAGAAATGCAAAGGCTCTATTAAAGGAATGGAAGCCTCATTTAGCGCGCATCTGTCGCTTATAATCAAAACCACTTCACACCTTTTCCTTCATCTTTCTTAAATTGGTCTGATTTCAGGAAGCACAGCACAGTTTTTATTGTGACAGAGAAAAAATTCTTGTGGCCTTGCTTAGTCGTCAACTTATGTGAAGATGTTCCCTTGCTTTGCTCACAGCCAAGACCCCCACTCTGCTTTAATACGTGCTGCAGCTGTAAATGTTTATTTTTAGTTCTATCCTCGACAGCGATGCTCCCAGCAGCTCTGTCCGGGTGGGATTTACCAGAGCAGCTGAGCTGGCTGAGCAGCTCACTGCTTCCACACACCCAGCCTCACTACACCCTCCTTGCCCTGGCACTTTGTGGACCTTTGCCCAATGTAACTCAATAAAACAGCAGGAAATTATCCAACTTTTTGCATAAGCTATTTTTGTGCCATTTTAGTGACTCGCATAAGCTCGGGTAAAGGTCCAACAAATACCAAAGGCTGCATACCAAGTGGCACGAATTTTTGGCTGGGAGGGAAAATCATGGTATAACTGGGAACTTTTGGAAGCAGAGACCTACTGTGTGACTTGTGAAACCATATCCAGCTGAAAAATATCCATTTTTCTTTTCTAAGCTGATTTTTTACTGACTGAACTAGCTCACTGAGGATGACATGGTTGCCAGGTCCACATAAGAGAAGCAGCAGCAGGAACACACACCAGGAGGTAGGGAGGGAGGCCCTCCTGGTCAGCAAGACCCTCTCAAGGAACCACACTTACAGGTTGTACACAGAGCATGCAAATTATCTGGGACTGTGAACTGGAAAATACCAAAATTACATATCCATTATTATGGTAACTGATGTTAGCACTAATTATGATACGTATTACCAGTTTTCAAACATGCAAGTTGAAACTCTCAAGCAGGCATAAACTCTGTAATGCTTAAATTTACAAAATTATTGGATATCTTACTGCTGCATGCATCACAAATCCTCATGGCAGACAAAGAGGATTCCAAGTATATCCTAAAGGTTAATTTCAAGCAGTTGAGACAGTGGTCACATAACTAATTCTAGCCCCTGATTATCTGAGAAGTCTCAGTTGGAAAAGAAAACAGCAAGTTGTGAGCAGATAACATAATCTCTAAAAGTAATTTAGCTGCTCTCCATGAGTGGTAAATTTTCCTGGATGAGCCAGAGCTAAGCTTGTCCCACTTCTGGATGCTGGCATTCCTGTGCACTCCGTGCTCCTTCTTCAGCCCTCTGAACAAGCAGCTGAGTTGTTTGGAGGCAGCTGCCACAGCGCAATTTGTTCCGTGGCCAAGCCTCGCCATTCCTGTTAGCTGTGGCTCTGAGGCTCGACATCCTCAGCTGTAGTGCCAGAGCAGCCTAAGCCAGTCCTAGTCCAGAACCAGGGCTTTACCCTCCGTGTCATTGCACTCTGGCTGTGCACTGGCACGTCCTCTGCAGCATGCTGTGCTGACTGCTCTCACCTGAGCCTGTGCAGAGCCATTTCAGTGATGTGAGAGAAAACTAACTCAGCCAAAAAGCCCCTCTTTTTCAATTTTATAATCACAGGCTGCATCACGTGGGACATTCTAAGAACTGGGTGGAGGAGAGACTGCACAAAAAGTACAGGAGAGGTAGGAGCAGGGAGGGAAAAAAAATAGGGTTTAGGGAGACTGAGGCAGGAAACAAGTGGAGAGGTGAGCTGGACTGGCTGGGCAACAAAGATTGCAAAGACTGAAAAAGTTGTGAGAAACAGACTGATGCCTAATAGAGGCAGGGAATACAGCTAGGAAAAGGGAGCAGGACAGGAGATTGGTGAGGAGAACGGGGCTGCAAACACCATTTTGGAGTCTGGGGGGGCAAAGTAGTACTTTTTGGGGTGATGCTGAGAAGTGAAGACTAGAACTGTCTGGATGTGATAAGTGGGGCTGTTACAAGTACCCAAGGAAAGGGCAAAGACAGACTGGGAGGGCATTAGTGGAAGACAGTGATGGGTGGGAAAGTATGAGTCCTGTAGGTATTGGGTGTAGCTAGGTGATGGACCTCACCCATCTTCTCTGGAGAGGGGAAACCTGCAGTTCAGCGCACCAAAGCACCTCTTCAGAAAAGCACCTCTGACAGAAAAGTTGTGGGGAAAGGGTATAGTGGATAAACCTTGTCTAAAACGAACAAAAAGCAAATTTCTGGTAATTTAATGAATACAGGAAAACCACCAGAATTTATTTTGTCTCTGTTGTCTTCAGCTTTTGTCGGGTATGTGTTCATTCAGTTGGCAAGGTCCCTGCTACATCGCTTGTATCTAAAAACTCCCAACGAGCCCTTCACACCCATTCCAACTTCTGATAAACCACTGTTAGTGGTGATATGTGCACACAGGATTTTAAACAAATGTCACGTCACACAACATGCTACTGAGGGCACTGGGGGTGAAGCTGGGAGGAGGCACAGCGGGGACAGGTGACCCCAGCTGACCACAGGGATATCCCAGACCATGTGACATCGTGCTCAGTGCATAAAGTGGGGCACGTTTGGAGCGATGGGGTTTGTTTTCCCAAGTCTCTATTACGTGTGGTGGGCCCTGCTCCCCTAGGGATGGCTCAGCCTGCCTGCCCACGGGAAGCACTGAATTCATTCCTCGTTTTGCTTTGCTTGTGTGTGCGGCTTTTGCTTTCCCTACTAAACTGCCTTTATCCCAAGCCACGAGTTTTCCACCTTTTACCCTTCCGATTCTCTCCCAGTCCTGCTGGTGGGGGAGTGAGCGAGCGGCTCTGCGCGCCTTGGATGTCGGCTAGGGTTAAACCACGGCACACCGGGGCCTAAAGCTGGGGTTAACCCATGACACAGCTAGGCACACGGCCGGGGTTAAAGAGGCCCACACGGCCGGGGGTTAAAGAGGCCCACACGGCCGGGGGTTAAAGAGGCCCACACGGCCGGG
>JAWWMO010000121.1:78772353-78782969 GCA_035047845.1 Dendrocincla fuliginosa | reverse complement strand
TGTAATGTTTTATAGTTGAAATATCTAAATGTTATTGTCTTTTATGGTAATGCTTCTGGTACTATAATGCAAAAAGATGTAATTATCACACATTTCCTTGAGGGAGCACTTTCATCTCAAACTGTACTTGTGAATAAAACTACATATATTACATATTCCAATATTTCTGAAGAATTAGTATGAGGTATCTAATGAACTTTCTGTGCACTGCAACACACGCATTGCTCTAGTATTGCTGAGAAATGCAACTTACTAAATTTTTCTCCAAGCTCACAAAGTAAGTTGGAAGCATTCAGGAAATGTTTAAAAGTTGCAGTCCAAGTTAGCCTTTATAGCAGTTCTTTTTTCTTACTGACAGCCAGTTCTTTAGGACTCTGATGCATTGAATTTCTGGGGATTAATTAGAAATGGTAGTTTGACTTGTCTCCAGATTTATAACATATATCTAACCAAAGAATGCAGTTAAAATGTGCTGAAAAAAAGTGCATGTTCCACTTAATCTGACATGATGAGAAACTTTGTCCACATACTGTATTTTTGACATTCACTGTGTTTCACACTCAGTAGATATTCTGTTGTTTTCTGTTTATACGACCAAGGAGTTTTATGACAGGGCTGAAAATCAAGCAGCTGCGTTTTGCACTGACAACATGACTTTTTCCTTTCTGTAGGTGTAATAAAAAATGGTGGGGTGAAACCCAACATCATTCCTTCTTACACTGAACTAGAGTTTTACTTGCGTGCCCCTTCAATGAAAGAGCTTTCTGTTCTGACAGAGAAGGTTGAGAACTGCTTCAAATCTGCAGCACTGGCCACAGGATGCAAGGTAAGAATAAATTCATTATCATATGTTTCTGTTACACAGACCAGAATAGGAAATCAAGGCTCACATTATTTGTCTGCATAGTGTTTAGCCAAAGTAAATCTAAATTACTGTGATCATATTTGCTGTTGGGTTGCTTTGTGTCCTGAAAGAAAGCTTTGGTTTATAAATAGGATGCTGCAGAATCCGAGAGGAATCTAGGCTGGGAGAGACCTCCAGAGGTCCTCTGTTCTGATCCCATGTTCAGAACAGATTGCTGAGTGCCACGTGGACTTTTGAGTACTTCTACGTCTGAAATTCTACAGCCTCTCTCAGCAAGTGCACGACCCACCTTATGGTGAATTAAGAGTTTTCCAAATGTTTATGCTGTGATGACTTGAGCACTGGAACAGGTTACCTGGAGAAATGTTGGTGTTTCCATCCCTCGAGATACTCAAAATCTTCTTTGATATGGTTCTGGGCATCCAGCTCTAGTTAACCCTGATTGAGCAGGTGAATTGCACAAGATGACCCCCATAGGTGCTTTCCAACATCAACACCATTCTGTGATTCTTTTGCATCTAACAGGAGCTCCCTTTGTTGCCTTGTCACATCTCTTTGACCTCTGAGAAGTCTAGTTCTGTCTTCCCTGTACTGTTCCCATCTGATAACTGTCAGCAACTGACAGCAATAGGATGTCCTACTACCCTTCTGTTCTAAAGGCTCAACAGCTTGTACATCCTGTTGTTGTACATCATGTTCTCCACCTAATCATCTTGGTAGCCTTCCATTGGCCTAGCCTAAGTCCTGATTGGAGGCACACAAAACAAACACAGCACCAGATGTGGTCTCACAGGAGCTGTCTACATGAATAGTAGAAATATGGAAACAGCGATGGCACTGGGATTGGTCACAGATGACTGCTACGAGTAACAGGCACCAGTGTGGATTTTTGTGCCACTGACTGTAACACCTTGAGTTTGCATGTCTCATGTCATCTGAGCCAGACATGTCATCATGAAAAGCTAAGCTTGGTCATGCACTGTCTGCTCTTCCATGAGTGTGCACAGTTGCCTTGTGATTCGTGAGCCTGGGTATGGGTCTTAGGAGGATTTATTTGCTCTGTAATCTCTCTGGGAACTTGAGGATAGAACAGTCTGACCAATCTGTAATTTTCAACGTTCTCGTCCTGGCCCTTCAAGGTAGATGCGCTTTCTCAGTGAGCTGGAGAATTCCTCTGTTTCAATGGCACTTAAAAAAATGATAGCTCCCAGATTGCATTTCTACTTCTTTCTTGTTCTGCATCCTTGGATGCATCCTGTCCAATCCCATGTACATACAGTTCCTTTAAGTACCCCGTAATTTTTTTTGGTTTGTTGTGGGTGGGGCTTCTATCCTACAGACACTACTGCTAGACTCAGAGACCTGGGAGGCTTGATGGCAAACCTTATTGGTAGGAACAACAACAGGTATTGGGTGTTTTGTCTTTTTTTTTTTTCCCCATGTTTGGTGTCACTAGTCCTTTGCCCCATTGAACAGCAGGGTCATGAGGCAGTCAAATGGGAGAAATTGAGTGATTTTTCAGTTGGCATTACCTTTTTGTTTTTTGCTTTTAGTAAATGGAGTTATGTCTCCCCTAGCTGGTTCAGACAATGATTACTTTGCATTGCGAAGATAGGTGGTCCTATTTGGTCTATAGTTACAGGTTTATAATTAACCTATGAAAATAATGTATGTGCTCATCAAAACAAATAGGTATGGTTTATGTGAATGTGAGCATGTCAGTTTTGCAGGCTATTTGAGGCATTAGCTGCTGTTTTCCTACTGTGGCTTCTTCACTTATCTAGAAAAGGGTTTCAGAAGTTGTACCTTATGCAGAGTGAAAGTTAAAAACTCTTTTGAAATTTGACATTGATAATTTTTTTCCATTTGTTTTCAAACTTCTCACCTGCCTGAAGTCACTCCATGAATGGGGCTGTAGTTATGGGAAGTGTTCTAAACAAGGTAAAATAGAATTTGGTAAAAGCTTAAATTCATTTCTATGTAGTTTAATAGTGCCTGCAGAGGAAATCATTAGACACTGTTATAGGAAATGGTTGTTTCCTATTTTTGGAGAAAATTGTGGAATTCTTGCTTCTGGGCTTTGATTATCTAGTGCAAGCTGAACAGAATAGCAGCTGTGTTTTAATCAAGGGTAATATTTGGCAGAATGTTGTGTTTTTGAGAGAAGCTTAATACTTTTATGTCTGTTTTGCCGTGAGCTTGAAACATGGATACGTAGTTATTTTTTTCTGGTTTTAGATTGTTTACATTAAATTGGCTTACCTTGGAGAAAAAAATTTACAATAAAAACTTAAAATAATTTGGTTTCTCTGTCTAGGTGGAAATAAAAGGTGGTGAAAATGATTACTACAATGTGCTTCCAAATAAGACCCTGCAGAAAATTTACAAGGAGAATGGAGAGAAGCTTGGAATAGAATTTATATCAGAGGATGCTATCCTGAATGGTTTGTCAGGTAACTCTTATCTGCGTTTTTCGTTGTGACTTAAGCTTAGGTTGATCAATCCTTAGGTGTGTAAAATAACAGAACAGAGCTAGGGTAAACACAGTTTGGTCAGAAGAAAAAGCCAAATTACAAAGCTGAAGCTCTGTAAAAGGTTTATGTATCTGACCTGTGTTTCTGTATTTGTTGTAGAAGCTGAGAGCAGGTAAGAAAAGCAGTAATCATTTTCTGATCATAGTTCTGAGAATGTTTCAAGTAATAAACAGTTTGGTTGGGGGAAAGGTTGTAGAGCTAAGAACAGTCTTACTGAGAACATGAGGATGTGTGATGAACTCTGTCTCATTCTGTGGCTCTGAAGTACAGGATCCTGGTTTACTGTGCATGGGGATGAGACTTCATTTTTAGGAACCTTATTTAATAATATTTTCCAAGCTTACATATAAACAAATCTACTAGAATCAAAGATATTTTAGAGGGAGTTTTTGGAAAGATTTGTAAATGGAAGTTTAAGCTTCTCACTAACAGTAATTTAATCTTTTCCTTAACAGGTAATTCTATGCCTCTAATTTTAGTTAATGAGTTCAACAGATTAGTTTTCCAAAGGGTGCTGTTCAAGTAGGTGTTCATTTTGGAGTCTTGACTATGTCTGAAATGATATAACCTTTTGGTGTCAGCTGTAACAGGAATGTGAATTCTTGAATGCTTAGGAGGATTTCTTGTTGTCTATAACAGGTTTTGGTTTTTTTCAGAACCCTCCTACAGGAGCTCTGTTAAGTCGTAACTTATACTTTTAGCCTTCACTACTGATCATAACTGTATATATGAACATTTTTACTCCACTCATGCTGAAGGTTTTTCTATTAGAAGGAAAATACTGTTCTCAGTAAAAAGTTCCTCTGATTAGTTTGATTGTAGTACTTCTCTATGTTAAATGCAGATTGTATTTGGAGTTTGGACAGACTTGGTGTTTGGGAACAGAGCTCTCCAAACTTTTTTTTTGTGGGTGGGGGGGAGACCTCATATCCAATGGTATTCTGATTTTTTTTTTTTTGCTATTTCTTCCCTTCCAAATAAAACATATTTTTTTCAACTAGTTCATTGTCTTGTGTTTAAAAACAAATTGTAACTAAAGGCAGATTTCTTTTTTTTCTTCAGTGTGGTACAAATAAGATTTCTTACTTTGCTTGTTCAGCCAAAGAAAGGGGCTGAGGAGACTTACTTAGAATGTTTACTGTAGTACAACTTTCTAAAGCTCTGCTAGTTGCTTCCTTCAAACTGTTGTATCATGATCCTGAATACTGCTGATCTTGCCTTTGTTCAGAGGATTTCAAGTGAACTTAGCACAAACACCCAGTTGTAATGGAGCTTTCATATGTAAGTTACATGATATGCTAAATGTTAACCATTAACTTGCTTAAACCAAAACTCTCCATATGCCTGTTCCGTCCTTGAATTGATTATCAAGCGTCAAAATGTGCTCAAGCAATTGTGTTTTTGTCTTGCACTGCAGTAGGTTTTACTGAATTTTCTTTCCGCAGCTTCTCCTCTGAATTTTTGCAGTGGGAATTCAGGAGTGATAACAAGGCACAGTCTCCAAAACCATAGGAGTGGAACTTTGTATGCTACCCCTTTTTTTGGGCGGGTTGAGTGTTTTGTGTCATCTTTTTCAAGACCTCTATTTCTGTTTAGTTTTCATACGGTTTTCAATGTTTTCTTTTAGGATATCAGTTTCTTCTGTTGAAAGGGAAGGAAGATAGCTCAGTTGCTTCTCCATGTCTGTGCAGCAGAAAAGTCGTAAACAGATGAGCAAACTCGCTGCCACCTCTACATGGGTATTGGTATCGGTCTGCTCACAGGTATCTCTCTAGGCAGCTAAGCGTTGCAAAGAGTTTCTTTAGTGCATCAACTCACACTTCTCCATGTGTGCCTTGTGCCCGCGCAGTTCTTGTTTGGCACACAGCCAGGGTGATGTAAAGTGCCGTGAAACTGAGTTAGCTTGGACCAGGTGCCGTGACCTGCTTCTCCTCCTCCTGGTAGTAGGGCAGTTTTACTGTGGGATATCGATAACCTCCCAAAGAAGGTGGCTGAGTTGAATATGCCTTAGTTGAGGCACCCACACTTGTGATAATTACTCTGATATTTTCAGAATACATGGGGTTCATTGGATTCCTGTGCATGAGATTCCGCTCCATTCATGTTTGGGGTAGTACTGACTTCTGTTAAATGCTCAGTGACTTGAAGAGACATCAGTTCAGCTTCAGGGTATGTTTTTGAGAGGATTTCCCAGTACTCTCGGTTGAAGATAGTGCAGAGTTCTGTATGTTGTATTGATAACTGCAATTATTTATACTTTTAGATGGAATCCATTTTTAGATGATCTCTACGTGTCTAGCACGCATACAATTTTAGGTGCTTGTATGGAAACCATTGGAACACCTGATGTTCTAAGTATGCATCTAGGTTATTACTGCTAAAGGGTTTAACATCTTTTCTGACAGAGAGGGAAATTTGACGGTCACATTTTTATTAAAAGCTGCTTGGATTTTGATTCTCCATATTACTAAAAAATACCAGGTTTAAATCCTTTCTATTCAGCAAAAATAACTTGTAAACTGCTAGTAGATTGGATATGGATATAAATTTCAGTGGAATTAGGTGACTGAGAGCTGTGATGCACTGAAATTTCTTATGTTTCATCCGCTAAGTGAGAGCAGGCAAAAGGGAGCACAGTTTTTCCAGCAGTTTGTGTATTGGAAATTTGTAAGGCAAGTCTAGAACTCTTGGTTTAGTCTGGAGTATGCAGAACTTTTAGACTTCAAGCTTGTCTATCCAGGTTGGCCAAAGAATCAATCAGTAGGGTAGACTGCTGAAATTAAAGTAACTTGTATTTGTGCCAAGAGTTGAATTTTCTTCGAATGTATGATGAATTTGTGAGAAAAGATGCTTTTGGACAAGTCATACTGCTTCTTGTCTGTAAGCCGGGCAAATAGTCCTCACAGTGCAGGCTCTGTGGACTCACTTCCAATAACTATATGCTTCTGAGTAAAATCTGTATTCTTCAATCATTTCATTATTAAATCTTAAGGCACTAACAATATCTTCTCTCCATAAAGTATCATGATATGAAGCCTATCTTGCACAAATCTTTGTAACAGTCGTTTTATACACCATTGCTAAAGAAACAAATTCTTGCGTCTCTGGCCTGAAAAAGGGTAATTGAGATTTTAGTTGGTCATCCCCATTTTTCTCTGCTACGACTTCTGGTATCTGGATATCACAGTAACTAGTATGTTGTTTTCTCCAGCTTCAAAGTGTCATTTTAACAAACAGTGAGTGGACTGCTTGTTTGAGTAAAAAAAAAAGACAAAAGAAAGGCACTTGGGATGTAGTCGTAGACTCTTGGATGATTTGCTATGAAGGATCTACTATTTTTACTACTTTGGGATGGTATCATTAAATGGGTAAGGCAGTATTGTGAGATAGATACTATCACTAGACAGCATGTGGAAAGTGCTAGTCAGGCATGAAAGAATCATCATTAAAATCTGCAACATTGCTATCGGGTTTTTTTAATATCTACCAAGCACTATAATTTTGTTTGGAGTTCAGTTCTGATTTAATTTCAAGAGTGCTTGTGCTGATAAGATTTCCATAACTGGGAATAATCAAAGGGCACAGGGGGAAAAACAGTTGTCCTCAAGACAGATTGTTGCTACTTTGGAGTCTCCTATCTAATGCTGAATGTTTGGATATTGGTGAGAAGTGGGAATTTTTGTGCCTGGTTTTAAGGGCTGTAATCAGAATAGCTGAAGTGCCAGAAATTTCAAGGTTTGCAGCTTTCATTGTTTCTGAATTAACATCTTACTCTGGGGAGATGCTTGATAAAAAATGAATAGTGAAGGGAATAGGAACATTGCTGGTACATCTTCCTTACAGTCCGGTAACTGATCATTGATCAGAAGCACAATGGAGAGCAGCATCTGGAGATGACTAGTTAGGGAAAGCACCTTGGTGATGGGGAGGTATTTATATGGATAATGACTCGTTAGAAATGCTTTTATTTTACTATTTGGGGCAAAGGATATTCCGTTTTAGATACAAGCTGGAGATAATGTCTTTCAGGCATTTTCTTACAGCATTCAAAACAGTCCAACACTTGTTCATTAAGAAGATCTCTATGCTGTCTAGGTTCCACAGACTTTGGAAATGTTACATTTGTGGTCCCTGGGATTCATCCTTATTTTTATATTGGCTCTGATGCATTGAATCATACTGAGCAGTACACAGAAGCTGCAGGTGAGTGGAAGTGAAAGGGTTGAAGGTTTGTATTTGGAACGCTTATGCATTGTAGAGACTGCTTGCTGACTTCACAGCAGATCTAGAAGTGGGGAATATTTCAAATTACAGGGAATTAAAGCTTTCATGTGTTTCTATGGTACTCAAAGCTACTGTATAGTAAATGTTTAAAAGTGTAAGTACTAGATCTGAAATTGTCTGCATGTGAATACCTTATAGAAACAGGGTTGCTTTTGTTAAAAAAGATCCTATCCTCAGGCTCTATCTGAGATGAATATGGACCTTTGAAACAATTATAAGTAGAGTTGCAGAAAAAGCTGGCAAATGTAGAATTTCTGGGTTTGTGTCTGAAGTTAGATGTATATGGGAAGAATGATCACTTGTCATATGAAAAACCTGAGTTGGTGTACCATCTAGCCACAAGAATTTAGGGGAATTATCCCATGTAATCTTAAATAAACCCTAATAAGCAGCATATCTGAAGAGTTTCTTAGCATGAACCGAAGATAAAATTTTTATTCCTGAAGCACAGTGCTTTGAAAACATAACAGCACTAGCTGGATAAAACTCTACATTTTCTCAAATGCAAAATGTGAATGGTCATTTTCCTGTTGTTGTTTCCAGTTGTAGTTGTTTATATCAGTAGTAGAAAATTAAGTACTTGTATGTGAAAAATTGTTTCGAAGCGTGAGAAAATGGGCATATAGTTCATGCAAATAGATTTTTAAGAAACTTAAAGATCTTATTTTATAGAATATGGCATATGCAGTAAAACTAGTGGTTTAATGTTAGTAATCTCACTTGAAATTCCTCTTGCTTTGTTTTCTGCAGGGTCACAGACTGCTCAGTTCTATGCTTTGCGCACAGCAAAAGCTTTGGCAATGACAGCACTGGATGTCATTTTCAAGCCAGGTCTGTTAGAAGAAGTCAGGAAAGACTTTAGAGAGGTGAAGCTAAAAGAAGAGGGGCAAATAAATCCAGCAGAACCTAAAAAAGAATCTGGTGTCGGCGTAGGAGCATGTGCATCACACTGAACTTCATTAAACCTCTCTCAATAGGATTGACTTAATGGAGACGTATTTAAATCCCAGTAGGGGCTGGATAATTACATAGCTGAAGAAATGTTGATTTTAATTTTTTTTTTTGGACTTTAGGAAAAGCAAACAGTATTGCATTCAAAAATGTGCAATTTCATTTAGCTCCAATGTTTGTGTTCAATATGGTGATGAATTTCATACAGAGATCTCAATTATGTTGTCTTTAATTTGCTGTGTTGAATAAATGATAGTCTTTAGATCCCTTGTTAGTGATTTTCTATGTATTGCTAAAGTAATATTCCTTACAGGGGAAATAGGGCAGTTTTTGTTCTAAAATAAGCCCAGTTCATTCAGTGATTATAGGCTGACTCTGATCTATGAAGCATTTCTCTTTGGTCAGTCACTTTTCTTGGGACAAGATGGAGAGTTAAAACCAGAGCTGGTTCCCACAGAAGGGGCTGTGTTTGGAAACATATCTGGTTATGACAATAGTAGCTTCTAGCAATGGAAGAGAACTGTTTATATGGAAATGTAATCTGTTAAGCTTGATTGTCCTGACATGCGTTGATCTTCCTCCTAATAAATTTTGGAGGTGTTGTGGAGAAGTCACAGGACACAAAATTGGAAAGCAACTAATCGTTTGTTTAAATTAACACAAACTACTGCAGGAAAAGTTCTGCTCTAAGGCAGTACAAGTGTCCAGACAACATGTTGCACTAGCTTAACTGATCTGAAGGATGTGTATAAATTGAGCTAAACCAGAATTGAGCAGAAATTCTTTTCACAAACGTACAAGTGTGGTACCATGAAGCAGGAAATGAAGGTCACCTTAAATTGGCTGCATGCAAACCCCTCTAGGAATCTCAGGGAAGGTTGCACTGAGGATTGCTGGTGCAGTAACTGGCTTCTTAAACGTGTTTGTTCCCATATCCTAAGCAGCAGATCTGTTAAGTCTTGCCAATTGTCCTTTCTGTCTGTTGTGTGGCTAGTCCACTTAATCCTTATTTTGCTTCCCGGAGATGTTAATATTGCAAATTTTATAGAGGTGGTGTTCTGCGTGCCCAAGCATGTTAGGATTTTTTTAATTCACTTTTAAAGGATCTCATGAATCATCAGAAAATGGAAGCAGTGGACAGACAGAGTGGGAAAGCCGCTTACTGGTTAATGTTTTCCTAAGGATAGGTATTACAGTAAGATTCAGAAAGGGAGGCAAGCAAATTGTATTCCCTGGGAAGTCAGAATGCACAAAATAATTTCAGAATTTTTTTTAACAGCACCAGTCTCTAAATGGTGAAGTATAAAATTCTATTCAGAATTTATAGTTTATTAATTTCTGTATTCAATTTCTAATTTTACACGGTATCCTTGCTTTCACTAGCAGACAGTTTTGACAGATGAGTGCATGAAACAGATGAGGGACTGTGAGCTATAGGTATGTCCAGGATAGTAAGTTGGAGAATAAATCCAACTGAAATTTGTACCAAGGTTTGTCAAAGGACCTTTCTCCTTTTAATTTGCAGTCTGCCTTGCCAGTTCTCAGACACATTTGTAATTCATTAAAGATCTGCTGGGTTAACAAGCTAATTCATTAATTTCCTTAGCACATGTTGTTTTGCATTTCCTCCTCCATGAATTGGTTGGAATGTTGCTTTCCTGTTTTTAAGATGGAGTGGTGGTATCCCAGTGATAGCAATATAAGCTACGTTGTTGTGTTTCCTACAAGCTCATGTGCATTACAGCCTTATCAGTTCCCTTTGCCCAGACTTGCTGGTTGCATCCTGTCCAAGATCAGTTAGTTAAACTTTTCTGCACTGAAACTGTATCTTCATTTTGTTGTAATAATTGCTGGATTTAAAATGGAATTGAAGCACTGATTAAAGATGAGTTGATATTAATAAAGCAGTTTAATTGTGTTTGAATTCTCTTGTCTTTTGCTTACTATTGGGATGCTGCATAACTTCATTTGAATAGCATGCT
>JAWWMO010000121.1:78724150-78772329 GCA_035047845.1 Dendrocincla fuliginosa | reverse complement strand
TATTATGATTATGTAAGAGTGAGGGATTTTAAACTTTTCATTTTGGTCTGCCTTTGTGAGGGTTAAGGTTTTCCAAATACAATATTTAGTGTTAGTCCTTATAATCCTTGGGCTGTTTTAACTGTTAAAACATGTTAAAATTGGTAGAATAATAGAAATGGTGCTTGGGAGTGCTCTCTGTAGGATGAACGTGGTCCAGCCTCCAGTCTGAAGTGGGATTATCACCAGCACTAGATCAGGTGTCTTGGTTTCATTAGCTGAATCCTTGAATCCTTATTCAACCTCCTTTTTCAACTCTCCGTGTGATAATTCCAATTTGTGTCTCAGAATACTCATGCTTGAGGTTCAGAACTAAAGTTTGGGATTTAACATTGAGATTTTACTCTCACAATGATACTATATATGAGAGAAATTTATTTCCTGTGGAAATAAAACTCACTTTGATTTTCAGTCATTTGTACTCATAAATCACACGTATATGAAAATATATGGCATGTTTTTTAAGTTGCCCTAACTGTAGTCTCCCCCAAGCTGTTTCTAATTTAAAAATATTGGAATATTTGTCAGGAATAGTATTCTCAGCCATGAATCAAAATGTGTAGGTAACGAACTGTAATGGCTGAAATTATTCTGAACAGCTGATGGCAAATCACAGAGGTATAAGGGTAAGGTGATAATGTCCAGATGTTATGAAGAACTTAAAGCCTCTGCCAGCCCACCAAGCTACTCTATTTCCTCTATTTAATGTCTTAGAACGTGAGTATAAGATTAACGCTGGTTTAAGGCGAAACAAAGAATAAAACATGAAATGTGATGGATTTATTTTTATGAAAAGATTTAAGGAGAGAACTTGCAACCTGCTGTGTTCCTGGTATAGAAAGGCCCAGCAGCCTTTTTTCAGACCGTAAATGGGAAGCAGCTTTATGTTCTTGTGAATCCTGTTTCTGTAATCATTTCTCTCCCATTGTCAGTGTTTTGTACCTGATTCCATGGCAGTCACAGGAAGCAGGATTATGTTTCTGTGAAGAAGAGTCGTGACACATTGTTGAATTAAGCCTGGCTAGTATTCACTGAGTGATCTCATAACTTGCTAACAGCGTTCTCTAAAACAGACTATTATTTACAGCCAGGTGTTTAGGATTAAATAATCTTAAAATAAGAAAAAGTCAGTCTACATTATTTCCTTTTTCTCCTGTAAGGTATGCAGTTTCCGTGTCCTGAAGGTAGGAGCCCTCCACAGAGCCTTTGTGCCCCAGCCTGTTTGGTTGACTGCTGCTGCCACCCACATTTTGTTCTTCTAAGAGTTCTTACCCAAACTACTAAGTCAAATTTGGGTAAGACTGCTGCCAGTTTAGATTCCTTTAGGCACTGATGGCAGCCAAAAGTATCTGGCAAACTCATCAAGAATTGTTCTCAGCTACAAGTGCAACTGAATATCCTTATTTAAAAATACAGTGAGAAGCCACATGCCTCAGTCCTAGGAGAGAATGAAGTTCACATGGTTGAGGGTAGTGTAAATAGGCATTTATATGGTGCTATGGTTTGTGATAACTATAGAGTATAGCATGGTTTGGGTTGGAAGGGACCTTAAATATCCTCTAGTTCCAAGCCCTGCTATGGGCAGGGCCACCTTCCACTAGACCAGGTTGCTCAGAACCCCATCCAACCTGGCCTTGGACACCTCCAGGGGTGTGGCATCCACTTGTCTGGACAGCCTGTTCCAGTGACTCACCATCCCCACAGTAAAGACTTTCTTCCTAATACCCAGTTTAAACCTACCCTCTTTCAGTTTGAAGCCGTTCCCCCTTGTCCTATTACAACAGGCCCTTGGAGACTGGAATATGCTCCATACTCTAGAGTTTGTTCAGCTTTCACAGATTTGTTTGAGCATCTGAATAGCCTCAAGTACTGCCATCAAGCTAGTGTGGAACATGCAGAACAGGTGGTCTCATAGTTTCTTTTTCTTTCTTTTTGCTGCGTCCTCAGTGCTCTATCAAATACCACTTTGCCACATGAGCAAGTGCAGGAGAGGGGAGTCCCAGGGGTTTCTATGTGCTCATCAGGAATTGCAGGGAGTTTGGATTTGTTTTGTACTGAATCACTTGCTCAATCATGCAGCCTATAGAAAGAGAGATACCCAATTATTTGATTAGTATGAGAATTTTATTTTTACTGGGAAAGAAATCATCTCATTCCTCATGCCTTCTCAGCATCTGTTGCAGACTGAAGTTTTCCTTCTTATTGCTTCACCCTATTGGTAATTATCATCATCCTTAAAAACTACTACAGGTTTCAGTCTCCAAACCTCTTAATTGAGACATGCTCACAGGCCGAACTTGTGTCTGTCCATGATCCACACAGATCTACCAATACACTTCAGCTTACAAAGCAAGAAGAACAAGGACTGTAATGTACACAGTCTGGGGTGGAAAGCTCAGTGTCATCATCATGGTGATTGTGACTTTGAATGCAGGCTTCTTATCAGAGCCCTGCTTGGGAAGTCCAAGGGCTCTTCAGCCCTACCAGCAAAACCAGATTTAAGGACATTTTGTATGTTTCTGAATCAGGCCCTGAGCCAAAAGGTCTTAAATACATGTATAAACTCATGGAGATAATTCTTTTGAAGGTAGAAAACATACAATGCTGTACAAATGTGAAGTTTTATTGTGATTTTGAGTGTTTCTAGAAATAAACAAAAGCAAACAAATCTCTCTGACTTACTGTGAAAATGGAAAGGTGAAGAGTGTTAATGGTTGAATACAAAAAACATACACTGAAAGGCTAAAAGCCAAAAAAAAGTATTTGTAAATATGTTTAATGAGTACAGTTGTTGATAGCAAACACTGACTGTACATGACATATCCTGTACTTGTAGAGTACATCTATATACACATTTATATAAGACTGAAAAGGCACTAGAGTTTCCCAAGTAAAACACAAGTAAATTAACAGTGTAAATCCAAACACTGAGGTTGGGGAATCTGGTTAGGAAGTTGTGCTGGAAGGGAAACTTTGAAAAATCGCATGGTAAGTGAGAAATCAGGTTCCCACTGAAAGTCAGGGAATCCAAAATCCAGCTCCCATTTGTATCTTCAAAATCTCCCTTAATATACTGATCAGATGCCAAATAACATGTGTAGTATGAGATTAATGAGTCTATAAAGGAATGTACAGTACTGCAGCAAACTACATAACAATAAGCTTCTTATGAAGCTGAAGAGCTTACTATAAAATCTGGCACTCCTGTTCATACTATTCTTAAATTGTAGAAATGAATGGGTTCTTAAAATACTGAGAATCTAAATACATTCCTGTGCAAGTAGTGCCCAAGAAATCTTGGAGTTACTTGTGATGGAAGGTGCATCAGAATAAGCAGTCAGGTAGGGTGGGCAGACCTGGTGGCCACCCTTTCATCTGCTTTTGCCAGAGTGACTTTTCTACTTTCATTTGATTTAAATGTTTATGGTTAAAAAAAAAAAAGGTAATTCTTTTAATCTATTGAAAAAACTTACAGGGGAATAATATGATATGAAGGGAACTTGATAAAATGAAACTATGGTAGTTTATATATGTGAAAAAAACTACTGTAGAAATGAGTAGTCAAATCTTATGGGTGGGTGTGTCTTTTAATGATTTTTAGCTTTTGTGATTTTACTGCCTTACCTATGGAGTGTAAGCCACAAGTGCAGGATGAGCGTAGGTAGTTTTTCGGGTCATAATTTTAGCAGTTGTAAGAAATGCTGAGTATGTTTGCATGACATTTATTTACATTGGAAATGAAAACAACAACGAGCAGTGTTCAAACAACTGCAATGTCTGTGTCACGCGCCTGATAGCAGTGGCAGAACAGGCAGGCCAGGGCAGATGTCATGTAAGAAGAGTCACTCTCCTTTTGGAGTCACAACTGCTTTGGTCTGATGCTCAGAGCAGCTCCACCTGTAAGAGACAACAGCATCTGCTGTGCAGGGAATAATGAATTCTGCACGTGTGTGCAAACAGCATCTGCAATTGAGCTGCTGTCTTAGGGTGGAAGCTCTTTTCTACATATTTCCAGAGTTTTTGGCATGGTATCTCTAGCAATTCAAATATAAAGTCCTTACTACTGCTTTGTCAGCTGTTGAGCACCTTTCTATTATGCTTTTGCTAAGAACAGATGAACTTGGCTTTTCCCATGAGCGAGTGCAATTACTGGTGGCTTTACAGGCTGCAACAGGTTCTCAGGCTGTACAGACTGGTAATGCCCAGACTACCTCAGAGAAGAGAGGCTTCTCCTGGAGTAGTTTGGAGGTGTTTTTGTAGACACATGATTGTCTTCACTGGATCATTTTGTAGAGAAACGTGTTTCCTCTCCCAGGAAACTCAAGAGCAAAACTCCCAGTGACCCAAATAAGCACACCGAAGGACAGCTCCTGTGTTTCTCAGAGGGTTTGGTTAGCATTACAGAAGTCTGGCTTTTGTTCATTCCTTACTAAATGTGCATTGCAAGTCATATTTTAAAAAGTCAGTCCAAACAGTTTGGAAATATATCCTTGTTTTAAATATGATCAAGACAAAGCACAAGTCTTAAAGTATTCCTACTTGGACCTCTCAGTGCAGTACTGCTAATGTGGCATGCATTAAGCTGTGAAAACAACCTGCAGCCATCAGCAACCTTTGCCAAAGTGTTTCCCAGTACTGGATATTTTGTGTTTGTAATTACCATTTCTGACCTCATCGTGCAAACATGCAAGTATTTGCATATTCTTGTATTTATTGGTATTGAACACGGTAAGTCTGCTGAGTTGAGAGATGTGTGCATACACTCAGGTACTCAGAGAATTAGAATTTCAGGGGCACAAAATGGACGATGCACCATGTATAAGCAACTGGCAATTATAGTCACTTGTTAAAATAGTTTACAGTGGCCTGTGAGGCACAAAAAGGAACCTAGCACAACTTTAAATAAGTATAAAATTTTAGACTGTATATCCTATATTTTGCTGATATGTGAAACTTGCACAATTATTTATGCCACAGGTGAGTTGCCTCTAATAAAGAAACCCTAAATCCTGAAAAAATCAATCTTTCAGTTAAAACAATTCTCTATTTTCTTTCCGTTAGCCTATGAGACTGTACTTTCATTTCATGTCACTATGCTCTGTGGCTACAGAAGTTATGAATATTTATGAAAAAATGGACCAGTATATCAAATTAAATAGAATGTATGCACCAGGGAATATTATCCTGGAGTACTTGTCGATGGCGTGGGTGTCGATCCGCATGCTGACGTATCGCTGGTTTTTCCTCCTGCCCGAGCCCCTCTCGGAGCCCAGTGCCAGCTGCACCATCATCCGGTCCTGCTTGTCTCCGTTCTCAGACATGTAGTGCCCCAGCTCGTTCACATCCCCATCGTTGTAGCTGCCGTCCATCATCATGGCCCGAGGCTGAGGTAGGCTGCACGCACAGGCAGGCTGTGGGCGCAAACAAATGCAGGGTGGGTTTGAGTTGTGGCCAGATGTACAAAGACATCCCTTTCCTCCTTACAAAAGCAGAGGAGGGGAAAGGCCGGGAGAATTCAGGCAGCTGGGACAAAAAAGGGGGGACAAGAGGGTGGAGCTGGACAGCAGCTTTTTCTGTGTCCACTTTCCCATCTACAAGACACAGGTGCAGTCAGGGAGAGAGCAGGGCTGTCTATGGAAAAGCTCATTTGGCTTAGGCACAGGTTTTCAGGGTGCAAAAAAAGGTTGGACCTCTACCTTGAAGCTGAGAAAATCGGAGAAGAGGAGAGAGGGAAACCACAAGAATGAGTCTTGCCCCATTTGAAGAGAAGATTTTAGGCTGAATTTTTAGGGGGTTAAAATTTAATGTAACCTGGGAAAAGGGCAGAAATGGAACCACTGTGTAAGTTTAGACTGTGCATGGATAAAGGTGGAGGATATCTGCCATGTTATCTGAAACCCAAAATGCAGTATCCCACTGATTCTATTCCCAGGTTTGAATTTTCAGTATAGAAAAGTATTTAAAGGTAAAATCCTAAAACCTACCCCATCTATACAGGCAGTGAAGGACTATATGTAGAGGGAGTTAGCGTTCTTAGAGTCCAAAGACAGAGCAGAGAACTAGGGTGTGGGTTGTCTGTGACAAATCCTTATGACCTGGAATGACTTGCTGCTGGTGTCTTTCCAAGCACTGCCTTCTCCCCCGGCAGCTGAGAGCAGCACACTGTGTAGCTGCAAAGTTTTGAACATTTCCAGACTTCTGCCACACCAGGGACATAAAACTGCACTGGAGACAGAAAACCTCACCTTGTCCCGCAGTTTCCTCTCCTTACGTTCCTGTACTGTCGTCAGGTAATTCACAGCCGCGTATTCCAGCACCGAGAGGAAGACGAACACAAAACTGACCCACAGGTAAATGTCCACTGCTTTGATGTAGGAAACACGAGGCATGGAAGCATTCACCCCAGTGATGATTGTGGACATGGTCAGCACGGTGGTTATCCCTGGGAATACACCAGCAGAGAGACCATTTTCAAACCAGACTCTTCATGACTAAGACAGTTGTTACAATTTCCTGACATCTGAATTTACCTTGCAGCATTGTTTTGCACATTTGAGTGATGGGGTCCAGTGCCTGAGGAGGGTCCAGGCAGCCCTGATAGTTCTAATTGGGGTATTTCTTGTCTTTTGGGTGAGCACAGCTCTAATTCTGGTCTCAGGGTGCTGCTAGCCTGGTTCCTCACCACACCACCAACCTCACCCCATGGCCAGGCAGCAGCGTTTTGACCCCATGCTGGCTTCACCCCACTCCAGGTTCAGGACAGCCCCTGGAGGGGTAGAAGTACATGCATTATGGGGCCCTTCCAACTTGAGATGACCCTACACTTCTAAATATCTCAGCTTCTAGCTCTAATCCTCTGCAGCATGGACACAAGCAAAGCTGCTGCTTCTACCAGTTTCCCCTGTGTTTTCCATATGTTGGACTTTTCCTGGGTAGTCCCTCTTTGTGGGAAGTCAGGGAAGTCACAGAAGTCACCAGCCAACTCTCACACTTGGTTTGTGCCCTCACTGGAGCAAAACCAAAGAATAGTGGGGCTCCACAGGGCAGTGCTGCCCCACGTTACCCCACAGATGAGCACAGTGGGCACATCAGCAAAGACAGAGCCCCTGTAGTTAAGTGTTATCCTGGCTCTCGGGGAGGCTCTCTGTGCCCCTCCTTTTTTCAGGGGCTAATTATGTCACATTAGTGATCACTTTGAAAGTTGAAATAACACATACAAGCACAAACAACTGATTTCACAGCAGTATGTAGGTGCTAAAAAATGATAATTGTAAGGCAGTGCCTGTATCTTCTGAAAGGCTGTGGCCCAAACCCATAAGCTCCTTTTAATGTCTTAAGGTGATGGACACTGTTTCTAAATTCAGACATGGACCGTTGCCCCCCTGCCATATCTGTTATGTCTCTATATATCCTCTCCATTGAGGAATATGATTTTAAACATAAATAAAATTCTGAGAAGTGTTGCCTGGAATAAGAGGAAGAAAGCTTGAGATGAGAATCTGCTAAAACACAAACAGCACTTTGCTAAGGGCAAAGCATCCAGTTTAGAAGAAGATTTCTGTCCATGTCATAGTTCTGCTTCCATGATGACTTCTCTGACATACAGCTTAATTTGTCTGAAAGATGCTGCAAAAGGGGAAGCTGAATCCCTCACACTGCAGTGCAAACTCATTTAACAAGTTAAATGGCACAGTTCAGCTGGCTTTGTTACCTCCACCCTCCTTCCTTTAGTAAAACTCAGTAAACTGAAATTCTGTCAAGGCTGATGATGCTGATTTTCACCTTGGCCCTGCAGGGCAGATGGAGGGAGAGTTTGCACTGTGGGCAGTCCCCTGCCCACGGGGGGTCATGTGCCCAATCCCTGGGAGACATGTGTGGCATAGCTGATTTCCACAAGGCAACATGGGGGCCGTGCATAGTGCAAGGGATTTCATTTTGGTGGGCAAAGCTGTGGTTACAGCAATTATTTCTTAGGTCTGCTGACTCCAAGGTTGTTTTTACCTAATGGTACTCTGGCAGGAACTGCTCGGCGATCGATCCAGAAGGACACCCAGGACAACATGACCATGAGAGTGGCTGGGAAGTAGGTTTGGAGCAAGAAGAAGAAGATGTGTCGCCGTAAAGTGAAGTTTATATAGAGGCGATTGTACCACCCTGTATGACAGAGAGAATGAAAAAGAGAAGTTCCACCAACATCAAACTACTTTCAGACAAGCTGATGTTGCATGAGGAGAAAAGTGCCTCATTTTCTTTTAGAAAAACACAATTAATTACCACAGATCACTGCAATTTACAGAAAAGATTCCTCACTGAACCAACTATCAAAGTCAAAACATCTCTCAGGACGATATATTCAAGAGAATATAGCCTGTGTAATATGAGAGTCTAATTAATGTTAAGACTTGGTGTGATCATGAAGAGGGATTGTCTTTCTAGCTGGCATAATTGTCAAGATGGAAATCTGTGGCAGGGACAGCTGCCCTGGCATACAAGACAGGCAGCTCTGATGGGCCACAGAGAGAACTCCCAATGAACAATCCTGCAAGACCAAGGTCAAGAGATGCAGTTTGCACCCCTTCTGCCCCCAGCCCACTCTCTAGTACTCACCTGTGCTGCTGTAAAAAGCAAGCTTCGTGGTGGTGTGAAACTCCTGAATCAGGAACTGGGACAGTGATATCCTCTCATCTGTTTTTAAGGAATCATTCCCATTCTTCCAGTAGAGCATAAGGTCATCTTCAGTGTAGGCATCTAGGGGAGCAGAGCAAACCTCAGTACAGTGCACTGAGACAGCTGCCACCACCCCCTATGGTTGTGGCAAGGAGTGGATTAGCTCATTGTCAGAGCCCTCAGACCTGATGCCTGGTATGTTTAGTAAACCCCTCTGTTACTCTAATCAAAATTTCACACACATATTGTGTGTGTCAGGTAGGCCACCACATCACAACTTGAAAAACTATCCCTTATAAATCTCCTAAAATCAGAAACAAAGAAAAGGAGACTTAGAGGAAAGAGTTTACCTGGGGTAACAGGAGGAACAGTCTATCAGTGGTCTGAGGCATGCAGGAGGGAAAACTCTTGGGTAAACTTTCTGCCTGTGATGCACACATGAACATTACAGGTCTTATTTTTTTTATGTGGAAATAATAGTAATGCTAATCCTTTCAGGTTGGTTTAGTAGCAACTCTTGGCAGACAAGGAGGAAAAAAACCCACATGTAAATGCATTAAAACCAAATTAAGATGAAAATTTCTTATTGCAAACTTAAGGAGGAGGAGAAAATAACTCGTAAAAAGCCAAGTTTAAAATGTCATTGTCTGAAATCTAGCCAATTCATATGTGCATCATACTTGGGACAAAGGGTATAAGCTGGGTTTATCTCAAATAGGAACAAGAAACATAACAGGAAGGTGATTAATGTCTCTGCCCCACCATGGTTTCTACACCACAGATGAGCAGGTGAATGTGTAGGGCCATTTATGTCTGTGTTTGAGGCACCTGGGCAAGCGGGTGCTGTTGGAGACTGCTGACCTGCAGGGTGGGGTGGCAGTGGGGCAGCTTGGCTGGCACTCAGGGACACTGGCAAGGCAGTGCTCACAGCCGTACTGTTGCAAACACCATACAGTTCTAGTGAAAAAGTATGTGCAAGGAGTTTCTCCTAGTGCTGAAGTCTGCTGGCTTTGGTTAGAGCTCCCATGAATGTAGCAGCAGTTTAATTATTGGCATAATTAAATGTTTGGGTGCCCATTGGGTGCAGCCCTTAGCTCCTCAACATCTCTACTTTACTTACAGCTTTCAATCTCCAGGGAACAGGTCTGTGTGTCCAGGGGAAAGCGACTAAAATCCATGTTGCACATTGCTGTTACGGTAACTCTAGGAATAACAAAAACCATTTAATAAAAAACTTGTCCTCTTCTGTGACTGACAAATAATAAAGCTGTGAGTTTGGTCTTTTATTAAGCAACTATGGCCAGTACCAGTCAACTGAAAATAAATCCCTTCCATTCAGCTAAAGCCATTTCACTTTAGTTAAAGCCATTTCTTCCTCTCAGCAATCTACTGTTAGAAAAAATGACTAGAAAGTTAGGCCATTGCAAATTGCTACTAGATGACAAAAATATTGGAGAAGAAAATGTGAAAAGGCAGAGAGGACCCTTTCCCCCCTGAACAATCAGCAGACATATCTCTGCAGACATCTGTCTTTTCAACAAATGCTTTTTACGATAAAATAATTTCCATTTATCAAAGCCATCCTAGTGCCACGAGGGATCTAGGCAATTTTCTCCACACACCGTGAATTTCCAGCTGCTCAGTGAGAACCCAGTGATCGCACATGGGTATCAGCCACCAGAGGGCACAGGCAGTGCCTCCAGTTAAGGCTGGAGCTGATATGCAGCAGTGACCACTGAAATGCTCTGCCCCATCAGTCAAAAGCTCTGGTCTCGCTATGGTCTGATTGTCTCATTTTTCGTAGCATAATTTTGTATTTGGACATCCATAGCATCTTGACTCTACTGGCTTGAACTCTAGGGAAGTAAATTAAAAAAAAAAAAAAAAGGGATAATTAATAATGGGGAAAGAACGAGTTATAGAAGGGCTAATGGTAGACAGACATCTCTCACATAATAATAAAAACACAATGTTAGTAGTCCTTCTATATGTGTGAGCTCTGTCTGATGTTGCTTTCCTATCTGGATTTACACTTTGGCTGAAAGTGCTTGGCTCAGATTGATTGTTTGGGTGCTAGTGAGGTCTACAGCGGTATCCAAGAAAGGAGAAAACAAGGTCTGGCAGAGAACCTTAAAAAGGCAGGCTTCAAGGAAAAATATAATCTACAGGCAAAGACATTCAGCAAAGGCACACAGGCAGTAATGACCTGTTTGCTCTTAAGGAGAGCCCAGCCTTTGTACTTCCCCAGCATTCATAAAGCACTGCAGCCTGCAGTCACTGCTGAATAAAATAGTGAAACTCTGCCAATTTGCTATTGAAGATGTCCATGAGCATTTTGTACAGGGCAATTGTTTAAGCACAAGGCTGTGCATGGCAGGATCTGAGTACTTTGATGTTCTTCTGTTCCCATCTTCTTTAGATAACCATAAATGCTTGCAACACAGATGATAGACATCATACAGCTAAATGAAAGGGTATACAGGCATGCATGCTGTAGCTGAACTTTGTCATATTATTGTCTTTTTTATTGTACTAAATACCTGAGCAAATTTTGCAAAGGCTTAAGCAACACTTGAACCTTGTCTAATATGCTGAGTGAAGAAAAAGCTTTGATAGTGAGAAGGTAGACACTGTTCAGGCTGTGAATTCCAACGCACAGTAAGATAAAAATATGAGAGAACAAAAGAATTCTTGTCAAACTGATGCTGCCTAGGGAATCAAGAATTTCTTTGCTTGACTTAATTTCACAGAATCATAAAACATCTCAGCAGGCTGAGAAGTTGATCTCCTCATCTTGTGGCAGGCTCAGCTCCACCTCTGCCACTACTAACATTCCCTAAAGACCTTCACAGCTTTCACAAGCAGTGTATTCTGCAACTTTATCACTAGTTAAATCTATAAAGCTTGATAATACTGACCTCCTATCAGTCAGATTTTCCTTCCTTTTGTCCTTCAGAATATATTATCTATCATCTGATGCTTTGTTTATTTATCAGCTATTTTGTTATTTCTTTGCTGTGGAGGTGATGTTGACATTTTTGCATCAGAATATTATCCAGCAATTCCCTCTCTAATAAGCATTTATAGGTCTTTTGGCAATACTTGTTTTCTAATGGAATGGAGCTGCACCCAAGAAGAACAGAGGCACAGATTTTATTTTCTTTGGGAGATAGACAGATCATGCTGGATTTGACTCAGGTAGAATTAATTTTTTTTCACAGTATCTAGTTTGAGGATATATTCTGGATTTCTGTTGAAAACAGTGTTGATAATACAGGGATGTTTTCGTTATTGCTGAGCAGTTCTTGCACAGCATCAAGACCTTTTCTGCTTCTCACCCCACACCACCAGAAAGGAGGCTGGGGGTACACAGGGAGTCGGGAAGGGACACAGCCAGGACAGTTGACCCCAGTTGATGAAAAGGACAACCCACACAATACGGCATCATGTTCAGTGTATGATGTGGAGGAAACAAGAAGGAAGGGGTAGAAGTTTGTAGTGATGGCATTTGTCTTCCCCAATCACCATTATGTGTAGAGCCCTGCTTTCTTGGGGGTGGCTGAGCACCTGCCTGCCCATTGGAAGTGGGGAATGAATTCCTTGTTTTGCTTTCCCTGTGTGTGTGGGTTTTGCTTTACCTATTAAACTGCCTTTCTCTCAACCCACAAGGTTTTTTTCCCTTTTACCATTTCAATTCTCCTCTCTATCCCACTGGGAGGGAGTCAGCCAGCAGCTACCTGGAGCTTAGTAGCCAGCTGGTGTTAAATCATGACACAGATCCTCTTTATTTAGCATCTCCAAGTATGAAAGTGTTACTTATTAAAAAGAAAAAAGTCCTGGTCTAATAATGTTCAGACTTACATGAGCTGATCAACCAGCTGGAAAATAAGGGAGAAAGCCAGGCCTGGGATCACCCCTCTAACCAGAGGACAAAACAACGTTTTGTCCCCTTTGAGAGACTTTCAAGCATTTTGCATGAAAAGTGAGGAAAAAGTAGACAGAGCCAAAGTCAAGTGTTTGGGTTGCTCTAGCCACACACATGAGTTGCTCTGAAGCTTGTCACTTCCTGTGCTGAAGGTTGTTCTATCTGGTATTTTGGGTATCATATAGCTAAAGTTGTGCTCGATATAATTTATATTTCTTCATAATTGCCTATAAGAATAGAAGCTGCACCTTTTGCTAGGCACAGAGGCTTGCTGTATAGTGAAGTGTATAACTATAATTCCCCTGGACTTCTCTTTGTTACCAAACACTGTCCCGTTCCTTATATTGTGCCCTGCCTCTTCATCAGTGTCCCATGGGGATTGCAGCCCGCTCGTCCCTGTCGAGCTGCTCCAAGGGGCTGTCACGTTTGACTGCAGCTTCCCAACAGGGAGGGGCTAACCATGCATACAGGGTGAAGGGACAGTGGGGGAACCAGCAACATTGGCACAGTATTTGGCATGGAAATCTTCCTGCAATAGGCACTTAAATGAACTCGGACAGGGACTCAGATGTCTGTGGATAGTCAGCACATTCATTCTTTGTTATGTTTTTTTGCTGTATGAAGTCATGTGAAAGCACAATACAGGAATCGATTAAACCACTTTCTCACTCCACTAATGGCTTGCATTGACCGAATGCTGCTTTACCTGAGGCTATAAAGTACCTTCCCGTCTGGCTGGACCCGCAGCATGACATTGTCTGTGGTGGTGTCGTGGATGAAGGAACGCTTGGAGTGGACAAAGAACATGTCGGGGACCCAGATCTTCTTCACCAATCTGCCATCAAAGGTCATGCTTTGGTTGTTGGTGCTGGGGAAGGACAATCTCTCATCTTTCCAGTAGTGCCTCAGATAAAGTGTCATGGTGAAGTCCTGCAACAAACAGGCTTGTGTCACAACTTACACCTCGTCAGCACAATAGTGATTGCCTCTGTCTGGGACATGAACTGGAAAGCACCATTCCTGGCGACATATCCACTCCCTGAGCTACAAGAGACATGACCAGCTGCACCTTGTTTATTCCTCAGGTCAGACAGACTTAGGGGGCTCAGAAATCAGAGGCCATCCAGGTGGCAAATCCACCTCTGAAATTCAAAAGTTGCATTTTAGCATCTGTGAGCCACTCCAAGGGCAAACATGCAGGCATGCCAAGGCAACAGAGGGTGTAGAGTGCTGCTTAATCCCCCGACCACGCGATGCTGTGTTCCTGGAACAAACAGGGAAGAAGCTCTTGCTGCCTGTGCTGCCATCTCTGCTGCTCCAGCAACTCCCTTCTCCCAGGCAGCTGGAAGAGTGTGCTGCAGTGGCTCTTCTTCCAGCACTGAGTCTGAAAACCAGAATGTTTTTGTTTGGTTTTTTTTTAGCTTTTTCTCCCCATGTACTGTACTCTTAGAGCTAAGGCACAGTCCTTGACTTTGAGCTTTATTGTATTTGGAATCAGAGCCCAGAGATACGTACTTGGGTTTGGTTTTGTCCTTGTTTCAAAGGGAGCCCTCACATATCTAAAGATAAGATCACAGAGTTGTTTATAAATATTGTCTGTTTGAGTGTAGTGTAATATGTTGCCCATAAAGTGAGAGAAATGTCTTATACTGACCAGTCTGCCCTAGTGTCTGGAGTAGAGGAGGTCGGATGGGTTTGGGGTGGAGTTTTTTGGCACCTAATTTTTTTTTTCCACAACATTTTCCAAGAATTTTGAAATATGGGGAGTTCTGCTGTCTTTTTTTCAATACAAGTGATTTTTAGTTGCAGCCTGTGCTATTACTATTACACTAGAGGCCAATATAATCCTTGGAAATGCTTTACATTGCATTGAACTCAAGCTCCCAAAGCCAGTGACCATGTAATTTCTTCCTTTTCATTGGATTAATTCTCTAGCATTCATTAACAATTTCCCCTGTTTAATTTAAAGATGTTTGATCTGGAAAAGACTTAAATTTAAAGACATTTGATCTGGGAAACCTTTTGCCTTGAGTTCTGCATGTTAATATGTCCTTTAAACAGCAATAAATTGGCAGATATTTGTTCTTTAGTGAGAAGTCAATACCTCGCTTTTTTACATGAATTTACAATTATGTTTGCTGTGAAAAAATCTGGTATTGTCAGCTTCATTAGGAAAGATTTATTAATACTAGTTTTAGGCTATTAAACAGGGAACCACAATTGTTCATAACACATCATCTGAAAATCCCTATATAAGCAATAACTCGCTTCGTCTTTTGGTCCAGTTCTCAGTGGCACTATTATCTCTTCCTATTATGTTTGCAAATAAATTTCCAAAGCTGCATGACAATCTGTTTTTACTGTCTTGTCATCTTTCCTCCAGATAATACAGCTGCCCCACACAACATGCAAAAGCTCTGCAATTTCAGGGTCACTAGCCTATAGTAATATATAGGCTATCTATAATAATAGATATTTATAATTTTTTTTAATTACTTGGGAAAATATCTGATTTGTGACATTCTAATGAAGTTTTATAACTTCCTCTATTATTTTATCACTTTCTTGCAAATAGTCAGAAAGTAGCAGAGAAAAAAAAAAGAAAAACTGATATAACTAACTTCTCAAGCTTAAACTCCATACAGAATGGATAACTGTCACTCATGTTTCTAAGCAGTGCTGTATCATTTTGTCCTAGAGAAAGGAAAAAATCAGCTTTCTTCCTTCTCCTTCAAGGGGTATGAAATGGTAGCATGAGGTCAATAGAAGTCACAGTCGGCGGATTCAGATCCAACCTGAATCTACCTCCCAGAGGCTGTGGAGTGTTAGTCCTTGGAGGTATTCAAACCCCATGGACACAGACCGAGGTAGTCTGCTGTAGCTGGCCCTGCTCTCAGCACTGGTTTGGGCTCCAGAGGTCCCATCTGTGATTCTTACCATGTCCACTTCAGAAATGCTGTCCAGACTTTCAACTTGGACATCCACCCCAACAGGAATTGCAGGGCCTGAGGAGAAAATAATCAAAAGATGACAAAGTACCAACCTACTGAGACAAAATAATCCCCTGGCTATAGTATCTTAGACATAGAAATAGATGCACAGTCTGAAATAGAAACAGTGGTAACCCAATTGAAATTATAAACCATTGGAATTCATAACAAAAACCTCTTAATAACAATTAAAGTCAGTAATGAGATGGATCTGTTAATGACTTTTGCTTTTTATTGTGTCATCCTACTTGTGCCCCTTCAAAATGTAAAGCAACTTTAGCTGCTTTTAGCTCTAGTGCTTGGGTCCAGGACTGGTGAGACAGATGCCTGGTAGAGCATCCATTCTGAGGGAGAGCAGTGACAGCACAGCTAAGGAAATGTGGGAGACTTACTCCAAATTGTTCCCTCACTTTTGTCCCCCTTGCAGGCTAATACATCCATGAGTGCTACTCTGCGTGTTTGACTTTCACACCACTCAGTGCTCAGCTGTGGAAAAGACAGGGTGACAGGAGGGGATGCACTGTAGGACAGGAGCATGTGCCACTGAGTCTGGGGTTCCCAGAGAGAAAGATCCAACTGTGACCTCTCATAATAGGGATCTTTTTTCTCTCCTCCAGGCTTTGACTAGTCCCTCCTGTACCTCTGGCAATTACAATAGAGTAGAGCTGTCAAGACAAATAATGCTCACATTAGCAAACTGCTATGAAACTGAAACATTTTTAAATTAATTGAACATGCTGGTATTTGGTATATTGAGCATTTAGCAATAAAATCTTCTTTCATCAGAGTATATAATGGTATCCTGGATTTGAATGACCATCTGTCAGCCAGAAAGGGTAGATAAATTACAACATTCTCTAATCCGATGGGCTGAAAGAAAAAGTGTTCTCCTTCATCCATTTCCCTGAAAGCTTAGTTTGCTCTCCCACACATCCACAAAACTGTAAGCAAACATTAACACAGGGCAGCCAAAATATTTTCTTTTGGATTAGAAATGAAATGGCCAGTCAATAGGTGTGGTAAGTCATTTGATTATGCACACACATCATGCATTTCTGCATCATCCAGGAATAAACATAAGGTGTGTTTGCAGATTTTTGTCAGAGGAAAGTAGCACTGAATACCAGGAATATTATATTGCCTGTAAACACATTTCCATGCCTTTGATTATGCTTTTTTGCTCATCCAGAAGGCTATTTTTCTGCATCCCTACCGCCCAAGCATGTCATGGATTCAGAATGCAAAATCACAGAAATTAGTGACAGAAAAGGCTCTGCTTGCCAATCTGCTTCTTCACCTCGGTACATGCTACGGTACAAAGAAGTGACAGTGTAAAACAGGAACAGTGACAAATGTGCACGTTTCATACCTCCAAAACCTGGTCTCATGCTGAAGTCATGGTCGTCTATTCGCAGCAGCTGCTCTGACTTCGTCAGGGGAGATTTGGTGATGTCAGGGCTTCGTTTTAAGATTGGGCTACCAGGAGGAGAGAAGCACAGCTGTGAGCCCTGAGCAGTGCCGATGAGAAGTACCCGCTCGTTTCATTCCATTACCCCTTAGAACATTTGGAACATTCACTCCTTAGACCATGACTGTGGGATCGCTTGCAGTGGTTGGCAGTGTGTCATTAAACAGGGATTCCTGCACTCAGCATACAATTTTGGGCACCTGCGTGAATTCTGGCACTGGGAAAACATTCATTTGGTGACTTTTTGTCTCTGTAAAATTATCTCTGCTTACAGCAGTTTGGAGATTGTAATTCAAAAGTGTGGGCTGGAGGAATAGTATGTGTGGATAAGTGGGGAAATGGAAACGGGGCAGGGGGTGGAAGGGGGAGGCATTGCTGACATGTGATGGAGTGTGAGGACAGGAATTAGGGAAACAATATATCAAATAAGCTACTGGCTGTTGCCCAGGAACAAAATGGAGACAGTCTGGGAACCAGGCCAGGAGGCAGGCCATCCCCTAACTTGGGATAAAATGATTAGCTCCTGCCCCAGATTTCTATCAAGGATAAAAAGGAGCATTAAAGACCTGTGAGGTCTCTGAGCATTAAGGAGCCTGGAAGGGTCATTCCAGATGGAGTTGCATCAAATGCTGGACAGAGGATGCTCTGCTCCCCTCCACATCCAAGGTGTAGACTGCTGTTCAGTGCCCCAGTGCTTTGGCTGCGAGGGTGGGGGCAGCAGCTCCTCGGTTGCTCCCTTGGAAAGGCAAAGCCTTTGGTGGCCTCAGAGCCAGCTGCACGCCAGCTGCTCGGGTGGCAGGAGGGCTCAAAAACAGGAGGGAACGTTTTGTTCTTGATTTTAGAAAACATGGCACACTCAGAGAGGCACTTGTCTGAACACACACAAGACAAGTAAGAAATAGATTAAAGGAAAACAGGTTGATAGAGAGACTTGATGGGGAATATGTTCCTGAGATAAGGCTTCTCCTAAAAGAGACTGTTTAGCCATGCTATACTTCTCACAGGCTCATGGACAGTTGTTCCACAAGAAGCCAATAAAACACTCTCCTAACAGAGGCCAGCAGTGTTAGCAGTGACTTCCCTCTCAAACCCAGAGCTTTATCCATGAAACATCTTAGAAAGATGCTTGGTCTCAATTCAATAATTTCTAGGAGAGGTGAGTTGTCTACCTCCATCAGTGAGTTCTTCTAGTCATGAATTATCTCTCAGGCATTTTAAAAGGTGGGCCCTGCCTCTGCTTTAGATTTAGTTCTGCCTCTAAAAGACCTGTGAGTATACACTGGGAAAGGTTTATGCTTGTCTGAGATGGGGGAGTGAAGTTAGCAGGCCAATGACAAAGCCAACATTTGTGACCAGGTTTGGCAGTGCTCAGAAAGGTGCTTTCTTCCTGGCAGTGACAGTGGGAAGGACAAGTGGTACAATGGTAAGCCTGTGGAGAGGGATGGATTCTTGGAGGGAAGGCACCCACTCACACAGCATGGGCAACACAAACTGCACATCAGCACCATGTGAAGCCCAAAGGGATGTGGCAAATGGCTGTAGCATTGCACCTCACCTACATCAGGGTGTCAGGCAACAGGACTTCCTCTGGGGCTCTTTGGATCCCTCTAATGGCATGACTTCTACCAAAGATGACTGCCACGTTCAGGTGGTGCTCCCTCCCCCTGCCACAGCCTGAGCCCAGCCGTGGGGATGTGGCTGCCAGGGCTGGACCAGCAGCAGGCTCCCGAGGGTTTTGCCTACCTGCCTTGCTTGTGTGCCTCGCCGTGGGCTTCTCGTCTCTGCCGCTGCGGCCGGCTGCACAGAAACAACAGGGAAAGGGAGAGCTGAGACAGGGCGACGTGGGCAGGCAGGTGAGGGTGTCAGGAGGGAAGCATCGGATCCCTGCAGCGTTACCTGCTGTCGCAGGTGTGAAATGTTGCTTATTCTTTGGTTTTTTTAACCCTTTCACCAAAGGCCAGTGTCAGACTGGGCATGGCAGAGGGTGGGGAAGGTGGGGATGCTGGGGGCTCACAGTTGGGACAGGGCAAAAGGAGGGGACTGATGGTTTTTGTAAGGTGGGATGCCCCTGTTTTTGGCTGCTTGGAAAAAGACCCAGGCTGGCAGCTCACCTCCCACCTCCCCAGCCTTGGCTGGCATTGTCAGGGAATTTGGGGAGAGGCCGTGCTGCTCAGGGACCTTTGCCAGCAGGGGCACAGCCATTACAACTACACACCAGAGGCAGCTGGGTATGTTCATGAGAAGAAAATCTTTCCAAAGTATTCCACGGGGAAAAAAGTGCAAAAAACTGTGCAAATACTGGTTTCCGATTTCATACTGTCTCCTAGCTGGCTGTCAAGAAAGGTTCTCTCAGGTCTTTGGCCTATATTTTATTTAATCATTAAAGGTAAGAATATTGCTTTTGGCAATGCAAGTGTTAGCTTGAGCAAAAGTAACATTTTGAACATTTAACACTTCTGACTCATCTTTAATTAAAACTGAAAAAAATAGCTTCTCTCTGTAATAAACACTAAAGAACTCTAATAATGAGGCTTTTTACCCATTAGAATACATGTCAAATCCCTCTGCAGGGATTTACAGTGGCAAAACTCCTTTTGCAGTAATGGCTGTCACCACCTGAGCACCATCATCCCTTTGGTGAGCGGTGGAGGAACCCCAGGCCTTGCAGAACAGTTCCTCCCCAGGCTGAAAACACTCTGAAAGCCCATAGTATTGGAGGGAAGTTCATCTTTCTGCTGCTACAGAGAAGCAGACAGCCAGGATAGCAGTGGGCATGCAGGGCTATATCACTGATTCACCCCGAAGTGATGCATTGGCTGAGTGGGATTGGTTTTTCCCAGAATCTGCTCAGTGCTTCCCAGAGGAAGGCTGGGAATAAGCCCACAGGCAGGCAACGCTTTGGGAGAGCCTTAGGCCATGCAGCACCATTTTCATTTCAAGGACTAGCTTCTTTGGCACTGTTTGGACTTGGGCATCACACGGCAAAACACTTGCAAATGCTAAATGTACTTTCTGGAGTCCTCTGCCTTGGGCTGCTGCTGTCATGTCTCACTGCTGCCTGTGTCTCATCTGCTGGCTGTCAGGAAGTAATTTCTCATGTTTTGGGGATAAGCAGATTTTGGCAACAAGCTGACCGACTTACATGACTTTAAAGTGCCCTAGTAAACTCTTGGCTGTTCACGAGTAATGCTGGTATTCAAACAGAGACACAGCAGGCTGTGTTCTTGCAATCTATAATTTTCATTTCCTTTGTAGAGGATATCTAATGCTTCATGATGGCCCTGGCTCTATCCTGCCTGTCAAGGGAGAATTCAAGACATGGCCATCAAGGATTCATGCCCAAATCCTCCCCATCCTCTGTACTCAGCAACCCTGGGTGGTTCTGTTTATTTTCTCCAGGTTTTTCTCCACCACCTCTAAACTGAACTTTATTTTCTTGTCACAAACAAGCATAAAATGTCCTGTACTCCAGCCACTGCAGGGTACTGTGTTTATTTGAGCTTTGGTTCTGGTACTTCACTTCCTTTTACTAGTCCCTTTACCCTTGTCACAGCTCTGAAGTTATGAGCCTTTCCCACTTTTCTGCCTCCTCCTGTGGTAGCAAACCTTTTTTTACCAGTTACCCAGTTGCTGCAGTTTGAAGCCCCATTTCTTCCTACTCAATAAACAGTTTTCCTGGGCTGGTTCCTAGGAATTGTTCTGCTGGCTGAGTGTTCAATGACAGCTCCATCACGGGACCCCATTACCCTGCCTGTTTGTGCTGTGAATCAATGGAAAGCTGCTCTGACTTCCCCTCACATGTCTGCTGTCCCTGGTGTTTGTGGGAGATGCTGGCACTTGGGAGATTCGACCCAGACATTGCTCATAGATTGCTCAGCTCAACCTTTTGTCACCATGGCCACGCACTGTGACAGTGCTGCTCCTGCCTTTGCTGGAGCGACAGGCTATCTCTAAACTAAACAATAACTCCTGAGGTAGAATATACTGAATAATGAACAATTTCTTTTTTTTTTTTTCCCCAATGTCAATATTTATTTCCTAACAATTACAGTGCCAAAAGGCATTTCATGTCTCATGAAGCTCACAGAGACACTCTGTGAAAAAGCCACAGTTGGAGCAGAGTGGCATTTATTCACAGGGCTCCCTGAGCTAGACTAGCTCTCAGGCTGATGGGTGATGCAAGCTCTTCAAAGTCATTGTTATTCCCCCAGATCCATCCACTACTTCAAGGAATCTTGAGGTGCCTCTGCCTCAAAGGCTGAGTCTTGCTGGGGCTGGGAGGAAATGAGACAGCTGAAGCTTAGGATAGCTAGGGAAAAAGAATCGATAAACCCAGATTTTGATCACTATTGCTACAGGCACAAGGCAAAAAGCAGTTATTCTTTTTGCAACACAGCAATAAAAGGAGTACAGGATTAGGGATAGCAATGTCTGCTTTTCAGAAGGAACAGTCCAACCATGACACCTGGAGATCTCAGCATTTCCAAATGCCCTGCTTCACAGGATGTGTGCCAGAGGATTGTCAGGTCCACACTTGCAGAGTGCACCAGAAACACCACAGTATTCATCTTTGAAATAAGAGCTTTGGGAAGCAACCGAAACAAATGTGAGAGAAGTCCTTGCCCATTGTAGCATTTTATTTTGTAATTACTTATACAGCACACATTTCCCACCTAAAAATCATACTCTCTTTTCTCTATGGAAGGCAAACTACCTGTAGTAGACAATGACCTGTTTTACACTCTTAGAAGGATAATCTAATTAGGATTTGAGAACATTTCCTCCTTGAGGAGTTAAATCAAAACACGGTTTCAGTTCTTCAGAAAAAAAACAAGAGGCAATGTATTTTCTTTGAGAGAAAAGTGAAAGTTGCTGAAATAATGCAGCCAGATTTGCAGTCTTTCCTAGGTGTGAGGGGTGACATCCTTGCGGAACAGTGCTGGTGGGTCTGACAATCTTGGATAACGCTAATGTTATTATTATCAGATTTCATAAAAATCTGGAACAGTCTGCTGTCTCCTTCCCTTTTGGTGTTCTTAGGTCTGCATGGAGGACAGCAGATCAGATTCCGTCTCAGGAAACATTGTTGAGATATGGCTATGGCATAATCTCTGTCCCTTCATTTAGTTGTGTCATAAGCAATATTTTGGCAGGGGGCTGCAGCTGCAACTCGCCCCAAACCTCGTACCCTGAGTGGAGGTGCCTGCCACCCCAGAAAACATGGTAGCCAGCAGTTGGGGCAAAACTCCCAGGGAGTGCATTTCCTTTCTCCTTATCTCATGACTGGGGAGATGCCTTCACCTGTTTTCTGGTGCAGAGACTGTGGAATTCCCATCACCACCCTCTGGGACCGCCACAAGCTTAATTTTTTTCAAATATAAGCCCTGTAGCTCACTCTGTGCTATGAGTGCAGCTGATCCACAGCCTCTCCAATCACTGACACAAGGCAACAGGGGGTGTGGAGCTTGCTGAGCCAGTTTTCAGCAGGGCTCTTAATTAGAAAGTAATGAAAGTGGTGAAAAATGCCTCCTCCCTTCTAGCTGTGCCACGATGCTCAGCTCTGGACAGCTTGTGCAGTGCCTCCCATCCCGCTTCTGCTGTGCCACACAGCCCTTGTACCATGCTGGGCAGGGCAATGTCAGGACCCATGTTCTTCTCAGTCTTCCCACCAAATTACACCTGGGAAAGTCAGGAAAGGGCAGTGGAGGCAGCATAAGACCCTGCAGGGGACAAAGTCTTGGCAGGGAGGAAATGGGATTGGCAAAGGGGTATTGGCACTAATAAAGAGCTGTGAGAAGTTTAAATGTCTTATTAAATACCTATACCTACATATTTGTCTAGGCTTTGTTTCTCCCTCTGTTTCATGACCATTTAGTGACTTGGGTTCATACCACATCAGCATCAGGTTAAAGGCAGACACCAGGTGGGGGGTGCCTTGACTTCACTAATGAATTGGGAAAACCTTCTTTGCAAGCAGGAGATGCTCCTGGACAGGTGGTGTAGCAGGTCCAGGTGAAGAATGAGAAGTAGTTCAAAGTTCAGAGAAGTGCTTTGCAGGAGGAGGCAAGGTGAGAGAGCTAAATGGGAACCTAAAAAACAACCCAGCACTTGAGGGAGGAAAGGGCAAACTTGCAACGGGAGGAAATTGCTTTTACCCAACAATGTGCACTGCATCAGACATGATGCACTGAATCAGACATGATCCACTGTACTCCACATGAATTCCCAGGGATAATGTAAGACAGAAACCCATGAATTTGTACTCAAATTGAGAGACTTACAAAACTGTGAGCTGTAAACAAGACTCTAAGAACTGAGAAAAAAATATTATAAAATGTATTTTATTTTGGCATTTCTTAAGCCTTTGTTTGTTTGTAACTGTGTTGGGTCCTACATCCTTATGATTAGTCAGTTTAAAGATGGTGAAGAAAGGTGACCTGTTGCTATTTCAGGTTGTTAAATTTATGAAAAGGAATTGGAAAATAGTCCTATTTCTGATGTTTGCACCACAAAGTCTGAGATGGGATTTGACGCTCTTCTACCATATTTTTGAGAAAATTCAATGAGAACCCCATTTTAATCCATTATTACTTGAATGTAGGTCAGTCTCAGAATGCAAAATATGCAGAGGCAGGAGACACATATACACCCTTTAAATTTTGCACTTCTTTGGTTTGCCTGGACATAAACACTGGAAAAAGAAGCAAAAGGAAACAAACCTACACATATTGATTATTCACAGAAATGTCATGCCACCTGAGGTCTTGGCACAGTATCTGATGCCGCAAAAATGGAAGTCTGTGGAAGGAATTGCATCCAGTGGGTGGGTGTCTGTTGGGTTTTTATGTTATATAAGTTGAAAGAAAGGGTAGGCAGACGCAGGAGAGTGAGGCTGATCCTGCCAGCCAAGGAGGAGGCAGGCATGGTGCCAGGGCTCAGTTAAGTGAAAAAGCAAAATGAATGAAGAGAAGGGAAGAACAAATGGGGCAATACAGAACATGCTGAAAGATTTCATGTGTGCCCTGGTCTTTGAAGAAAAACTGACCCGTAAACAGGTATCAGCACAGTGCAGATCAGGGAAGAAAGCTGGAGTTTGGACATTTGGAAACATTTGGACATTTGTGATGAACCCCAGTGATCCATTTGTCTGCCCCTCCCCTGGGGAATAATGAGATTATAAAGATCACCCAGTATGAATCTTTGCAATAATTGACGTCAATCCAGTCTAACATCCTGTCTGACAGTGTAACTGGCTGCCTTAGTGTAAGCAGGACAAAACGTAGATTTGAGTGAGGTTTTTAATATTTCATTACTAAGCAGGGGTAATACAGTTGAGGTGAAACTGTGACTTTGAACCTGGTTGAAAGACCATAGTTAAAGAAACTGCCATCAGTTTGCTGCTAAGAGACATTAAATAACACCTCACTAATCTGTTAGTCAATATTTTCAATAATAATGCAGATAACAGAACCATAAAACTCATCCATGATGGCATGCTTGGAAGAGAAACAGGCATTTGGTGATCTAGAAATTCAGACCTCAAAGCAGCCTCAGCATGTTGGGGAAAAGGTCTGACGTCGATAAGATGAATTTCACTAAAAAGGAATTCAGAGAAATAATAGTAAAAATTATGAATGGGGAATAACTAACTGAAAAATGACAGAATTGCAACAATTTTGCTGTTGGGGTAAGGTTAAGAAATATTTGTATTGATGCAAGACCAGAGATAGATTTAAAGTAAATGGCCTGAACAGTAACAAGTCACCAGACTTTTACCCAGAAGAAAGCCAAGTAAGAAACGGTTGAACCAGCATTTAAAGTGCCTTTGGGGTCACAGGAGAGGAAGGTGAGAGTTTTCCTCTTTCTTGGAACTCTGAGAAGCTACTGACTGTTCCACTGGATAAATTGGCTACAAAGATAGTAAAAAACACCAATAGTAGGCACCAGATAAATATAGTTTATATTGAACAAGAGTAAGAGACAGTTTGACTTTTCTTGAAGGATGTTATGCACTATAGAATCATGGAATCATTAAGATTTGAAAAGACCTTTAAAATCAGGTCCTATTGTCAAGCAGCACCACTACCACATACACCATTAAACCACGTCCTCAAGTGCCATATCCACACATTTTTTGAACACTTCCAGGAATGCTGACTCCTCCACTTCGCTGGGCACTCTGTTCCAATACTTTATAACCCTTTCTGTGATTTATTTTTTTCCCCGAGTATCTAATCTAAACCTCTTCTGGCACAACTTGAGGCCATTTCCCCTTGTCCTGTCACTTGCTAGCTGAGAGAAGGAGCCGACACCACCTCACTACAATCTGCCTTCAGATTTACTTCAGTTGCAGTAAATAAGATAATGTTAATGACCTTGTAGACAAGAGTGAACGAGATGATACACCGCACCTCAGACTCCAAGAGGATGTTGATAGGTCCTTCTTGTAAAGCTCCCCACATGTGAATGGTTACAAAACAAGAAACAGAGGAATAATGGAGAGTTTTCACTGTGAATAAAGTTCTTCATTATAGTCCCATGAAACCTACGATAGGATCACTGTTGTTCAATAGCTTTATAATTTGTTTTGGATAAATGAATAATTACTGTAAACAGTATTTACTGAGGATATGTAACCGTTCAAGGTAGTTAAAATCAGAACTATGGGTGGGGAATTGCAGCAGAATCTCATGATGCCAAGCGACTTCTAAAAAAATTCAGTGTAAGTAAATTCAGAAAAGTGCACGTTGTTTTCAACCTTTTATTTTTAATTTTTTCCATTGTGCTTTCAGAAACAATGTTAAGATGGTGATGGCCCCCAAATCAACTGTTGCTGCTGAGGAAGGAGGTCTCAGTACCATTGTGGTATGTCTTGGTAAACATCAGCTTAATGCTGCACAGTGCTCAAGAAGAGAAACAGGAGGTTTAGGCATTACTGGGAATGGAGCAGCAAACCAAAGAGCAAGCATTTCTGTGCTGTTAGTAACACTCAGGCATGTCCATATCTCACATGTCCAGTGCCCATGGCTGATAAAAGCAGCGGAGCAAGACAAGAGAGCTTGGAGGTGGGGAGGTCTTCAGGCAGCCTGAGCAGGGCTCTCTGAGTGAAAGAGAAAACGATGGCCAAGTGACACAGCACAAGGATTATATTGTGATTTTATATAATCAGGAGAAGGTGAACAGGGATCTGTTTCTCAAGGCTCTCCACAATACATGCCAAGAAGAAATTTGAAAGAAAGTACACAAACACAGCATGTTTTCATTCACTCTCACCAAAAGCTATGAGTGCTAAAAACGCAAGTGAGTTTGGAAGACAACTGAGCATTTTTTAGAAGAGAAACCATCTGCATTTCAGCATTTCAGATACAAACCTAACCACGGAATGCCAAAATCAGTTTATATGCATATGCACTGAGGAAGGAGCAAACTACCTTGCAGCATCTTTGGGTTGGTTTAGTTTTGCTTTTGGTTTTCTTTTTTTTTTTTCTTTTCTTGTCTTTTTTTTTTGTTTTCTGTGCTGCACACAGGGTTTTAAAGCCTGTTATGTCTCCTCACACCAGATCATAAAACACATTGCAGTAATAGTGGACCAGAAGACAATCTGAAAGCAAGTTACATGGTGGCACTGTTGACTGGAGATTTTATAATTAGTGTCCCAGTATAGTTGCATAATACTTGGGTCTATGAACACAGCTCCAGAAGTACCAGTAGAGACTATATTCTGCCAGGAATCCCCTGAATAAAGGTAGGGAGCGATGTGAAACATGGTTCCAAAGTAAGTTCTAGAAGGGATAAAAGGAGGCTGGCGATAATGATGAAAGCAGAAAATACAATTTTCATAGCATCATTTGCAATGATAAGCAGAGAGAGGACACTTTTGGCTGGGCCAGGAAAAGTTGCCACGCAGAATTGAAGTTACTTGAAAGAACAACAGGGGTGGAAAGGCAAATGAGAAAAATAGCAAAGCAATATGAAAAATAAGTTAATGTATAACAGGATAAAGAAGAGGAACACTGTGGGACAGAATAAAAATATTTGAAGGAAGTCACAAAACAATGTGAAGTTAAAAGCAACAGGACAAAACTTGGCAGAGATGAGTGACAAGGACAAGAGTTGTGGCTAGGGGCAAATAAATGAGGCAGGTGAAGCAGAGGGACAATAAAAGAGAGACAGCTAAGTGGAGAAGAGGAGAAACCTTGAATGAAGAAAACAAAAGAAGTGAAGGAGATGACGGTAAAAGGAGGAAAGGCAAATTCAGGTTACCAACAGGGGAGATGGAGATACCAGTCACGTTGGCCTGAAACCCACAGTGGGCCTCTTGTTGCTCTCCTGAGTCCCAGAACTGCTGGAGCATGTGGTGTCCAGCCACACACAAACTGCTGATCTTACAAAGCAGTGCCTTGGGAGCCACGGGTGCTTGGTGCTCACTGGATCCAGCTCATTCCTGATAACCTGCCTTCATAGGCAGTGCTTTCCACAGGTGTTTTACAGGCTTAGTGGGCACTCCCAAGGTCTGATCTTGCTTTAGTAAGATTTGTTCATGCAAACAAATGCTATCCAGATCAGTCCTGAAGATACAAAAGGAAACTCTAAGATAAGAGAATAGTATAAGGATTCCTGGGAGGTAAAGGAAGAAACCTTGTTAGGAATGAACTCATAAGGCCAGAGAAAGCATTAGGAGGGCAAGAAGGTGGGAGCCATCCTAGGTGTAAGGGATACCCTCAGTGAAGGTACCAGGATAGCCACATGAGATTTACAGACCACAGACAGCTTGCACCCAGCGTGGCCGGGGTACAGAGGAGCTGACATCAGGGAACTCCTATCTAAACTCAAGAAAAGCAAGGGAAGGTAATTTTAATGTGGCAAATGTTCATTATTATGCAGGGTGGCTTCTATCACTTGAGAAGAGTGCTACTAATTGTAACAACATCTGAAAATGTCATAAAGAGAAAGATCTTTACTCATGGTGAGAGACACTGTGATAACAAGCCCAAAGCTTATCATAGAGGATGTCATTCAAGTGCTGTGAAAGATAGCTCTTACTGACAGAAGCATGGACAGGGCACTCAAAAGGAGCAGAAATTGAGTTACTAAATGGAGACCAGAGTGAGGCAAAATTGTTATAACACAGCCAAGGAGTGGTAGGGACATGACTGAAAACATGAAGTGAGTCTTTTGGCTAAGACTAAACATGATCTGTAGATCTGGTACAGTGAATTCTGCTGAGAGCTGTTTGTCTCAAAGGTGGTTTTAATGCTGTGCAGGGAGATTTTAGTGTTAAAAGAGATTTCCACCCCCAGCAGTTAGTTTCTGGCAGAACAATGTGGCTCAGCTCCAGGCCAGTTCTTTTCCTATAGCTCATCCTCTCTAGCAGATTCTGCGAGTCTAATTAGCAACACAGGCTTTGGCCCTTTTGTTGGCACAACGATGTTGTGACTTTTAGTGAGCCTTTGCATCATTCTGGTGACCCCCCTGCAGCCTGGTGGCTTTCCAAGAGCCTGAGCAGTTGGGAAAACAGCAGACAGCCCTTTTGCCAGTGCTCCGGATCTCAGCTCCTTCCTGCAGGAGTTTTGGCACTTTGGATTCGACAGGAGTGAAAAGCCTTGCAAACCCTGCAGGATTTGCGCATGGCTGACTGCAAACTGCGAGCAGGTCTGCAAGGTGAGAAAGCTTTTATTTTTGTATTGCTGCTCTTTGAAGTGAAATTCCTTTGAGGTGATTTGTCCTGGAGATTAGCAAAAATAAGTAGTTGAGTCCTTGACTGGCACACTGACACTTTTACAGTGAATTACGATATTGGAGGGCTCTTTAGTAAGTCCCATGCAATAAAGCTATCTACTATGCTGCTTTCACTGTGACTTTGAACTAGACTGATTTGCTATTTTCTTTTCACACTCTGCCGTATGTTCCCAAAGCCTCAGCAGCTTTATTTAAGGAATTATTTGGGACTTTTTTCAAAATTTCTGCCATGCTAATCCAGTCCCCATAAGATTGTGGTGCATGCACGAATTCTCATGGGGAAAACCTTGCCTGTCTGCTCACCCTTCTTCAGGGCTGTTGTGTCTCATGCTAGAATTGTTGCCTTGTGGTTCCTGCAGTGCCCAAAATTGTGACAGAAGGTGTCTGACCCTGTGGAGACTCATTTATCCCATCCACCATATCAGCAAGAATGCAAAGGCAGAGTGAGTGTGGGCTCAGCTGGATTCGAGCAGGCAAAAAGACAAGCCCTGGGGCTGAAAACTGCAGATCCAATGTTGAGTTTTAATTTGAAAGTAGAGTTTAGAGTGAGTGTCCTTGGAAGAAACTAACGCAGAATCCAAAGAAAAAAGCTAAAAGCCTATGTGTGCCCTCTATCATGTGTGCACCATGAGAATCAGGAGCAGAGCTGGACGTGTCTGCCAGGGCCAGCAGGATGCTGGCAGCACACCCCATGTGGCAGGTCTCTACAGCAGGTGCCTACGCCACCTGCCAACACCGGTGGCTGGCACTGAGCCCTGGCAATAGGGCAAAGAGATGCTCTTGTGGCCCTTCTGGAGGCCCTTCTGGGAAGAGCATGGGTGCAAGTCAAGCGATCCTGAGCATCCTGTGGTGGTGTGGAGCAAGGGTTTTCCACTTCAAAGAGATTTCCCCATAAATCCCCACCAAGGCCTGTGGCTCTCTTCAGAAGGTAAAAGCTGCAGTGAAAGATTGGATTTCCATCCTGGTCCTTACCACAAGCCTTATGTTCAGAGAGTAGTAACAAGGTCAATTATTTTAACACCTCCTTCTGCATAATGGCTATTCAGGGATGAGTGTTGAAGGGAAGGGAAACAGAGTCAAACCCGAAATATTCAGGAGCAAGGCTCTCTGCAAGCTTTTCTGATGTTATACAGCACCTCCCCCCACCCCTTGCTGTGTTTTGAATCCAGAATTTAACTCTATTAATTAAGGATTTGGTGTATGAGTCATGCACCAAACATTCAAATTTTCATACACATACATTCAAATAATGTTTAGTTATTCATGCTTAGCAGGAAATTACATGGATGTCCGTAATCATCCTTTTTTACCTTACAAATTTTAAAGCTGTTGAAGCCATGGGTCTCTTACAGCCTGTCTTATCACGGAGCAAACTGTGAACTGTCCTGAGCACCACACCACTGATGGACAGCTAAAGCAGGCCACCTTTGTTCCTCCCTCCCTATCAACCCTCCTCAACACCACTAGTGCTTTATTGAGGAAGAAATAGGCCAGAAATTAGCTCCCAGGCCAGTGTGGGCATGATGGGAGGGCAGTAGAGCCAGCTTCCTAGAGCCACTACACCTCAGGGCTTTCTGATGGGCTTATCCTAGCACAATTACATCTTATATACAAAGTATGGGTGCAGAGGCAGTTCCTACATTAACTGAATAGATATTTCTTTACCATTTTCACACACTTTTAACAGTTTGCTGCTGTGATATGTTGCATTGTCACTTCATTGCACTGACACTGTTAAGTGTGTAGTGCAGTGGGAACTTCTGTTAAAGATGCTAAACAAGACCATGTTTGTGTGTGCATATTTCTCTCTACTGAATGCTTTCCAGCTCAAATGGAGGTACTTTGCTTCTCACCCCTTTATTCTGGCACAGCCAACACATGGCCTAAGCTGCCACCATCATGAAGCCTCAATGAAAACAGGGCTTTGTGGCTGCCTCTGGAAATGTGTCCCCTGGGTGCTGGTCATGAGCTGAGCCACGGCATTCATTTATAACTCCACTAAGGTGATGTCACTGCTAGAGCCACTTTCTATGTGTAAAGTGGTTCATGGGCCCCCAGGTGCCCACCAGGACACCTCAGTCACTCTGTAACAGAGCCCTCACTTGCTACAAGGGGCTACAGGAAAATAAAAACACATGGCACTTTCCATCTCTTCCACCTTTCAGATGCTTTTTCTGAAGGCTAACACGGGTGGTTTGAATTCCTCAGGACTGTGATATTGCTGCATTTCTATACCTGTAGACTTTATGGTATTGATGATACAGAGTCATTACAGAACAGGCATGATAGCAAAGCAGAAACAACATAGTTTCAGTCTGTCACAAGCAGAATTACACAGCATTTGAACAGAAAGATTCACGTGTGAATCATGATTAACTGTCAGCTATATTCTTAACAAAAAAAAGTATTTTTCCCCTGGGTGTACCTTGTTGTGTGCCTGATTATAAAAATCCTCATACAAAATTCCAAATATTCCCCAAATAGAATATAAGTAATCAGAACTCAGCTGTAGGAAAAAACCTTCCCCAACTCAAAATCTCCTAAAATGGCTGTCTACAAGACAGTAGGAGTAAAATATCACAGTTCTTTTGTCTGTGTGTGTATGTGTGTGAGAGAGAGAGAAAGAAAGAGAAAGAAAGAAACAGAAGAATAGACAACATTTTAAATAATGTTAATATCTTAATTCAATAACTGACTGCTGTTTCTGTTTCCTCTGGTAACTGACCACAGCCTTGATGTTTGCTGAGAGACCTTAATTTTTTCCTCTCAAAAGCTCCATAAAACAAATTATATAGAAACAATAAAATAAATTCTGAATGTTTTCATATGAGATCTCAAACCAATCTGATCTTCAGTGAATGCAATAATTCTCACGGACCTAAATTTCATCTCTACTTTCATGTGAATACTCTATCACATTTTAATCACCATAAAAATAAATGCTTCTTTTTTGCACCCTTTCAAACTTTGAGATACCTCACAAACCCTTTTTTTTTTTTTAAAGAGCACTGATTTTCACTGTAGAAAATGCATTAAAACTCATTCATTGACAAAAGCAACAACAGAAAATATTTTTGCCTGAGAGATCACAGTCTGCAAATGCAAGCTCTAATTATCTGTTAGTCATTTTATCATCACCCAAAACATTGCATTTGTCCAAACTATAAATCTATTTTTGAATATAAAAAAATGAGACTCACCTGCCTTTTTTGTATACCTCATGTATTTCTTTTCCTTGTCGGTGGGTTCTGCATTCAGTGGATAAAATCCATCCCCACAACAGGAGGAAGATGCTAAAATGCATTTTATGAACAGTCAACATGTTACCTGAAGGTTCTGTATCCAGAAATAGTCCATACAAGAAGAAGAAAAACTAAATGTAGATCCTTTTCCTCTTTTTAAGACATTATCGGTCTGATCATTATTGGAAGGATGTTTACTCATACAAAAAATCATCCTGCAGTATTTAATCTGGACAGTGGGGAAAGCAATTTCCACTAAACCTATAAATCCCTCTACGTCAGATGGCAGGGATTTTCTAGCAGTGTTGAATTCACGTATGCTCAGAGAACAATTATTTTTCATCCAAACAGGCTATTTTATTAATTGGTTTAAATGGAACCCTACTCAAATACCTGTGGCACATATAAATATCTGCCTTTTAAAGCAAAGTAGTGCAGTTGTTCAGGCAGGTGTCATCAGTTGTTCTTTGATCACCAAACTTATCTTTGTAGCAGTAATGTTTTTTACAAGCATTGCAATCAATTGAAAAATGTTAATAAGCATATAACAGTTTCCAGCAAAAATTAATTTTTATTTAGCTCTACAAACAGCATTTTGATCCTATGTATTCTTCTACATTATTTTAATGTACAGTGGTGCTGTGGCCAGGGTAGTTGGTGCTTTCAGGACTTGTGCTTTGCTGGGCACTGTCTCTGGAAGGTATCTCAGTGTGCAGAGGAGTGGGAGAGGACAGCATGGGGGAGACAGCACAGGGTTGTTTGGAGGGATCCTGCTGAACAGAGCAACAAACACCCACTAGAGCTGCAGGAGGGCTCAGGGGCCTGATGTATCTGGTGTGGCTGACAAGATCCTTATTGGTGGTAAAGATAATAAAAGAGCATGGACAAAAATATGTAATCGAGCCAGCCACATCGCCCATCAATTTGGGGCTCACTCCCTCCTGCACAACCCACAGCTCTGTGTTTACGCTCCTTCTCCTCTGTGCCTTCCCTCAAGGCCTTACATATCTGATCCTACTTGTGCCTTATCATGGAGACCTTGCCCCGTGCTCTGCTGACACCACCAGCCTTGTTCCATCCCTTTGCCAACACAACCCTTCCTCCTCGGCCTGTTACCCATGGATTTCTATTTCAGAGCAGTTTGTCAGGTCATGCATCTCTTTCTAAAAATCTCTTTGGGGAGCAAATCTCTACCTGGCCTAAGCTGCTGTGGCTTTATTGACTTCATTGAGCATTTACACTGCCCTGGGATTCACAGAAACAACGCACAGAAAGTCACTAAAATTTCATTCAGTCAACCAAGATTCAATTTCATGATTTGCCTGGGTACATGAAGTCAGGCAGGCTTCAAGAGATGGGCAATCAGTCACTGACAGTTTATTGCAAAGATTAATCAATGCTGCTGTTCAAAGAAGTTGTACCCATCTTATCTTCGAAAATTACCTGCGTTCCATTTCCACTGACTCACATAACCTTCTCAAGGAGAATAAAAAGTACCTTAATAATTGTTCTATTCACCTGTGATGATATTAGATATACTCCTCTCAGTCTTTGTAATAGTCTAAATAAAGTTTTATGATGTCTTTCATCAAATTCTCTGAAGTACATTTTTGTTGTTTCATATACCTATTTGAAAGGTGCTAGCCCCTTTCTTATGCACCAGGGGAGCAATGAGGATTGACAAGCAATGGATAACTATGAATTCACTTAGCTGCCCTAGAACAGCTGGAGCTCCCTTAGTACACATGAGAGGAGGGAAACATTTATCCTATCACTAACAGGGCAAATTCGCTAAAGGAATATATCAAGAAGTCAAAAGAATGCATTCAATTTCCCTTTTTTTGTATTGTTGCTCATAGGAAAGTTCAAATATAAGCAATTCACAGGAAAATCCTGGAACAGATCATTAGACAACTTCTAAACTGAAAGAAAACAACTAAATGAAGATGGGCTCATGAAGTATACACGTGTTGAACAAACTTGTTTCCCTGGCAGGCCAACAGGCTTCAGAGCTTGGGGGAAAGCAGTAGATTTAAATAAGCTTTCAATACCATCTCACACAACATTCTCATAAGTGGGACAGGGAAGCATGGTCTTGGTGAAGTCTTTGTAGGACAAAACATTGCTAGCTTTAGTTTGGTTTATCTTGCTGTACCTCAAGAGCACTTATCCATGATTCACTGTGGATGGGCAAGAAGGTGACACGCTGCAAATGATCTGCAAGGAGGCTGTGAACCACCTGGGTTTGTAATCTAAAGCGAAGGCTTGAAAGGGTAAAAACAGCACAGTGTACCTCTTCAGGTATGTAAAAGTCACTTCAGAGAGGAACACACTCTGCCCCTAATGGCCATGATATACAGTAATAGATCAGTAAGGGACTCGATTAGATACTAGGAATATTTTCTAGCAATAAGGACAGGAGAACATTGCAGTAGATTCCATGGAAAGAGTTTGCAATTGGCATTATTAGAAATAATTAAGGCAGGTATAGCGGATCTCGTCTTAAGACCAAAGGTTAGATTATATTTCTTTTCAAGGTCACTTTTAGTACTGTTTCATTCTGGTTTTCCAGAGAAAAAATATGGAAAGCTCACACATCAGAATAAGAAAAAAAGTGACACTTCAAATATCCACGAACAAGAATAGAGAGGGCTATGTGCTTTATACATGAAAAATAAAACAGAAAAATTGAGAAAACAACTTTTTAAAGTTTGCCCTCATATTCTGCTTAATCTTGAGTTTGAGTAGATGGAGAGTTAATTTTACCTGCTTTCTCCAGGAGAATAACTAGAGATCAAAGATACAACACTATTTTAATTCAGGAGACAGAAACCCTCCGGATACCAAACATGAAAAGAATTGATAATTTTCAGTGAACAGTATTTTCAACAAGTTGATCTGTTTTTACAGTTTGTGGGCTAGCTGTGAGCTGACCGCAGTCTCCTCAAAGGACTTTAATATTTGTCTTATCAGCTCATATATTTGGAGGGAAGATCCTAGAGATTTGTGTCAAAATATTTTCATTTTGAGTTATTATTAGTTTTATTTGGTTTGGTAATCCCTTGGCATTTTTTCCTGTTCACCCATCAAATGAGTGTTCACAGAGATAAAATTTAACATACTAACTTTCCACCCACATCTGACATTAACCAGATCTCATAGCAAATTTTAAAACTGAAAAGCTACTATACCGTTGACATTCCTTGCTTACCCTGGGCTTTCCTAATTTTAACATCAGTTCTATGGATAGGAGACAGCCATCCAAACACCAAATGATTGTCCCAAATTCCCTCACTGACAGCAGTGCTGATCCAGGAAGAGATCAGTAAGTGGGGATGGACTGTAAACATGAAGTCAACTGAGCAATGCTGAGTTTTGCAGTAGGAAAGGACAGCTATTTCTGGTTTACAGCTGAAACCATCTTTCCTGGAAGGTTTTTGTGCTTGAAGACAGATACCAGGTTTATTTGGGTTAGAGTAGGAGCTGAATGCAAATGATAATCCACCAGGGTAAAAAGGCATCTCAGGCCATTGAAACAAATGAGACTGAACAGGAAAGGTAAAAAAAAAAATTCCTGAGCAAGTTGAAATGGGTAAGGTTTGAATCCTTTGTGTTGGAGTGCACTCCCCAGCAGCTGCCCTCGAATACAGTGTCTTGGTCTCTCCCCAGGGATGCTGCTCCCCATCTCCTGCCCAGCTCAGCTCGGAGTCCTGCTCAACACCTGCCAGCTGGTGCTGTTTGCCCTACTCCAGGACTTCATCACTTTGGTCACTGTTCCTCAGAGGAGTTCAGTGGGACCTTGGGCTTTTACTTAGTTACTGAGGCCATCAAAATACAGGTTTCCCAGACTGTTTGGGACTCTAATCCTTGGTTTCCTGGATTTGCATTAACAAAGGATGGTAAGAAATGTCACAGAAGTAAACATTTCATTCTATTTGGCCCAAATATATCATTATAATTTATTAAATAAACAAATTTTGGGAAAACCAAAGATCTACTTTCTGCATTTGATCCCAGAAAAGTAAACTGTTTGTCCAGTTCTATTTATAGGACTATCTTCAAAGTGAGAACACAGTCAGAAGAACAAATAGAGAAAAAATTGAGAGTGGTTGGGGGGTTTTGTTTGTTTTTTATTTTTTCCTTTGAGACAACAGTGAGATGCTGAACTTTACAGGAGCAGAAATCCAGTCCAGAGAACAGTCACACAGACCTCCAGCTACTGTAGGAACCCAGAGGACTTTCAATGCCCAAGAGGGCAAGGCACAGTGCAGTGTAAGTGCCTGACACAACAGTAACTCCAGTCAAATCATGAACCAGGCCTTCTACTGTGCCTGAATACACAGCATATTCCATGTAAATATCCCTGGAGCTACAGCAGGCACACATAAAAGAGCCCATAACATTTATATTTTCTAAGCTCTCCCTAGCAGGAGGCTGCCTTTATCTAAACGCTTTTGATGCAGACATGGATGATCGTGTATCTCTGTTGTGATTTATGTCTGCAGGAGCTGGAGGAGCACGAGGGTACCTGTGGAACAGATAGGACACTGCTGTCTCCAGGGCACAATGGTCAGAGCATAGTTTTTTACTTCTTTAGTGTCTTCAATCACGGATGTTATCAGAGACTTTAAAAATCTAGCTTAATACGAAGTTAGTGGTCTTTCTGCATCCATTTCTTGTGTCCCTTTTTAAGAGTCATACTTCTGTTGTTTGGGATGTTCACAGGAGATCCATGCTAGCTCTGCGTAAGGTGAAATACGTCAGCTGGATCCTTCATGTTTGTTGGATTATAGGACCATATCCAAGGAGGATGTTAGTACAGATGAGCAGTAGAATTTGAATAATCTGGGGATAAATGGGAATCCACTGAGTTTCACTATGGTGGTGTCAGCAAAGCCGGTGACTATTCATAGCACTTGTAGCTCTGCTCTTTGTATTATTCAAAAGCAAACTCTCCAGAAAGCTGACAGGATTAGAGAACTGTGAATATATGTATGTACACTGAAATGATTAAAACTGAAGAAGCCCACATCGAAAGGGAAAGAAATTATTTCCTCTGCAGGCACAGGAGACAAATACATGCTTTTCCAATCTGTAACTCGATGTGCTGTGATTGTGGAGAGCAGAGACCAGGAGCTCCTGGCCTGAGTGGGGAAGGGAAAATGTCCAAGCAGGAAGACTTTAATTTTCAGTGTTAAATATCAGGGTATGATCTGACAAAAGTGTGCACCAAGATGGGAATCACATCGCTTTGTACTGGCCAAGGTTTTCACCACAAATATCTTTTGCACCCGGTTATCACATTTGTTTTCATGTCCCTGCTCCTTTCTGGTCTCTCTTGCACCCCTTGCTTATAATATCACAGCAGAGCAGATTCACATACTTTTTGTGGAAAACCTTGGAACTTCTCCAAGTATAGATGAAGGCATCAGTGGACTTCAAGGAATCATAAACACTAATGAATAGTGAGATTTTCATGCAATTTGAATGACAGGGAGGAGAGAAGTGCCAATGAACCCATGACCCCAAGCCTTCTTATCACAGAATAAAAATCAGATAGAGGCAAGGCAGTGTACATGGGCCTCTAAGCCGCTATAAATCCCTAAATGGATTGTGCACTGCATGAAAGGAAAGGGAAATAGGCCAAGCCTGCACTGGGCAGAAACCTGAATGGCTCCAGCAAACAATGTGCCTGAGTGAAATGCACTGCTTCAGGACTAATGCATTCCGCTGCCGTTCCTCACTGCCAAAATGAATGGCACTGCTGCAGCACCCCAGCGAGGCACATCTTTAACACCACTCTGCTTTCATTAGAGCTCTTACCTCCGGCGTGGTTTTGCCCACCCAATGCGTCTTTTCTCCTCACATGATGTGTCACTCTTGCCTGCAGAGACATATTTGAGTTTGCAAGTGTCTCTGCGTGGCCTTGCGCTCTGACTGAGAGATTATGTGTGTTGCGTGCTGAGCTGTGTCCTTTTGTTTCAGCCCTTCTGCAATCTCCCGAAGCTGCGTTAGCTGGATTAGGGGCTTTGTGTGTACTTGGCTGTGGGGCACCTGGTCTTTTTGCATGGAGGTTCTGCTGCCATAACTCAAGAAAAGCACACCCAAAAAAATCAAAAGATAAATTAGAGATAAAAACGACACTTTTAGAGTTATAGTTTGCCCTTAGCAGTTTAACAGGACAGAATTAAAATATTGAAACACATACTAGTGCCTAGTGCAGCCTGGTGGAGAGTATTTTTGTCTGCTACTAGCAGATTATACTAGAGAAGGCAGACATGGGATGCTATGGGTGTCAAGGATTTCCCTGATGCTCCCCAGTATGTCCTAATTCCCACAGCACACTCATTTACCAGGAGGGACTGCGCCTTTAAAGGGATCTGTGTTGGAAGATCCAGAACTAAAAGATATGAAAGCATTTAGACTGGATTGAAATTATGCTCTGGACATCCTGGACCGGGACCAGTGTCACTCTGTCTACCAGATTCTGCTCCTTAGCCCTCCTATCCAGTCCATGCCATCCTACTTTGTTGCAATAAATACATTCCTTATGCATACAACCCTAGCTGAAAAGGGTTTCCTCATTTCCTCTACTGTTCTCACATCCCATCTGCATCACCCTGATGGGAAATTTCATCAGTAATACGCTAAGGGGCTCTGCCTGTCCACCAAGAAGGAGTTTAAAAAGCTTTTCAAAAGACAGCAACAAAATGGAAGAAAAAAGGACGGTGATGAGACAGAAATTCTTATAGACAAACACTGAGATTCCAACAGGGCCATCTCAAGGCAAAAGCTAACACAGGTGTGAATAACAGCTACAGAACTGTCAATAGCAATTCAGAGAAGGCAGCAGTGCTTAATAAAAGAGTTGTTCTGCCAATAGTCAGAGGGGATTAAAGGAACAACTGGACTAATTACAGCCCTCAGCCTGGCAAAATATTGGAAAGGCTGATACGGCACTCAATAAATGAAGAGTTAGAGGGTAATTTGATTAATGTCAATTAGCATGGCTTTAAAGAAAAATAGATCTTTCCAAGCTAATCCTTTTTTGATTAATTTAAAATGTGTTTGCTGGAGGAAATGAAGCAATGTGATGTGCTTCTCTAAGGCATTTAATGTTGCAGCATATGGCCTTTTTATTAAGGAATTGCAACAATACAGTATCAGGATAAAATAAGGAAAATATTTTAAAACTGGATAAAACCCCCATGGTGAATATGACTGTAAATGGCAAATCTTCATCAAGTAATGCAATTATCTCCCCAAAGAGACTGCCTCTTTGTCCTGCACTGTTCTTGACAATAAGCAAGAGTAAATTGGCCCCTTCCTGAATAAACATGCAGTGGTATGAAGTAGAAAAGAAAAACTGAAGGATCACTGACAAGGAACAAATGAAATATCATAGGGGAAGGCCCAGAAACTACTACTGTCATTTGACTACGGCTTACTACAAAATCTTCCTGTTTGTAGATACAAGACTGTATCTGACAGTCAAGAATGTGGCTCCTAATTTTAGAATAAGGAGGAGAAATTCTGTACACCAGTGGAGATTTTTATTGGAAAACTAGTTGATCAGTACCTTCCCATTAAAAAAAAAAAACAAAAAACAAAGCACCAAGAAACCAAAAAATCAACCAAGATTTGCTCACTTGCATATTTTAAAAAAGGAACATTATAAGAGTATGAAGGTTATATTACTTCTTTCTGTGATAATGCAAACTGACTGAATCTTGAAAGTGAGCATTCTCTATCCATCAGGCTAAAGATTTATTAAAATTCCCTTATTAAATCTGTTAAAATATCTAGTGGCTGGAAAACCACAGAAGACAAATTTGAAATAGATTTTTTTTTAAACAGTAATGATGGAGTTTGTTTCACCACAAGTGTGTTTATTAACTGAAGATAGTATGATTTTCTGGAGGATATGGGCTAGTTCTCAGACAGGGATAAATCTGGGGAAGTCCTATAGCCAGTGCCATAAGGAAGAGCTGATTAGATAATCAAATGGTCAATGAGGCAGGCTGAGAACTATCAGTTATTTGCACCAGCTAAGTGGCAAATTCCAACAATGCTTTGAAAGACAAATTTGTTTGGATATGACAACCTTTTCTGAATTTGGCAGTGAATTAACTTCAGAGGGAAGTATGTTATAACAGTTGAGGGGTTTTGGCCAAAAGGGGGTTCTTAAATAAATAATGGATTATAGGAGTGTGTATTTTTAAAAAAATAAAGACAAACATATCTCAGTATTCTCCCTTGATTGATGTACTCTGAGACAAACAATGGTTTTCAGCAAGCTGCTTCCTGGAGTCACTCACTTTCATGGGTGTCCATCTGGTGGACCCACCAGCCAGCCACAAATGATGTCTGCTCATTGTGCACAGAACTTACACGGTTCATATACAGCTTCAGCATCACTTTAACATTTTCAATCAAGCACTCAGAATCTGTATAGCTTATCTCGGATTTATTCAGGGATGAACAAATGAACAGGAAAACTGAGAGATGCATTTTCAAGCTACAGTCTCTGGCGCCTCTGGATTGTGCCCAAAGCACTCTGTACATCCCAGTGTGTAAGGAACTGGGGGCTTGCCTATGCAAATTCCTTACCTGTAACATGGACAGCTGTATTTGAATCAGCCATCAAGGGCTGCGGGGGAAGTGTTTCTAGAGTGAGTTTTATCAGGATACAACTGTCCAAATCACCTGGGTGCATTGTCTTTCAGCAGGGGTTATCTTTTTGTCAAGGAGAGCAGCCCAATGCAGCTGGCTGGCATTCAGAGTTATGCCATGGGTTCCTTTTCAAGGGCCTCTGAGAGTATTTTTTCAAAGTGTGCAGAGTCAATGATGTGATCCGTGTCACCAAATCTCACCTTTCTAGTCTTTCATTCTGATGGAGTCTCGTATGTGGAATGCCCATGGGCAACCTGTCCCGATGGCTTCTTACCTATTTCTCCTCCCTGGAGTCACTGCAACCTTTTAGTTTTGTCTCAAGGAAATCCAGTAGCTCTCTGAATATGCTGTCCCCAGCTCTGTCAGTTCTGAGATATTTCACAGCTGCTCTAACATTGGAACATGACTGCAAATTGGGACATCTCTAACAACAAAATTCCTTGAATTTCAGTGCTGAAACAATATAAGCTGGCAGTTGGATGGACTCAATAATTCTGTGAATTATTCATGATCATTTGGAAAATTACCAGTTGGCTTCTTTTCCTCTGCTACTGATCTTCACTATAACAATGGTGCCTCAAAATAGCCATTAAAAGTAAGCTGAAAAGGTTTTATGAACTGCATGGAAACACACCAGGACGAGAACAGCAAACAAGAGCCACAAATCTGTCACATGCAATTCTGGTTTCACTGGCTGATTTCGAAAAGCTGCTAGGTGGGTTATCACAAATAAACTTCCCTGACACACATTCAGCAGCATGTCTGGTATTGTTTACTGCCTCTAGATCTTGAACTGCCTGCAGTCCTTCTAGGCCTTCCGATCTGTGATGAAACAGAAATACCACAGTGGACTTTTCTCACTGTGCCTCTCTTTAGCCTGTTGCTGATAAGTGTAACCCCCCTGGTGCTCAGTTGCTCTCTCCTCCAGATTTACAAAGGTGAACTGGAGTTATTTTAGATCATTTTCCCAAACAATGAATTCCCTGTCAAAAATTCCTGTACAGGATACACCTGGGATTTGCTCTGATTTTTAAAATTTTATTACAACTGAAACAATTGACTTCTTTATTTTCTTCCAGGATCGTAATTTAGCAAAATATTAATTTGCTCAGTTTGTCTCACTGCTGTTGCTACTGTCTTTATAGAAATCATGAGCTGAATCCACAGTGAAATATTTTGTGTTTCTCCACCAGATTAACTTCTGACTCTTGTCTGCAGATACCATATGGTGCAATGTGGGAAGAGACAAGACTGGACAAGACTGTAAGTAGCCAACCATTGGTCCGATTGCAATATTTAACTGAAATAAAATGCTAAGAAAAGGTCTTGTTTTGCAGGAAGAAACTGCAAGTGTACAGGAACCAACAGATGGTTGTGTAGCATAGAAGTCACTGCCACTGGCAAATGAGCAAGTTTAGTATGGCTGTAAAAATTCTTGAGTATCAGAAATATTCTGTCCCTCTGCAGAATAAGAGAGTTCCTCTGGTGTCAGAATAGACGTTTCTTGGAAGTGGTTCATGAGTAAGAGGGAAACAAAACAAAACAAAACAAAATACAATGCCCCAAGAAACCAAGAAGTTGTTCAGACAGCCCCATACAGGGGAAAAATTCCTTTCAGATTACTGAACTGGTGATCAGGTTAGTCCTGGGCACACATGAAAAATACATCAAGCAGACACCTAAAAGCTTTCTAGGACAAGTCTGAAGAGATCTCAGTGTGGTGTATCCTGTCTCCATCTGTTGTACATCTCCACTGCATTATCAGAAGAAATAAAGAAAAGGCCCCCTGCCCTTCCACTCTCCTAGGTTAAATGTATGAAAAAGAGTAAGTCTGGCAGTGTCCCAGCATTTGAAGGGGACTGTGTCAGTGCTGAAATATGTGTCTTAAATTCATGTGATCCAAACAAATTACAAATTTCAGCTTCCCTTACCACCAGCCTTCTTTGCAGCACCTTGTAAAGAAACCAAGCAAATGGAGGGATGCACAAAGACTACAAACTCACCTCCATAAACTCATCAAGCCCCATCTTTTAACACTTTAGATTCTCTGACTCACTTGGTGGGTAACACAGGTCCTTAACAGCGCCGATAACTAGAAATCTTCTGGTTTCCAGTTTTGTATTATTCAGTCCTATTCATTTGAACCTGTGTCAGTCTATCCTTTGACATCAACAACTCTTCTCATCTAGTGTTTATCCTTCCTCCACTGTCCACAGACTGCAATCATAATGCCTTTACAGCCATGATTTTATAAGGCTCAACAGGACAAGAGCTTTAATTCTTTTCTTGTATAACTGTCTCCCTAACCATCCCAAGAGTCCTTCCCTACACCTGAACCTGTTCACATGCAGATTTCTTCAATGCAGATAACTAGAATTGTACAAAAATAAGGTCTTACCAAATGCTTTACACCTGGTGAAAATATTTTCTGCCTTTACCACAGAAGTCACCCACTAGCAGTCTATTTAGCATTTAATTTTTCCAATGCTGAGTGAGGGAGAGCAACTCACATCCCTGTTAAATGCAGGGATTCTCTGCTTGACCATCACAGTCATTCCTCTCTTCCCAGCACTTAATAGCAGTATATCTGCCAGTCCAAACCTTGTGTGGGTTCTCCAGGCACACAAATTTCATCAGCAACAGCAGATCTTAGACTGGTGCCGCACACTGGTAGAAGAGGATGGCTGAGTAATGCAACCCATGCGGGCTCTCAGTGGACCTCAAAATGGCACAAATGGTGAGAGGTGGTTGATGAAACACTGTGTGGCAAAGCCCTAGACCTGGATGGCAGGGTCTGTTTGCACTTATGGCAGGGTGTCTCTGTTTAAGGATGATGTGCATGGTGCTGTCCATGCCTTATGGGTGCTCCATCAAGGTGGGCCTCCTGGTGCTGGAAAGCTTATTCACAGTTAGGAGGTGTCCTTTTGCTGGCCCTAGCATCTTCTGCTCCTAGTATTAGCTCTGTGGAGGCTGGTGAGATTTCCCACAGATACAGTAGAGCTACCAAGTCGTGACTTTTAATCCTGTCATTACCCAGACTGCATGGTCAGAAGCAATTATTAGTTGCAAAGTCTTAGTGGCATGATAGATTTCTCTTTGGAAGAGAGCTTTTGATAATTTTGGCCTTCATATCTTTGCAATTTTTTATTTGTGCCATTTTGAAGTTCCTTTTGCAGCACAATTATCATTGATGTCTTGAGATGTAATTGTAGGATTTGATTGGTTCACTCCACATCAAAGTCATAAAGAAATGAGGTTTGGATGGGAGACTACCAGACTTATTTCTTGCTATACCAAGAAATTTTTTGGGACACAGACTTATTACTAATACAACCACTGCTCAGAGCTGATGTATTTATCCCATGCCATTCTCCTTTTGGTTTGAAAGAATATTTGAATTTAGTATTTACTTCAATTTGAACTGAGCCTTAAGAGGTAGTCTTGATATTTGCATTTCTTTTCTGATAAACATACAGTAATGAACACACTTATTTTCCTTTTAGAATCATCTAAAACATTTTGACAGTACTTTCTGTTCTTCAACCTGAGTGATCCAGCTTAGACCAGGCTTCTCAGGGCCCTGTAAGGTTGATTTTTGGATACCTCCAAAAATGAAGCTTCCACAGCCTCTCTGAGTAGCTTTCTCCTTGTACCTTGCTGCAGTTTGCGACTGTTGTCACTTGCCTGTAGCTGAGCAACACTGAGAACAAGTCTACACCTCACAGAAAACATAAACCCCTCCTGAACATGCTGTCACCATTACTGGGTGAAACAGTGCTTCCTGCAATGACCTGGGAACAGTGATTAACCCCAGCCCAGAATCACTGAATCACAGAATGGGTAATGTTGAAAGGGACCACAGTGGGTCATCTGGTCCAACCTCCGTGCTCAAGCAGGGTCATCCCAGAGCACATAGCACAGGATTCCATCCAGACAGTTCTTGAGTATTGTCAGTGAGGGAGACTCCACAGCCTCTCTGGGCAACCTGTTCCAGTGAGTTGTCACTTGCATAGTAAAGAAGCTCTTCCTTGTGTTCAGGTGGAACTTTCTGTGCATTGGTTTCTGCCCATTGCCTTGTGTACTAGTGACTGGCACCCTGAGAGGAACCTGGCTCCACCTTTAGATATTTATACCCATTAATGAGGTCTCCTCTTAGTCATGTTTTCTTGAAGCTGAACAGGGCCAGATCCCTTTCCTTGTAAGAGAGATGCTCCAGTCCCTTAATCATCTTTGTAGTCCTCTGTTGGACCTGCTCCAGGAGCTCCGTGTAGTAGCTTGTACTGAGGAGTCCAGAACTGGACACAGCACTCCAGATGTGGTCTCACCAGGGCTGGGGAGAGAGGGACAGGACCGTCTTCCTCCACCTGCTGACAATGCCCTTCCTAATGCATCCCATTGGCCTTCTTGGCCACAAGGGCACACTGGTGGTTTGTGGACAGCTTGTTGTCCACCAGGATCCCCAGATCCTGCTCCACAGACCTATTTTCCAGTAGGCCAGCCCCCAACCTGTACCTGTTCTCAAGGTTATTCTTAACCAGGTGCAGGCTTTTGCCCCTGTTGAATTTCAGAAGGTTCTCTGCCTATTCAACCTGTCAAGGTTCCTCTGGAGGGCTGCCCAGCCCTATGAGGTATCAGCCACTCCTCCCAGTTTTGTATCAGCAGTGGACTTACTGAAGATGCATCTGTCCCTTCACCAAAGTCATTGATGAACAAGTTAACTCAGAAGGGTCAGATATGCCTTGACTTTCTGTGAGCAGAACTTGCATAGGAAAAACAGAGCGCCAGATGTTGAAAAGGAAGGTGCACAACGCTGGGGTTGTAATATTTTCGGTGAGCTGCATTACAGAAAAGGCCTTTTCTTTTTTACCTTCTCCACGTTGTTTCACCATTGTTTCTTCTTTTCCCCTTCCAAACCAGGTCAAAGCCAGTTATATGAATCCATGCATGTACTACTAGAGCCATCACGTGTGCAGGCCATTGAAAAGAGTCACTGAAGTGTATGAGCAAGCATAAGGCACAGCGCCGGGGGGACCAGGGCACAAAAGATCTATCAGAAAGGTCTCAGCAACTCACTGAGGGGGAACAGATAGAAGAGGCAGCGTTTATTCTACATGGTTCTATTTCCAGATAAAATAGAGAAAGCTGGATGTGCACTTCATTGCAAGCACACTAGCAGAGTGGTAGAGTTTAAAATGTATTAGACCCATAAGAGAGGAAAACCTTGACAAAAGTACAAACATAATTGATACCGTTTTTTCTATGACCATTTTGGTTTCTCACATCATTTTCTGCACATCTGTCCTTTTCCTGCATGTGTTCTCTTTACCCACTCACAGCCAGGAACCTTGCCTTCCTAGTTCAAGCTCTTGCTCTCATCTCATTGCACATTCAAGTCAAGGTAAGCAGAAGCAAACAAGGCCTGTTCCCAGGACATGTGTCTGCATCGTGGCTGCCCCAATTCTGCCACCAGTGCCATTTTCTTGTATCCCACTTGGGACTGGCCTTGGGGACATTTGGGGATGAGACAGGATGGGAGGTGGGCCTTACACCCAGCACTGTGTCTGTGGCTGGTCCCGTAGTTGCAGCCAGGGGAACAGGATCATCTGCAAATTTTATTCCCATTGGAGTGCAGGGACAAAGAGGATAAGGAAAAGAGAGGGGGAATTTTTGTTATTGTTTACTCTATTTTTCATGTGCTTTTCCATCTAGAATACCAGCTTGGGGGTTTTTTTGTTTGCCAGAGTCTCAAGTGGTGCAATAGGCGGCTGCACTGGGAAGCAACACTGACCCAGGATGGGTCTCTGTCTCTTGGAGAGGAATGTGGGCAGTGGGACAGGCAGGGCCATGGGAAGCAGAGGGGACACAGCAATAGTGGGGCAGGCAGTGATGGGGCTGTGGGGGAGGCAGCCATCCAGCCAGGCAAGCAGTGGTGTGGGCAGTGTTGTTGGTGGGCAGTGGCAAAAAGCAGCCGTGTGGGCAGCAGAGCAGACATAAAGCAGTGTAAGCAGGCATAAAGCAGTGCAAGCAGGCAGCAATGGTGCAGGCAGGCTCCCACCTGCTGGAGACAAACAGCTCCACAGCTACTTTTCCCAGCTGCCTGACAGGACATTCACCAGCAGATGGGGGCCTGGCAGGAATGACCACCCTGTGAAGCTCAGCATCATCACCCAGGGGCCAGGGTGGGGCACAGAGGAGGTCCTTCTCATGCAGTTTGGTGTATCAGGTGAGTTTATCCCAGCATGAAAAAGACTACATACAGGTGTGTATTTGCATCTGGAAGGAAATGCCACCTTCCTGATAACCCTCTGAGGAAGTGAGAGGATTGGGGTGGTCCGTCACTGCCCAGAGTGAGGAAAGTGTGAAAAAAGTCCAGGTTGCTAAAGTTATGGAGAAGATTATTGTGGAAAGTATTCAAAACCACAAAACCAAAAAGTATTCCAAAATGAAAGACAATGCTGTCATTGGTCACAGCCAACATGACTTCATGAGAGAAAAGTCCTGCTTATCCAACTTGAATTCCTTTTATGACAAGGTAACCCACATAGTAGATCAAGGGAAGGCAGTTGATGTAATCTTTTTGGATTTCAGTTAAGTTTTTGATATTGTCCTCTAAGGATCCTTCTGGACAAAACGCCCAGCATAGCTGGATAAACACATCTTGCAGTGGGTGAGCAATTGGCTCATGGGTTGAGCACAGAGGGTAACAGTGAGAGGGGGACATCAGACTAGTGACCTGTCACTAATGGGGTCCCACAGGGCTCCATCTGAGGCCCTGTGCTCTTCAACATCTTCATAAATTACTTGAACACAGAACTGAAAGGGATACTATGCAAGTTTGCAGATGACAAAAAACTAGAATGAGCTGTTGGCTCCCTGGAAAGCAGGAAGGACCTGCAGAGAGACCTCAACAAATTAGAGGACTGAGCAATCACCAATCACATGAAGTTCGATGAGGGAAAGTGCCGGATTCTGCACCTGGGATGGGGCAACCATGGATGTACATACTGGGGAATGAGATGCTGGAAAGCAGTGCCATGGAAAGGGAGCTGGGGGTTCCGGTCATTGGCAGGTTGGAAGTGAGTCAGCAGTGCCCTGGCAGCCAGGAGGGCCAGCCCTGTCCTGGGGGGCATCAGGCAAAGCATCGCCAGCAGGGTGAGGGAGGGGATTGTTCTGCTCTGCTCTGCACTGGGGCAGCCTCATCTTGAATATTGTGTGCAGTTTTGGGCACCACAGTATAAGAAAGACATTAAGTTATTGGAGAGCATCCAAAGGAGGGCAAGGAAGATGGTGAAGGGCCTTGAGAGGAAGCCGTATGAGGAGTGGCTGAGGTCACTTGGTCTGTTCAGTCTGGAGAAGAGAAGACTGAGGGGAGACCTCACTGCAGTTACAACTTCCTTGTGAGGGGAAGAGGAGGGGCAGGCACTGATCTCTTCTCT
>JAWWMO010000121.1:78700015-78724050 GCA_035047845.1 Dendrocincla fuliginosa | reverse complement strand
AGGAGGGACAGGCACTGATCTCTTCTCTGTGGTGACCAGTGACAGGACCTGAGGGAATGGCCTGAAGTTGTGTCAGGAAAGGTTTAGGTTGGATATTAGAAAAAGGTTCTTCACCCAGAGGGTGACTGGGCACTGGAACAGGCTGCCCAGGGCAGTGGTCACAGCACCAAGCCTGCCAGAGTTCAAGAAGTGTTTGGATGATAGTCTCAGGCACATGGTGTGACTCTTGGAAATGGTCCTGTGCAGGACTAAGGATTATACTTGATGGTCCTTGTGGGTCCCTTCCAACTCAGCATGTTCTGTAATTCTGTGATTCTGTAATGCATGGTAACTGGAGGCTTCATGAGAGCCAGCTGAGCATTTCCCATGAGTGGTAAAACTCACCCAAAGATGCAAAAAAATCCAAAATAAAATATACCTATCCCCTTTTCCCCATTCCCTCTTCAAAGAAGTATCATTTTATAGATATAGAAAGCTGCCTGACATTAGTACATTTTTGTTTATGGCTTTGGTTTGAATGACAGTTTTCACTGAACTCTCAGGCACCTGAAAACAGGCTCTGATTTCTTAGGCCAAATCCTTTCCACTCCCTCTCTGGCAACAGTGAATTTGTTATTGGAGGGTTGATCCTAATAGCATTTGAATGGTTTATCTTTAAAGGAAAATAATGTAATTATTTCAGAGACAAATCCAGAGCTAATAGAAGAGAAGGCAGTGCTTTGAGATACTCTGGGCAAGGACCCAAAAGGCAGACTATTAGCATGTGTAGTAGCAAGTTTATGGCTGTGCAGCACAGTGGGCTGATGTCAGCCCAGAAATAGTACAGGAAAATCAGAAATCTTTTCCACAAATTAAGTCCATGGTAGTAATACAATGGATCAATGTTGTACCGAATATATAAAGCATATTATGTATGAGAAAACATCATGCTTTTGCTGTGATTGTCACCAGTGGTCAGTACATGGTGTCCTATGCTACCACCCAGAGTTGAGCCCTGAGAATGTTGCTTCTCCAACATCATAAAAAAAAAAAAAAGAGAGAGAAATCATCTTCCCCTCTCCAATAAACTATTCCTTTTCAAGCTTTTCCCTTAAAGGCTTTTCAGACTCTTTCCTTCTGTTCACTTCCTTCTTTTCCCTACCTTCTTTTAATAGTAACGCTGAGCAAAGAAATGAAATAAATGCAGAAAAATTACAAACATTTCTAAAGCAGCACATTTTGAGACACAAAATGTTGGTGAACTTTTCCTTAAGAATTTATTCTTGTAAAACACAAAACCCCAAGAATATATTGCGGTTTCTGCAAAATGTTGCCTGTTCTCTTGTATCTTTCTCTAATGATGGGGGAAATAGACAAAAATGGTTGTTGCTAGTCTGTACATGCTTTTTACACATGGTTTCTGTAGCTCCTTGGAAAAGCTTATCTCTCCATTTGGGATTAATGACATTGTCCAGTGTGCAAGAGCCAAAAAAGCCATTAACAATCTCCAGACTGGCATCCCTTTAACAGTAACTTCTTTCATAGCCCAGACAAAGTATTAGAAAACATTCAGCATTTTTGAGAGGTGATTAAGATGATCTCATTGGGCTGTTTCATCTCTGATGTCAATAATTGGATGCTTTCATCTTGTTGCCCACTTTGTATTGGTGTCACAAAATTTTCTGTTCTTTATAAATGTGGCCTGTAATTTCCATTACAGCACATGCAGAGTCGTCCATGAGTGAAAAATAGTTGGATTTCGCTTTGTGCTCAGGAGCATAAAGCTGCTCAGTGGTAAAAAATAATGTGTGAAAAAGTCTCAGAGAGGGAGTGATGACCATTTTCTCTGCTCACATTAATACCCAACCCCCAATGCTTGCATGCCAGCCTGCTGGGAAACCTCGTTTCTATACATGAGTACTCTCAGCTGACAGATCTTTGGTTGTCGGGGACTTCAGGACGTGTACTCCCTGGGCAGTACATGGTGTTTCCTTTCACGACTCTCATCTGCCACAGTGGCTTGTTTAAGTTGCGGAGGGGGCTGGGGTGATGCTGGCCAGGCAGCTGCATTGGAATCATGATCCCTCAGTGGTGGAGTCCCTGCTCTCCCATTCTTGGGAGCCGGGGAGACCTTAGGGGCAACATCACACTCCCAAGCATGAGTGTATGTAAATGGCAAAAACTCTAAGGGCCCATTTAAATAGCAATTTGCAGAGTTCAGGCTTGCTCACACAGCCTGTGTACCATGCTCCATCCACACCGATTAGTTGCAAATTTAATCACCTGCTGCACCTCTTTTGAAGTCTCTGCCTATGACAGTATCTTCACCACCAGCCTTCCTCCCTGTTTGAAGTCCTTTGCCTGCACAGAACTTACTTTGTTCTCACACTTCTTACAGATTTAATCTGCTTTCCGCAGCTTGGCATCATTGCAGAAAAGCAAGGTGAAATGGAAAGGAGATGAAAGAAAAACCCAGCGTCTGGGAGATCCCATTTTACCTGCTGAGCAGTCCTGCTACTTGGAAGGTACAGGTCTCCTTTGCCTTCTGTGGATGTATCAGAGCTTGTGGGGCTTCTCCTGCTTCATGTGCATTTATTTAGGGTAAGTCCATAAAACATAAAATGCTCAGGTAAAGTGGAATAACTCTTACTTTAAGCCATTATTGTAAAATTCCTTCCAAATATTTCCTACAAGATCATCAGTAAATCAGTAGGATTTTTATCAGATGATGAGTAAAACTAGACATATCAAAAAAACCCCAGTCCTCACAAGTACAAATCACCTTCCTGCATGTAAAACAGTTTTACTGTATCTGTGTCCTTAGTTCACAGGATAACTACAGTGATTTTTCTTTTTCACTGGTAATTATTGACACTATTTATTGATATTCCAGTGGATTTAACTTTCCAGTGAGTTTTGCTTTTGGTCACATGACTTTGGGAGAATATCTCAGACACTCTGCTGGGTTGGGGTGCAAGTGTGTCAGTAACTTCCTCCTGCAAGGGTGTCCCATTTATAGTGGCCAGGACCAGTTTGTCACTGTGTGGATGTGGCATGGGCTTTGTATTCTACACCCTGTATGTCATTTCTCATGGATCAGTTGCAGCAGCTGCCCAGGGCACACCTGGCCCCTCAGGCTACAAGCTGGGTGTTTAGGAACTCTGAGAGATAAGGAAGTTTTTCTGTCTTCACACCAATGACTCAGCTGTGATAACTCCCCTCGAGGGAGTGAGTCTATAGCACCTTCACACCCAGCCTGAGGGGTCATGTCTGCTCATGGGCCATCAGGGAGTATCCCATGACTCACAGAGTAAATCACCCACTATGAAACTCCTCTCCCTGGGGGAGGTACTGGGCATTCCCATCTAAGCCTAATCATATATAACCTTGCGGGTTTGGGACTTCTGGTACCACCTGTGGGATCCAGAGGAGGACAGAACCTCAACAGACTGTGACTGCCACTCTCAACCAGACTGCAACCATCATCTTCACCAACAGGTTTTCTCGTTCCTTTTACTTTGTACTCAGGGGGGGACCACATGGTGCTCAGCACAGGGGCTGGCAAGCTCCATTCTGTTCGTGCCCCACAGTGCTGGGTTGTACATCTGGGTTTTTTTTGTGGGTCAAATGGATTTTTCCTCTGCATCACTGTACTTACTGTGATTTTTTAATTGAATTACAATTCTGACTTGCAACATCTTTTTGAGTTAGGTTCATTTCTCCCGCTGGTTTACCTTTAAACCAGTACAAAGGGTGACATTGGCACAGCCAGGAGAGATGGTGTCACCTGCAGAGGAGCCCTGGAACCAGCTTCTAAAGCTTCATTTCAGGGAACATCTTAAGGGAGGGAGAGGAAAGGCAGTGAGTCAGTGTGGAATGCCTTGTTTTCTTGTCAGTGGAAATAAAGATCCCGGGAGCCTCCTGATGGCTGCGGGGGTGAAAGTCTGTATGTGTGCCTCCACCACAACATTGGCTGCTGGGATCCAGGCAGCTGTGCAGTACCCTGCCAAACCCCCTGCTGCTTAAGCTGGGTTTGACCTCCTGCTTTTCACAGCTGGTTTCCCCCTGGCTGATGGAAAGAGGGGGCTGGATACCCCAGCCCCATGTGAAATCACAGCCTAGTAGAGCTGCACTGCTGCTCCTCGCACCAGGATGAATCCCCGCAACCCATCACCAAGATCAGGGAGTCGGCATTAGACGTGAGAGCCCTGGTGTGGCTGGTTCTGCACGAGGCCATCTCCTGCATCCCTGGGGCGCAGGATCCACACAGTGCCCCACTTCCACCCCACACCACCTCCTTTGCCACATCTCCATCACCAGCCTATGGTGCAACATATTGTACTCTTTAGGAAACAAGCTCAATGCTCCTGGAATTAGGATCTGAGTGACTCTGGCTGAATCATAACATTTAAAAAATAGCAGATTTTTTTTTTGTTCTATTTTTCCCTCAGTGGAACAAAGCCGGATTTAAAGGTCTGTTGTGGGTGGATGATTGCAACCCTTGATCCCCAGCCAGAAGCATTACATTACATAAAGAGTTTTTTTCTTCATTAGGAATTAATCTGTGCTAACCAACTGTCAACTGCTGGTAACGACCATTTATTAACATGCTGCCCTCCCCGGACTAGGGGCGTTTAACTGACTTATTACATTAGATGTAATATGAAAATGCACTTATCCCAGGCATTCACATGGCCCAGCTTTCCGTCTGCCTGCCCACACGTGTACTGGTGCAGCAGAGTGAGGGCAGCCGGGCAGGGCAGGGGCTCAGCCTTCCTCCTGCCTCTCTGCTGCCTGGCTGTGGGATTGTGCCTCAGCTCAATAAAACCTCCCCACTGAAGAGGTGAGCTGATAAAACAGACCTGTCTGTGACAGTCCTGCTTTGGATTATACTGGGGGCATTATTTGCCATCAGGGAAGGAACCAAAGTTTGCAGAAATGCTGTAGGCATGGTAAAGAACTTCTGTGCATCTATGAAATGCATGAGTTCACTGATGATTAAATCAGAAGAGGGGTTTATTCTGCCCGGTTGGATTTTTTTAAATCTGGGCTAACAGGTGATCTTAGCAGGTGTTATGGAAAAGCTGGGGCTGTTGTTCATGAAAGAATTACCATCTCTAAGCAATCTAATAATAGCTGAAAAGCATATACACCAAAAAAACCTGCCAACAAAAAATCAACTTCCAACCTCAAACCATGCCACTTCTTCTGCAGAGTAAACTGTGAGGGCAAGGAGGGCTTGTATGGCTTGATAGTGATAGCACAAGGGGGAACAGTTTTAAACTAAAAGAGCGTATATTTAGTTTAGACTTTAGAAATATATTTTTTATTGCAGGTGTGATGAGGCACTGGAACAGGTTGCCCAGAGAAGCTGTGGATGCCCCAACCCTGGAGGTGTTCAAGGCCAGGTTGGATGGGGCTTTGAGCAACCTGGTCTAGTGGAAGGTGTCCCTACTTGCAGTAGGAGGGTTGGACTGGATGGTCTTTAAGGTCTTTAATTCTACACTTGCAGTAAGGCTGCTGTGAGACTTTTCTGTAAACAAACTGGGGTGCTCTGAGGAGGGTCACAGACAAAGTGAAGGTCACAGTCCAGAGAAGAGAAAAGCTGAGATATATCTGCACAAACTTAGGAACATAAACTTTCCTTCGTATGCACAGGATGTAACAAACCCAGCAAGGGAGATTCAGCCTGGACACTGGTAAACATTTTCTAATTTTAAGGCTGGTTATCCACTGGTAAAAACTTCCTGGGGGAGGCGGTGGGATTGCAGGTTTTTAAGAGCAGTCTGCAGAAGCACCTGCCATAAGTGGTTTTAATGCTGTCAGTGATGCCTTCAGGCACAGGAGCATTCCCTGCCTGGTCTCCTTGTGGCCCTGATGGGCCCAATTCACCTGACTGTTGCGACAGCACTAGGCATAGCAGCCTTGTCCTGGTGGTGGGGATGTGAGCCCTTTTTAGCATGTGTGTGCCTTCTGCTCAAGCACTCAGCTCAAGGACCCAGCTCAGCAGCTTTATCCTCTCCACCCTCAAGAAATATTTTTCAGCCTCTTTCTCTCTTTTGTGACTGCCATCGGGTTGTTGCTGGGTGATTCCTGATCTCCTCTCCCAGCCTTATGGGGAGCAGAAAAAAGGATCAGGGTAGACACCAGGAGACTGCTGGAGAGGTGTCTGCTTGGCAGCAAGTATGTGTGAAGTCTTTGACTCCATCACCTGCTCTGGTGACAGCAGAAAGTAGGGATGCTGAGAGATGGGTGAGGTGCTTGAGGGGTTGAGGCACATCCAGGTTCAGGGAGGCAGCTGGGAAATGGGATCAGGGGCAATTTGACACCACAGTGCTGATCAGAACTGCACAGCCAGCGGGGTGCGTGAGCCTGGAGGTTCATGAGAAAAGAACATCAAGGCATTTGGCTCCATACAGGATGAGCCAGGGACCAGAGACATGCCTTGGAGCGACCATGAAGATTTGGGGCAGGCTCCATACTGGGAATGGGTGTGCCTGGAAGCAACTATGAGCACTTCAGGGCATACATGGCAGCTCAGCAGCATTCCTCACTTAGATCAAGGAATGAAACTCTGGGTCTAAAGTGCATCCTGGGTAGCTGCTCCAGGCCTGAATGCACTGGTAGGTCCTCCTGTGGGCTGCCTCCTGCACCTGCACTCACACCAGTCGGCTGGGCTATGATGCCTCTCAAGGCTGCATGTTGTGCATCCATGTGGCCTTGATTGATACCTGAAGTGAGGATAAGCCTCAGGCTTCTTTCTGAGGCTGCTTCCTCCTCTGTGAAATCGAACTTTTTTTTTCTTTTTTTTTTTTTTTTTTTATTTATACCAGGCTGGTTTACCTCTTGCCAGTTAAACTTCTTCAACTAACTGGTTTATTGGATTCACATGGTAAGGAAATATGTTACAGACAGCATTTGTCCTTGTAAAGCAGCCTCATTGGTTCCTTCCTTTGGCAGAGCACAGCTGTTAGTCACTTATTTTCATGGCTTTTGTCACTAGTTGAGATGGGAGAAGAACACTGACATGTTGCAATGTTTATATCAGCTGCCAGTGAACTGAGGAAGAGAAAGCATAAACATTACAGTCGTGATTAAAGGAAAGAAGAAGTGAAAATCAGTGGTTTCGTAAAATACTGCCTTTGGCACAGTCACAAAAATACTTTCATTTTAGGGGGACTTTTTTCCTCTTCTTACCTCTTTCCCTACTTTTCCCTCTTTTTAAAGGAACCCATGTCCTGCTAAGCACTGCATGGCTGCACCTGCATGAGGGTGAGCAGGAGACAGGGAGAAGCCTTCTGTGTGAGGCTGAACTTGGGGAAGGGAACCTGATGGGCAGCATCGCTCCTGGACAGCATCACTGATGGGTACCATCATCACCAGGCAGCATCACTGCCAGGCTCCAGGTGTTCTCTTACATGTTAATGAGGTACAGAATGACACACACAGTGTTCCTGGCCCAGCCTTTCTGTGAGTGGCGGTGAAGGTTATCAGCAGCTCAGCCAGTGCCATTTCCATTTAGCAGCTCAGTTCAAAACTGAGTCACACAGCTTTCATGTACTGGGAAGACCATTTTGATTCCAAGTAATCAGCAGGGCCTCCCATTTCAATCCTTCCTTTGCTTTCTGTGCCATACACCAGCCCTTCTCCAAACAACAGAGCCCTTTGAAGCAAGGGCTCACTCCTCCTCCTCTCCTGAGTCACTACTGGGATGAAAGGGAAGCCTGATGTGGAAGAAATCTGACAGGAAAATCCTGCAAACAGACACCACCTCTTCAGACCAGAGCACCAACCTCCCTCATGGATGAAACACACATGGAGAGCACCCATCCCATCCCCAGAGTAAGAGAAATGTCCTGGGGCCAGATCAGAGCCCTTTGGGACAGGGGGTCACTGATCCTGTAAAGTAGCTTATAGAGGCACAGAACACGGATCAAGCCCTGAGGAAACGTCCTTTGCCACCTTCCCCGGGGTGTCAGTTTGCATCCATGACACCTTCATGGGCGTTGTGGTTAAGAGTGATGACCACTCAAGGTGGTTAATGTCTCCAGATCTGGCACAAATGGCACTTTCCTTTTCTCCTCAGATGGTCTTCCAAAGTCTCACTCAGCACCACACCTGAGCACCCAGCAATACGTGTTAGATGTCAAGCTTTCTATCTGGTATAAATTATATGGTTTTATCTCCCTGCCTAGTAGCTGAATAACTCTGCCTTTCCTATTTTGTGGAGCGGCAGCTCTTCTGAAACCCTAGATGCAAAAAGAGCAATAATTTTACTTGGAGGCTGCTGCAATTGCAGTCTGTGCAGAGTGCTGAAGGTCTCCTCATGACTGTACCTATAAAAATGTGGTCATTATGCACCTTAATAAGAAAGGTTTAAAATTTCATGGTTGAAATGAGTTTGAATCCCAATAAAAATCCAGATAAAATGGAAAGAGCCAGGAGGCTAGAGAGTTTTACAGCTCTGATGTTCTGTCCCATTTCCCAAAATATATTTGTTCAAGTAATTCAAACTGTCGTTACAATTAACTTGTCCTTTCATTTCCCTTTCTGAATTCCCTCTAAGCTAAACATACAATTTTCTTTTATAAATCTGCGTGACAAGTAGAGCAGTAAAATCTTTCTTTTTTTCCCCCCCACATCATTTATATGCATTTTGCACGGGTTCAGTTGCCAGGCACTTTTCCTAAGCTAATTCTATGGTTGCTAGTCATATATCCACACTCAGAGTTCCCCTAAAAGACTTGTGGAAGAAGTCCAGTTTGGACAACTGTACCAAAGGAGTCCTCAGCATTTTCTCAAAAGGTGAAAAAAAAATCAGGCATCAAATTATCTGCTAAGGGTTTTGCTACTGGCTCCGAGGAGTGGGCAATGCAGAGCTATTTTGATTCCTGAGTACCTTGCAAAGGGAGGGCTAGGGGACATATTTTGTGGCATGCCGATAATGTAGCCCCCATTTCTATGGGGCTGGCAGGATGAGCTGAGAGGTGGGGGTCCACCTGGGAGCTGTGCAAATCTCTTTGTGTTGGTGTGCAGGGGACTCTGGCTGAGGCTGCCACAGGCATGTGGCTCCCACGTGAAACCCTGGCTAAGGAGCAGCTAATGACACACATGGCCAGAACTGAACCCAAATGTCCAGCCAAAATGGCTGTATCACCTGCATTGCATCATCTCTCATGGTTACCCTATGGCTGGTGGGGATCTCGCCACTTCTGACAGAGGATAACCGTTCCTTGCCCAAATCAAGGAGTGTCACACAGTGACATGATTCCCAGGCACCAAATGCCTTGGGAAACTTGGGTCCTCTGATTCTTGCCTCTACAACAGGCTCTGCTCAGCCTGGCAGTGACCCCTGCCCTGCTGCAAGAACTGGATGCCAAGAGCAGCACCTTGCCCCTGTTCATGCATGATTTCCCTCCCCACACGTCTCGCTTCATCTGAAATGATAATTCCTCTGACCAGGAAAGTAATGACCCTGATATATTATTTCAAATGTCATTTTTGCAAAGGCATTAATCAGCTTAGTATGAGACTGGATTACATTTTAATTTTAATAGTGCTAAATTCTAGCTGTTTTTTAAATACCTTTTCCTGCTTTTTAAATTTCAGCAGGACAGTATCTCACTTAGTTAGACTGTACCTTGCTGTAATCTCTCCATTGTGGAAATTTGACAGACACCAGCCATTACTGAGCCTCACCCGTGCACATTTATTTTAGTTCCATTGTCTGCATTAGGGATAATAGCTGAGATCGGGCAGATGGGATCTCAGAGTGGTTTTATCTTCCATCGAGGAGCATGGAGACAATATTTTCAAAGGCACAGAGGAAGAATTAAACTACAAGTTCTCATTTGTCGTCAAATGGAGATTGAGATATATGCTGTCATTTGGGCTTTTGAGAATGTGCCATTAATTGTAAAGCAATCATTAAAATTTCTTCAGTCATGGGCTGCAGTCTTCACAAAAGGTCTCCATAGCTTATATCTGTAATTAACAGCTCCTTTTTCCCAAGGAGTTTTGCATACTTCAAAGTACTTGCATGCTTCCACTACATTTCTTCCACCTTTTGAGATGCTTTCTACTTAAAATTAATTACAAATGAGGTGGTTATTCAAAGCTTCGAACAAAATTTAAATCACAATTTAAAGTTCAGAGCATTATGTGGATTCTTTTCCACCTTTTCCATCTGTTATTTTATTACCAGGCTTGATTACAGCAATCAGCACAGTGGATTGTACCCATTGTACAACTTTTGCATCAGCATTCCTTGCATTCTTCTCAACATCTCCTTTTTCATAAGGAAAATGTGAGTGAACTCATATTTTTTGCCAATACATAATATCTTGGCCCTTCTTCCATTCAACATAGTAAGTTTTCTAGGCATAATAAATAGTAATTTATATACAATATATTACAATTTCACATATGTACACTATTTAACATAGGTACACATCCCAGCGTCTGCCTTTGTTATACATTACACTTGCATATACATTATACATATGTGTACATATCTATATTGTCACTTTTTTTCAGAGACATAATTTGGTTAGGAGTAAGTAAAAGTACAATGCAGCCAGACCTAGAATGAGCAGAGCTGACATCTTCTCTCTTCACAATTGGACGGGGTTGTCCAGGGAAGGCATAATCATCAGTGACCCCAATTTGCTCAAATCTCCTGTGCACTTCTGAAAATCCTGTCCTTCAGTAGGTTCATTGTCAGGATACTCAGTGCTTTACAGAATTGGGTTGTGTCCATCAAACAATATTCAGAGCTTTGCTTCAGGCACTCTTTCTCAAAACATTGTTTGGATCTTGCAACTGGAAGTTAGACAGTGCTCACAGAGTCTCTTGCAATCCAGGAGAAATCAAAGGTGAAATACATTGCCAATACCACACTTCAGATATTTGTTTTACTTCCATGCCCAGTCACTCTCCTCTTAATAAGCAGAAAAATATAATTTATAATGCTGCCTGAAGGAGAAGTCTCAGCTTTATTTGTATCTATACTTTTCATCTATTGTTTTAATGAATAATAAGTGTAAGTGATGCCTAAGTTAGAGGACAGATTTGTTTGCTTTAAAGGAAAAATGCCCTCTCAATGGTTTTATAGGCTGTATGGTTGTGTCTGGCAGAATCAGACATAATCTCTATCAGTTATGTACACACACAAATAAAATAACAGTAATGTAATCATCTTCAAAAGATGCTTACTAGACATTTAAACTACAGGCAATGCTAATAGTAAAGGACACCTTTGTCATAACTAAGGAAACAGGAGGTGTAACAAAAACAAATAGCAAAGTAAAACACTAGGACTTCCTGGGTTTTGTATGCCAGGAGGCATTATTCATTGGCAGCACTCGTATTTTGGCTGTTTGGCTACATTTATCCCTGGTTTAGTATGAGTATAATGCAGGGGAGTTATAATAGCATTGTAAGGCAGGGGAGACACCTGCTTTCTTCTACCTGGACTGATTCAGAGGATACATTTGAAGAATTCATTGGTAACTAAGACAAAATCAGATTCCCACTGGGTGACCTGTTCGGAAATCATAACCATGCCCCACACAAGTGCTAGCTGAGCAAGTTAAGCCCCTCGGCACCTTATGAGGTAGGTAAATCTTACAGCTCCTCACTTTCCAGATGGAGGAGACGAGGCACTGAGAGGTCAAATGGCACGTGCCATGGGCAATGCAGAAAGGGTGGCAAAACAGGGGGGCTCAGGAACCAAGTTTCTCACTCCCTGTGCTCTCTGGTGACTTCATGGTTCAGTTATTCTGTGTTTCCTCAGCAAAGGTCCCCTTGCTGCACTGTCTTGCTGCCAGCTGGGGCATTGGCTCCTGTTCTACACTCAAAACTGCTAATGCTGAAAAATGCACTGGTATGTCCAACCTTTAACCTCCCCAGAAATGAGTGGTTTATTTCTTCAGTATTTTTTGCATCTTTCTTGTCATGACCTCCACCAGTCAATGTGAGAAGTATCCAGGCTTCAGTTCCAGGAGTGATGGGTGGTAAATGCATTGACCTTGTGGCTCAGGAGACAAGTGGCAGGCTGGGGTACAGGACAACCTGTCCTCTCAGACACTTCCATGCCCTTCCATTGCTTCTCTTCTTGACAGCAACTTCAGGGATGTATTTTCTCACTTTCATGACCAGACAACCCCATTCATGTCGGTGATTAACATGGCTGATGAAAGGCAAACACCTTTGTTAATTTTACTTTCTCTCATTAATTTTATTTTCAGTAAATCAGTGCCATCAGCTTGACTTAGCCAGTAACATTTCAGAAACAAGAGAAAACCTGTGTATTGTTGACAGCTGACAATACTATTGAGAGTTCTCTGCCACCTTTTACATCCCATGACATTTAGAACATAAGAATTACTGCTACGGTAAGCAAAAAATTTCACATGCTGACAAATAGTTATGGTTGCATTAGTATTTTTGTTTGCTTTTTCTTTATTCTAACCTCAGTTCTGGCTCTTCATGTTACAAGTTCTGCCCCCCCTGCTCAGTTTCAGCTTGGTAAACAAATATTTGATGTACAAAATCTCCAACACAGCCAAAAAGTCATTGTGTTTTCTGAAAATAAGGAGCACACAGTCCTAGACGTCTTGTTGCTATCTTGTTTTACATTTGGGTTTTGCTGTCAGCGTTGTTAGCAAAGTAAAGGAAGGTATTGCATGATGAGAAAAGAACTGCCAAGCACATAAGCTTGTTACAATGCTCTGTAGCAGCTCCAAAGGACTTACATCAGCCTTGGACCCCACAATATTATTCTGGGTCATTTAATCTCTGCCATACCTCTGTTTCTGCTGAGCAGTTCTGGCAGACATGCCTCCTTTTTGATGCCACATGCCTAAACAGAAGGGCACTGTGTTGATTGGGAGAGGCACATTGGGATATACAGTTTGTCTGTGGGCTGTCCTTTACTCACAGGGGTGAGAAAAACCCTTGAAAGCCATGTGTGCTGCCTTCAGCACTGTTTTCTGTTTCTGGAGAGAGCAAGTGATGGTCCCAGGGGCACTGCCCATTCACCATGTGCTGACTGTGCATTCTATACATCAGCTCCCTCTCTTTTTAAAGGGTAGGTGCCACATATCATACACTGTGCTCAATTTGTATGGAGAACACATGCCTAGACCTCCTTGTTTTCACTACCCATGTATCCTGGGAGCCATCTTCTGTGAGTCTGTGGGCTTCTTAGCTCTGCTTCATTGTCATTCCTTACTTACAATCTTATCACTGACTCAAACATACCACCTGCACTCTGCAACCAGTCCAGCTGATCTTGGCCAGTCAGCTGCCCTAATGGTATTGATGATCCTATCCAGAGAAATCAGAATCTGAACCGTGAAAGGAGGCATTCTTCATAAAACAACTGAAAAAAATACAGTGCCAAAGAAAAATAAAAGCATTTGCTCAAAAGCAGAGATTTTGAAAAGAAAAGGCTTCACTCTGTTCCCTGACAGGAGATGTACTGTCCAGACCTTCCCTTGCAAGCTGCATTTATCTAATTCCTTACAGCTCACATGAGCACTGTTTCTAGTTGCCCATTGCACAACAGGCATCACCAGCATGGCCAGCCCCAAATGAGTATACAGCACCTTTTGGGTGTAAGGTGAGCACGTATTTTTCAAGTATGAGAAATGGCATGTGTCATAAAGCAAATGAGAGCTGGGGTGTGGGCTGAGAATCAACCAGCACAGCAGGTTCCTCCATGATGCCTGTGCATGGAGTTGCCTACTGGAGTCCTACCCTTTCCCCTTCAAAGAAGCAATAAAATATTCAGTTTTCTGGCTTTGCATCCAGATTAGGTTGGAAAAGTACAAACAGAAGAGAGTTCTGTAAATATCTTCTGATTCAGTCACTGCTGTGCCAGCAAGCTTAGCTAAAGACAGACCAGTATATCAAATTAAAAAATATATAGGTGCCTGGGAATATTAATCTTGAGTACTTATCAATTGCATGAGTGTTCTGGATGATGCGCAAGCCCACATGACCCTTCAGGCCTCTCTTCCTTGATGAATTAGATTCATTGCTCATAGCTAAATGCACAACTATCTTTTCTTGTTTTTCCTCTTCTGGTGCCATCTGGTTTCTTGTATACCCTGCAAGGCTGTTGGCATCAGATTCACTGTAGTTTCCATCCAGCATCATAGTTTTCGAGTGAGGTATTCCACACGTACATGAAAACTAGAAGCACAAACAAGAAACATGGCTGAACACTGGAAGATCACATGAGCAAAAGAAATGAAGCCTTTCTATTAACAGACAGCTTGTAAACAGATGAGCTTGGGATTTTAGCTGAGGTATTGTTTCTCTTTGAACAAAAAAGTCACCCCATTCCCTTCTCCACCGAATTTGATGAATGGCTTTTCCAAAGACTTGTTCTCAAGGATATGTTCAGCTAAAATAATTAAATATGTATATATAGATATGTATTTATCAGAACATGTAAATATGTAATGTTGACAATAACTCGGTAAAAAGGTTGATGTTACTAATGGAGCTATTTTCTGAAATTTGCCCTTTTTGTTCCATTTCTCTTTGGCTCCCTCAAAAACTTTCACAGAAATTACTTCCTCAGTCTTTTGAACCATTGTCTGACAATTACACTGACTGCTGCTTGATCCTGTACATAACACTCAATAATTGTTGCTGCTTTGCTTACTCCAGACTGATTCTATACACATCTGTCATAGACCCATTATAATATTTCTATGATACATAAATGTATATATATGAATATGTAATATTCAGGATGCCACTGGGAAACCCTGTGGTCAATATTTATTCTTCAAATATTTCACAGCAATTCCTCTGATCTTGAGGGAGCGAAGGTTTGTCCCAGGCACATTTAATTTCTTAATGTAGATATAACAGACTTCTTCTCATATTCATATTAGGACTTTTTTCATCTTTCATAGAGGAACAGCATTGGCTGACAATACCTAAATTTACAGTGAGAAACGTCTCTTCTGCTTCTTCAAGAGCACTCACCTATATTTTGCCACAGTCTCCTCAAATAATGTTGCTTATTATCTCTGTTCCCCTTTCTACCACTGGGGATTAATATTGTCACATGCTGAAGACTGGATAGAATATGTTCCCTTGTGCAGTATAAAGGCATTTGCTGAATATGGGATTCAATGTACCAGGCTCAATAAAGGGCAGATTTATGACATAAATAACAAGTTGGATGTGGGAAAACATTCCTGGAAACATAACAAAGGGGTAACAAACTATCTCAAGTTCTTTTCTTTCCCCCAGTAAAGTGAAAGAAAAAGGAGAAGGGCTTTCATCTTTAAAACTACAGGTTTATTCTAGGCTAGTCAAACCTAGCAAGGATGCTTTTTGCTACTTCCCATGAAGTGTTGTCAAGATGTTGTTTTCTCTGGACATGGGATGTCTGAGCAGGGCTGGCTAAGATGCCACAGATGACTGCTCACATGCAGCAAGTCAGACACACTTGACTCACTGGTGTGGCAGAGAACTGCTGGGCCCCAGGTGGGGACTCGGATGGGGCATACACAGATTAAGTTACCCATTCAAGTAGCTTTCCAGAATCATACTGCTGTTGAGAACGCCTTGGAGAGAAGCAAAATTTTATCACAAAAATCTGTTAAATATATTCTGATTGCTTTTTAAAATATATCCAATTACATCCTTTATGAGATGTCAGCTTGGAAAGGTGCTAGGCTATTAGGGTGGTCTATGCTGCACTCAAGGAAGCCGTAGGAAGAAGAGAAATTAGAAGAGAAGGACATGCAAAATCAACAGAGCAGTTCAGAGAGGGAAATGTTATGTTCAAATCATATGAAAGACGATATCAGCATTGGCATTTCCAAAAGGCTGATACAAATTTATCCAGAAACCAAAGGCAGCAGGTGACCTATACTACCTCTGAACTAATGTGGACAGTTCCACCTTGGAAGAAAGAAGTTGCAAAATGTGATGATGTCCTGGGCGTGTGGGGACTGAAAAAAAATTTGGTCCCTAGCCTTAGTATTGAAAAGGTGATGGTGTTTTGTTTAACTACAAAGAAAAAGGGATTACAGGTCTGTGAGACATTTCAGATTGGAAAGGACCTTGGAGGGTCTCTAGTCCCATGTCCTGTTCACAGCAGGGCCAGGCTGCTCAGGACTGCATCTGGTCAGGTACTGACAAACTTCAGGGATGCAGGATGAGACCTTTCATAGCACATTAAAAAGTACAAGCATAAACTTGGCTGACTGCTTGGTAATGGAGAACACCTCCATTATTTACAGTCATTGAATCCAATTTCCAGAGTAAAACTGTCTTTAGAGGGAGGAAATTAATTTGCTCCGAATAACAGCTTTAGCTTAAAAATACAGGAATTGTGGCAGCTGCAGTGAAGTACCAGATTTTATACTTTCCCCTCTTATCATTCCCTCACAGTTCCAGGTTGCACTCATCCCCAGTTCAGATCACATTCTTCTCTTCTCTGATGTTTCTATGAAGACCCATTAGATCAAATACTGTTTTTCTGGGGTTAGCAATTCAGCCTGAGCTGGAGCAGTCTAAACAGACCCAATTACACACATGGTTGTCAGGGTTTTCCCATTAACAGACACAAATCAGTCAATACAAAGACCAGATCAACCATAAGGAAAAAAAATGGAATAAACAGATGAAGAAGAGTTTTTCTCACCCTCTTCTGGAGTTTCCTCTCCTTCCGCTCTTGCACTGTTGTCAGGTAATTCACAGCCGCGTATTCCAACACCGAGAGGAAGACGAACACAAAACTGACCCACAGGTAAATGTCCACTGCTTTGATGTAGGAAACACGAGGCATGGAAGCATTCACCCCAGTGATGATCGTGGACATGGTCAGCACGGTGGTTATCCCTGGACAGAACCAAGAGAAATAAATGTTATTGACTAATACAAACCTCAGAAATTATGGTCTCCATGATGCTCTAAAATATGCTCAATATTAAATAAATACGTGTTAAGTATCTCTTTTGCCAGTGCAGAAGTGTTCCACTGCCTACACTTCTGTGCTCATGATGGGCTGAGTTTTGAGGAGCAGTGAAGCAGCCATCATTTCGCTAGGAACAGTGTTCACCTCTCTCCTTAACCTCCAGGGTTTTAACACACTGCTGTTAAAACATATTTTTAACACACCTGACCCTAAGGTCAGGTCTGCTAAGATCATTGGTGATAAAGACTCCTGTTTCCCACCTGTACCAGACTGTGTTACAGGCACTGCCAGAAAGCAGCCTAGTATCGACTTTTGGTCATAGCTAAAGAGGATTTGATCTAAAACACTGATCTTAAAAGGGACAGGCAATAATGATAAAATGTTTGGATGCAGCCATGCAAAAGAAAAGCATTAGGCTTTTACCTCTAGAAATATTTGTCTCCAGTTAAAGCTGTGAGCATCAAACCATTTTGAACAACCACCATTGTATTATACAGATAAATGTGCACATGTGTATGTGTTTATAAATAAATATATGTGTTTATATATGTGTGAATATGTGTATATATTCACACATATGTATGTGTATATGTATTTAGACTTGTATACATATAATCCTGCAAAATAATGTATCCTTTGGATTGTTATGGAGAGAAAAATATTTAAATGCTCCCAAAGCCACTTAAACAGAGAAAGCAGTCAAAAAGCATTCATAGCTACTTCAGTCATTTCAAGACAGTGACTACTGTAAGCACAGCTAATGTTCACTTTTTATCAGGATACACGTGTTTGAAAAACCTGAACCTGAGCACGTTTCTTTCACGAAGACTTCCCACTGGCTCTTCTCATCTGTTTGCTGCATTGCATAGCTCTCTAAGTGAAGTAAACTTGTGGGTTAGAATGCTGTGTTTATGTTTTTAGTATTGGAAGCCTTACATAGTAACATTCAGAGATTTTTCCTATTGTATTTTTGCCTTTCTTTAACCTGTGCATGGAGCGATAAACTAATTAGCTCTAATTTATGTTCAGCTGAAAGGATTTCCTCCAGTCCTGACACAGACAAAGCTCCTTCTTGATGGGTTTTAGATACCCAGAGAGGCAGATTGGTGTGTGCAGGATTTCAAACAGCTCCTTCTCTGCTTTCCCACTCCCTCTAAAGAGAAACCTCCCTAACCCAGAATCACTGGGTTCTCAGTGCAAGACACCTTTGGGAAAAGAGAAACCCAACACCTGCCTCACCTCAGAGTTAGTGGCCTCTCACCCTCAGCCCTGCAGATGGGAGAGGAAAGCCACATTCCTTTCACTGCCCTGCTGCTACCCAAGGCCTGGAGCTACAGAGAAACCTGAGTGTCCCCAGGGGCACACCAGATGGAACAACATGTTTGAAGGCCAGGCTGGATGTGGCTTTGAGCAACCTTGTCTACTGGAAGGTGGTGGTTTGAATTAGGTATCTTTAAGATCCCTTCCAACCCAAACTGTTCTATGGTTTTACAATTCTGTGACACCAAAGTACACAGGTGCTGATAGGACTAGATCCCTTGCAGCCTTTCTTTCCCTTGTTAAGATGTGCCACATTGTCACCCTCCAGGCAGTCTGGAAAAACCACTGGCCACAGCGCCAGTGCTGGCTGGATGGGGCATGCACTGTGGCAGCTGGGACATGGCAGGATCCTGCTCATGAAAAGCAGTCATGAAAATTGCAACAGAAGCCTTTAAATCCCTGTAGGTGCCTGAACTCCTGTGAAACTGTACCCTCAACAATAGGAATGTGTGTCTTAGAACTGCAGGGTTGGACAACAGGGAAAAAAATCTCGATTCATCAACTCATAGATACTGAAACTTCTCTTCCCTGCTTAACTTTATTTTTAAGACCACAGACATTTCTGTCCTCAACAAAGTGTAGATCAGGAAGACTGCTTAGAGAGGAAGGACTTAAGACAAACTGCAATTTTTACATTATATTCTTCATCAGGTATAACTAAAATATGATTGTCCAGTCCTGCCAAAACTTTCGCGTTCAAAGACTTTTACATAGTCATGGCTTTTTGCAGTTGTTCTCACCCAAAGAGACTCTGGCAGGAACTGCTCGGCGATCGATCCAGAAGGACACCCAGGACAACATGACCATGAGAGTGGCAGGGAAGTAGGTTTGGAGCAAGAAGAAGAAGATGTGTCGGCGTAAAGTGAAATTTATATAGAGGCGATTGTACCAACCTTTGAGAGAGAAGGAAAACCAGAATCAGTGAGAAGAGCTTTGACAGTGGGCACAGAGAGACAAGATCTTTCTTTTGCTACTTGCTTTCTAAAGACTAGTGAAAAAAAGAAACTGAACTTTCAAAACATGCATTGTCCAAATTATGAAGACTACATTTCAGTGACATAATCCCAAAAACCCTCTCACAGGCAGTTAATAGAGCATCAGTTTTAGTAGTAGTATTAAATTAGAAAAGATCAATACCTGTGCTACTGTAGAAAGCCAGTCTTGACGTAGTGTGGAATTTTTGTATCAAAAACTGAGACAGAGAAATCTTTTCGTCAGTTTTCAGAGATTCATTCCCATTTTTCCAATACAGCATCAGATCTTCATCAGTGTAAGCATCTTAGGGAAAGAAGAAACACGATGTGATGTGACTTTAGCTTGGAAGTTTGACAAAAGCTAATAGATCCAGTCTTTGGCACGAAGTAATGTCACAAATAAGTTTGCTTAACAGCACTGAGTTAAAAAATCTTGTCATGTAATATATCATGACATCAATAAAAATACAGGTCATCCTTTATTCAAGCAAACACATCCTCTTTTTACTCCACACTGGTGGAATGACAGCTAGAATGGCACTCTTCTGAGCACCACAGATTAAAAGGAATTGACAGGGTATCGCTAACTGATAAGAATAGCTCAGGAAATAATCCGGGTAACACACCTGAATTTGAAGGAATGAGGAAACACAGACACCTCAAACAATCTTAGAATGATAAAAGCAAAAAGGATAAGTGTGATCAGAAGCCAAAGTCTAGAAACAATTTAAAAGTGCAAATTAAAAACTTGCAGAATTCATTATCATGCTAGGTAGCAGGAATGGGGAATGAGACAAGGGTTATCGAGATGGTTGGGGGCTGGAGCACATGGCATAAGAGGCTGGGGGAATGGGGTTTGTTCAGCTGGAAGAAGAGCAGGCTGTGGTGGGATCCAGCTGCTGCCCTGCTGAGGGTCACAGAGAAGACAACAGCAGGATTTTTGCAGGCTCTTCATCAAGATAAAGAGGCAAGGGATGCAAGTCACCACAAAGGATTGTTTCTGACCAGGTAAAAGTAAACATTTTTAGGATGAAGGCTGTCAAATATTTGAACAGGTTGTGCAGAAAAATTGTGGAGCCTGCACTATCTTGTTCAAAATCCAGCTGGACACAGCTCTGAGCTACCCACTGTAAAGATTTCCCTGCTTTTAGCAGAAAGCACCTGACCTCAAGGCCAATGTAAATTACCCCACGATTCTGTTGTTTGTAGAGGAATGCTTCAGTTAAATACCTGAGAGGACCTCAAAACACCTGTTAGTCCTGCCAAACACTGGAGAAAGCTGCAGAACAGCCCCGAAAATTTTACTGTTCACATTACTTTCTCCACAGAACAACTTCTTCCCAAAGAAACTTAGGCCAGGTCAGAGTGTTTGCAGGATCAGCATTTTGTCACAGTTTGTTTTCCTTGCAAATTCCCCTGTCTTGCAGCATAAGGGCTAGACATACAACAGTGTTGAGTCAATAGAAAGACCCTGAGTAACTCTGGTGAACTGCTTTTCCAGGCTCTAAAATAGAGAGCACTCTGAAATGTGTCCAGGGAAATGTTTGTGCAGCCAGCCATGAAGCACATCTAACTGGAAACACAGACACAACGTACAGCTTTCCAGCTCCAGAGAACATGTCTGAGAGTCCAGGGGGAAGCGGCTGAAGTCCATGTTGCACATTGCTGTCACTGTCACCCTGGAAAGTGGAAAATGAGAAAAGCTGGTTTCTATGAGGAGCAATCAAGCGAGAATGTTATTGAAGGAAATTGCTGCTTTAAAGCCAGCAATTATGCATGATTTTAGCATAAAATCCCCAGGAAAATGCCTACCAATTATCAAAGTTCAAGCAAGAGGGATTATCCACAGAAACTCCAAAGGAAGATGTAATTTCAATATCTACCAAGGAACTAAAGCACTGTCTCGGACATTACAGTCATACTAAGGTCAGTAAAGTCAGTCCACTGTGTTTCATATCCAACAATTTCCCTATAAAGTGGCAACGTAAAATAACTTCACCATTTACATCTGAAGATTCCCTTGATTGAGGTTTCCTCATTTTCCCCATCGCTCAGTGCCCTGCACAGTCACCCTGAGAATGACCCAAGTCTGAGGAACGTGACCATTCTTACTGCAAGCCACAGAATTCCTCCAATACATATATTATTAAGGCAAAAGCAGTTTCTTTCTGTTCTCAGTCAAATTCTCCTAATCTGAGAGGTGTGTTTCTGGGGCAGGGCGTTTAAAATGGGTGCAGCTGGTTTTCAACAAGTAAGATTTGCCTCTGTTAAGTTAATATCTTAGCTAAAGAGCTGCAGCAATCTCGGCTTCAGTTTTTAAATTAGTCCAGTTGTGCACAACGTTACATAAGAATTTTTCCAGTAGGTCAGTGAACTTTCTCTTGCAGACGGATTTGCAGTAGAGCTCCCGATTTAGTAGGGGCAAATCAGCTGTGACTCATCGTTTCAGAGGACAACTTACGTTGGCCATGACCATTTTCTAGATTCATTACAGATGTTGATAAAGAACTCTTCTTCTGTTCCAGGGATTGTGATCCAAATCCTACCCTGACCTACGCACTCATCACCCCTGAAAAGCACACCCTCTTCATTTTGACCATAAAACTTAAGCAAAATTTTGCCTTATGAGCAACATTTAAAGAATGTTTCCGGGAATATGTTCCAGCACATACACTGAGGCAATGACGTCCCCTGGTTGTGTGCAGCATTTAAGTATTGTATAACTCAGTCTCATCACAATGTGTTATTTTCTCTCCTCAGCATCTCCTGAACTATGGCACAACCTGTGGTCAACAACAATTTGGGAGCCAGTGACAGCACAGAAACTCAGATCACCAATAAGATTAGAGTGCAGTGCTCAGTTCCCCATGAAAGCCCAAGGCCCAAAGGAGGAATGAAATGTCCCTCAGCACTGACCCCCTGCAGATATCTCAAGGCATCTGAGGTCATTTCCAGCACCACTGGACACCCATGTTTTGTCAGCCAGATCTCATTCTGAGTGTCTTAAACACCACCAGGCCTAAATGCCATGAAGGTTCTCATTCTCCATGGATTTTGTGTATCAAATTATCAATTCAACCCTTGTGCAGTCAGCTGTGGCTAGCTCACAGCCTTCTCTCTTCTGGGTAGCATTAAAAATTCACATCACCTCCTTGACAAATCACAGAAAAATTTGAAAGTAAATACTCTGCATGTGGGCAAATGAGCAGATCTGAACAGCACCAATGTTTGCCATTAAAAATACATGTTCCCTCATTGTGGTTGTTGAGCACTGCTAACAAGTGGTTTGTTGCTGACTTTAGAACATGAGAACTGTGGGGTGTGAGCACTAGAAACTGATAGTTACACAGAGCAACAGCCCTCGAGAAGGTCCCTACCCTCCTCCTGCTCTTCTGCCCTCAGTGCTGGCCCAAGGTTCCATCTAACCTCATTCTTCGTTTATCTTTCTTGTCTCTCCTGCTACATGGCTCCTTCATCCTCATCCAGTTCCAATAAGACACACAGTGTATTTAGGTGCCTAGTTTAGATGTGGGTATTCAGACCTGTCGTGCAATAAATGGGTTTATTAAAAGGCTTCGGAACAGGGAAGGAGTTCTTAAGTGTTTGATCAAGCTGGGGCTTTCATCATCAAACCAGGCAAAATGAAGTAACCGTATGATGAATAATCTTTTTCTCACACACACATATATTTCTTTGTGTTTTTACAAATTTGTCCAGGGTTTTAAAATAAATTATGTAGAATTGTATTTGGATTATGAAACTTTGCTTTAGAGTGAACTTCAGAGCAGCCTGGTTCTGTGCAATATTGTCCTGCTTGGGACAACCCTGCCCATCATGCTCATTTGTTAAAGACAAAGAGCATCCTGAACCAAACTTTATAGAAAAACCTTTCCTAGTTTTTGAAAATCATATTGCCATAGCTGAAGTGAATAAGCTCCAGAAAGATCCTAGAACAGAAGACCTTGGCTACAAAACATTCTGAAGTCTCTCTACACTGAGAGAATGTTTTCTGTCCTGGGGAAATATCCTTTTGTTTGGGCTCTTTAGCTTTTCTCCTCTGGCAGTGTATTTTTCTCTGTGTCTTCTTTTGTCTCCTTATGAAGGAAATGAAATCTGCTGGGATGTTGATGGGAGCAGCCATAAAGGTGGGCTGGTTAGAAGGGGAAACTACTGAGCAAAAAAACTGTCTTCTGAAAAATATTGACAGAAAAGGCCTGCCAGCCTGGGAACCAGACATGTCCTTGAGAACCACAGCCAGACTCTTTGAAATGCAGGCAGAGTACCTAGAAACTGGAGGCATCCTGGAATACCATCAATAACTGCAAAAAAGAAAGGGATTTAAAAGGCAATTATTGCCTGAAAAATAAAAACCGGTCTGAAAGAACAGAAAACATAATTATCTACTGGCTGCCACAGGTGAAAAGTAGAAATTAACAGTACTTATTGACTACTCAGAGTGGTAGTATCCTACACCCTCCTATATTTCTGGATATAAGGAGGACATAACTTTCATCCAAAATGAAGCCTTCTTCTTTGAGAACTTTCCATGTTGCACATACTTTTCTGCTCCTAAAGAGGCTGAATTGACCGTATGAACTTTCTCCTAGCTCTTGGACTCTCACTAGGGACACCTGGCAGTAAAAGTAAAAAAGTAAAAGTATATATATACCTAGCTGCTGTTGTTGGCTGTTTTCACATGATTGATGGATGCTAAGTTATTGATTGCTGACAGTGATTTGCAATAGCATGATATATACATATATTCACTTTATTAATCATAGGTGTACTTGCTAGTGGTGATCTTGTGGTAG
>JAWWMO010000121.1:78669603-78687939 GCA_035047845.1 Dendrocincla fuliginosa | reverse complement strand
GCTCCCCAGCTATCTCCAGCTGAGTCAAGGGAAGGACTCCAAGTCTCCTCCTAGAGAAGCCCTGTCGTCCCACCCCATCAGACACAGGAGCCATCAGGTCTTTTGTCCAGGGTAGTGATAGCTGCAGAGAGGACAGATTGGCACCTCCAGTTTGTCCATACCAGGCACTCAGAAGTCATTAGCCACGCTCCAAAAACTGAGGCTAGCCTTAAAAAAAAAATAAATCTGAAAACCTCACCCAGCACCCTCTGAGGTTATAGCAGGGCAGGACATACCTGACATTTAGGGAGGCACGTACACTTTAGTGAACTCACTCAACAGAACACAATATCTTCTTCTCAGCAAAGCTGAAGCACAGTAAATCAGCAATGCATCTTCATGTATGTGAAACCATGCAGCTGCCTACCCACCTTCAGAAGACAACATACTAGTGATAGTAATGAATGTAAGTGTGGATTAAAATCATTGGAAGTCTTCAAGGTCAGGTTGGATGGAGCTTTGAGCAAACCTGGTCTAGCGGAAAGTGTCCCTGCCCGTGGTGGAGGGTTTGGAACTACACGATCTTTAAGGTCCCTTCCAACCCAAGCCATTCTGTGTTTCTGTGACAAAGCACTGCTGTGCCAGGCAAGCTGTGTGGGATCACCTCTATCCATGAAGGAGCAGCATGCCAATAAAACAATGGCAGACTGAAGACAGTGGACATCCAGCCAATATGTCAGGGGTCAAGGCTTTGCAGACAGAACAGAAGACTGAAAAAAAGGAAGCCTAAAAAGTCACATAAGGAAAACAAAGACCAATAAAAACCGAAATGGGGTTAAACCAACAAGGTGGTTGGCTGGACAATTCTGACAGTGACCATCTCCTCCTGGAACCAAGAGGATTTAGGGGAGCACATGAAACCAATCTCATGTCTCCCTGGTCTTTTCCTCTTTTAGAGGCCAGGTTCCTTCCACAATTCACTTCATGTCCAGTGCCTCTAGAGCCAGGTCTCCCACCTCAGCCTCGCACCTCTGCTTCACCCCATGGCTCACAGGTGCCAGGAAGATCTGTCTGTGCTCCATCCAGAGGGCAGTTTAAGGCAAACTCTTTAACCCTAGAAATAGCAGATCAAGTTTACCACTGATTAGCAGAAGAGCTACCTGCAATGGTCAGGCTGGACTGCAAGTTACTAGTAAATAACAGTGGGGGACATGCAGGAAACACTGGTGGTGACACATTTTGAACTCTGGAGTTTGGAGATACATAAATTGTGAGTATGGGGGCAGCAGTGTGCCCTCAGAACAGCACATCTGCACCATGGCACGAGGAACATCTTTCGAGCCACACCAGGAATGGACAGGTCCAAAAAGCTCTCTTCTACAGACAAGGTGCAAAAGGCAAGACATCCGTGTGTCTCACTGGACAGGGAGAGTAGCACTTCAACCTAGATGGCCAATTGACAAAGGATGCAGTATTAGTCATTCAATGAAAACTACAGAAAACTCTGATCTTAGCTCTTGGAGGGGCTTGGTTATTGATCTAATTAGAAGAGGGTTTTCCATACTGCTATTCCAGCACTATTTTATTCTCTTACCTCCGCAGTAGGGAGTCTAGAAAGGTCAGGCAAACACATTCCTGGAACTGCGTGTGACAGAAAGCAGAGGTGATGGACACACAGGACTCTCTTCCCACTCTTTTGGTTGTTTTGGAGAGTTTGAGACAAGATTTTATCTGGACAAAACTATTCCATTTTCTGCTAACAAGGATGGGATGTGATCCACCTAATGAGTTCTTTACTTTGCAATTTGATCACATCAGCAAAGAAGCTCATTGTAACTTCACAACTACAGGTGAACATTAAAACCTGCAGCTTGTTCCTCTTCTCAACAGAATGAAACACTTACTGGCAGGGTCCATCATGACCTCTGGGGAATGACAGCCAAAACCAGAGTCAACTGCAGCAACAGGGAGGAATGTAGGAATTGTACAGAGCACTATGAGATGAGCATGAAGCCTTCTTGAATTGGCACCAAGTCCTTTCCCTTCACACTCATGCATCTGGCCAGAGGTTTGGTGCTTTGCTTGTTTGTTTTTAAATTAGATGGTTAATTAGATAATTAGATTATTTTTAATTAAATGAGCATGAAAACAAGAGAACCCTTTTATTCTCACCTCCAAAAGCTGGTCGCATGGTGAAGTCATGTTCATCAACTCTGAGAAGCTGCTCCGTCTTTCCTTTCCAGGCTTTGGTCAAGTCATGATTCTTCTTATAGATGTGACTGCAAAAGACAGCAATAGCATTGAACCTACGTCTCTGTGCCCGAGCTGCAGCTGACTTCTTTCTGCCAGCCTGATTTTGGAGCTGTCAGAGCAGCAGCTTTGCAGGCACAGTCCCAGGGAGGGAAGCAGTGAGGCTGCCAGCACCACAGTATAGACACAATGCTGCCTTCCCACAGCACTTTGTGCCCCCACAGGCAGCCCTGCTGTCTCTGCCCTGATGCAAGATAGACATGGTACTCCCTGCACCCCAGACACCACGGCTCCCTGGGAGGCACAAGGCTGAGAGCACAGCATCTCATGGAGGAGCTGGGATGCAGCAAGTGTCATGGCTCAGAGCAAGCAATAACAGAAGCAGCTGGCTGCCCCACGTTACCTGGCCAGGATTTGGCCGGGTACCAAGGGACGTTGTCATGAGAAAGCTCTTTTCGATGGTGGTCATGCAATGTCATACACTATTCTGAGACTATCTGCCCCGTGAACTTCAGTTCAGTGCCAGCAGTTTGTGTGCGCTTTGTCTTCTGGCTTCAGCAATCACAAACCTACCCATTCCTCCCCACAACAGCAGAAAAAGAGTTTTAGCTAAACAGGTCTGCAATCCTTCACTTTTCTGAATATTAAGGTAGGAAAAATTCTAACCTTTTACTTGATACTTTATATGATAACAGTAGAACAAGGATGACAACAAACCCCTGAGAGAAATGCAAGATAGTCACTAAAATCATGTACAGGGATAACTAATTAGCAGACAAACATACATTTCTGAAAGAAAATCCAGATCAGCATCCCTGGCTGTTCTCCAGTGATGCAGGATGGAGAACTTGGACCATTAAGGTTCCTCAACCCCTTTGCTCTGGACATAAGGTATGACAAAGTTATAAATATTGCTGCAATGAGCTGTTCGTCAGAAACTGACTAAAAATGATTATGATAAAGAACTTTATACAAAAGGGTTCATATTCATTTGCCTCTGTGGAATAAATATTACCGAAAATAAAGAACATAAAAATCTTGGAGAAAAAATAAAAACTACTTAGGCTTAAAATCTTGGTCAAAAATTCAGAGCTTACAAAACAATCACCAGACTGGCAAGTGTGGCTGTGGAAAGGGACATGCTAGGATTCATTGAAATACAATGCGTGTTGAGTGTGAGGCAAAGGGAGCAAAAATCATAAATCACAAATCAGAAGAAAAGTCTCCCATCAGAGTGCTCATTGCAGGAAAGAAAGAATGAAACCTAAGGGGTGTTTATAGCTGCTGCTAACAAGAATAACCCCTTTACTTTAATAAGGAGGTGAGAAGGAAGCAACAGAATTTGGAAATAAATGTATCAAATGGATGTTTTGAAGGAATATAACCCCTTGTGCTCCAGGGCACATGCTACATAGAAAAAGTTGTATTCCTTTCACATCACTCTGGGCTCCTGTTTCAGTGGGGATGTTGGAGCATCTCTCTCCCTGCCGGCTGTGACAAAGAGCCAGCTGGAGCAAGCACGCTCAGCACAGCTCCATTAATGGGTACCTAAAAACAGCGTGTAAAACCGAGCACAGACAGTAATGGGAATGGTTGGAGGCAAAACTTCAGCTTTTAACTGCTCGCTTTGTGTCTCTGCAAAGGTTAGGGCTGCTGCCAAAGGGCTCCACTTCACCCTCCGCACTGAAATCTGCCTCTGCCCCTGAAATCTGGAAGGATCTTCCCGTGTTTGCTTGACTTTAATTATCACAGAGAGGCTGAAGTACCACTGAATGTTCAATCGCATCTCTCTCCTCAAAGAATGGGGGGAAAAATCTAATTAAAAATCCAATATAACTTTGGATTGCCCGCTGTATGAGGAGTTAGTGTGGGATACCCTGGCACTATCACAGTGCCATCTTGTAAATCGATGGTTCAGCCACACTGAAATGCTGTGCTTTGATCAATTCTTTTAAAAATCGTCAAACAGCAAAGAGCCCACAGGAGAGAACAGTCTGTGGCCACAGAGGCTTCAGAGGGCTGGCTGGGGACACAGACACTGTCTGAGGAAGGAAATGGGTTTTCAGGCACTTCCTGAGCCAGGGGTTGCATTTAATAGCCAGCATTTAATGATCAGTTCATGCCCAACCCTTCAGGTATGTGATGGACGATTCAGACTTTACAGATAGAGCTCTGTCATTTCCTTTTCAATCAACTTAATCCATTTACGAAGATTTTTTATGAAGATATTTTTAATGACAGGAAGTCTACACAGCCTTTGAAATATGTAACTACTTTTGTCTATTTAATCCAAATCAAGACCAAGTTTGTTTGAAAAAAAAAAAACCAAAACAAAACAAACCTTCATAACAGTGTTTGACATCAACTATGTTGGTATCTTCTGACCCTCTCCAGCAGATACTCCATGGCACCCCAGCTGCTGATTGGCATAGGGAGCATGTCATTACCTGCAGCAAAGGTGACACCAGCCCCCAGTGCTTCTGCAGAGCTGAAGGACACACTGAATGCTGCTGCATGCCAGGCGCCTTTACTGGCAATCTGATCACCACTATCTCATAAATCCGCCCTGATTTATGGTCTTTAGCATTTCTGATTACAGATTTGTCAGGGTTTCTTTCAGCTTTATGCACTCTCTGCAATTCATCACTATTCATTTAAAGCCACCCATCTCCATTTCTCTTTTGTTGCCAAGTTTTTCATACATAATTTTACTGCTGTTTATACTTTGTTCAATGGGGATGAATTTGATAAATCTGACTTTTGTGAGGAATTGTTGCTGTTTACAGAGGAGAGAAGGGGACAGGTATTGAGCTTCAGTAAAGGCTTCTCTATTATTGCCCTACTTTAATTTTTTTTAATATTTTCCTTTCCTGTCACTTTTATCCAGAATTGTTCTCAATTGCATAAAATGGATGCTTTTTATATTGCCATATATACCAAAGAAAATTAAATGTTGATGGCATGAGAAACTACAGATAACAGCCCAGCAGGACTCAGAAAAGCAGTGTTTATCTAAGCAGACATTCAGACTTTCCAAAGCAAGATAAAAAACCTTATCCAGTTGGAAACAGCCCTTGTGCTGTATGGTGTAAGGCAATGGATAAGTGGTGAGCCTGAAAGGAAACGTGATCTCCACCCTGAGCAGGGCACAGCTGTTGGCAGGCAGAGTCCAGGAGGTATCTGCAACTTCCTCTGGGGAATTCAGCGTTGTCTTTGGTCACAAGATGGTATCTCATGGTCATGGGACCTTACTTCCAATTACCTACTGGGATTCAGACAAGTATTGCTACAATTTCATTGAAAATCTCACCACACTTCAGTATATTCTCTGGGGGGGGGGGGGAAATCCCAAAATGCTTTAGTTGAAGGTGTCATTTACTTTGTGTAGCAGCCACAACAAGCTGAAGGCAACTTGCACACTGTGCAAACCCAGCACCGAGAAAGTAAAAAACCTCTTGTTTTTCTAATCAACAAAGCATGTGACTACTGCAAAGACCTCCTAGAAGCTAAATAAAAAAGAGAAGGTACAAGAACAGTTTGTGACTGTCATAACTAGCCCACTCCTAGATGTGTATTTCAAATTTATTATCTCCACTGTGCTGTGAGTTTATCGTATATAGACGTGTATCTTTAATCTTAATGTACATGGATCAGATGCGATTGAGAAATTTCTGACAAGCTCGGAACCTTAAAGCCCTCAATTTTTTCAAAGTCTCTTTCCATTGCCTGTCAGGGCCACCAAATCAAGTGCTTGAGGAGCCCCAGTCGCCCAGGAAGCCCTGGCATCTCCACAATAAGACAGGTCTATCTTGGTTTGCATGGATGGCCACACTAGTCCCTTTTGCTCCCAGAGCCTCAGGGGAGATCCTCCATTGCCCTGCCTCTGGATGTAGCATCGTTCTCACTTACTCATCTGTAGGTTCATGTCTGGAGCAGGAAGAAAAGTGACTTTCCTTGGCAGGTTTCTAGAAAAACTAAACCAGACTCTGGAAAATGATGGACACAAGACCAAAGGGTGCACAATCACTGCTATCGTACACATTCTCTACCAGCTTTTGTTTCACATTGCTGTTTGGCCCTGCTGTGATGCTGTAGTGTTGGGGAAAAGATCTTAGGAGACATCAAACCTTGCAAAACTGGAGGTTCTGCAATGCCCTGGACTTGAGCCCCAGCTGAGCAACACACCTGTAAAAAATGGTTATCAACATTTTAATCACTGAGCCACTTACAAACTCGACATTTTCTGAGAAACCACTATGAAGCAAAGGGATTCTCTAGGGCCTGGGAGGTACCATAGGCTAGAGGACATGTCTGCATTATCTGGTTGAAAAATGTGAGAAAAACACAGCTCTGCAAGGAAACAGGGAACCTGCTGCCAGCAGCAGCAGTAGTTTTGGCAGGGATAGCTAGACTACTTACTCCAGTGGATTGCTGTTTGGAAAAGCAGTCTGTGTGCTGAGCCTTGTGCTACCATGCCCTGATGGTTGTCTTCTGCTTCTGGGTCCCAAACTAGGGCTGGCATGTAGCATGCCCTGAAAATTGCATCTCTAATGAGATACTCCAAATCACTGACCACTTCCAAAAATCTTGGCAATAAGTCTTTAGCAAACAAAAGCTCAAAGCCACTTCCATTTCAAAGGCGCAGTGTTTCTGCTGACTGAAGCATGAGGCTTTGCACAGCTGGTAGGAGAGAGGAACAGGCAGACTTGGAGTTGAGTGGGTGTAGGTTTCTGAAAACACAGCACTCACTGGCACAATCGAGGTGGTAAATGTCTCCTGAGCTCTCAATTTATGCATAGCAATAAACATTACGAGAAGCATTATCAGCAATTTTTATAGAACAATAAATATTAACAAAAGCAGTAGTTTTCAGAGCTTCTTTTTCTCTGTGTGGAAATTCTGTCCAGCTGGACAATCCAGAACTGCTGGCATTTGTGATTCCTGAGAGGCACCCACTGCCGAGCTACTGAAGAGTACCCCAAATTGCTTCAAAAACTCAGTGCTGGACATTCCAGCAGCACTCCTGGAAGCACCGACCACCCCACACATACACCTGCGCCTTTCCACACTTACACCACCCTCTTCAGCATCAATCTTTTTCCTCTCTGGAAATTTACTCCCTGATGTGCAGGTAAGGCAGGGGCCAGCGTGTCCTACCCAGCTGTCACCCAGGGGACTCTGACAAAAGGTTTTACTTTGCGGTTCATTTATCCCTTGATTTCTCCAAACAAAACGAAATACAAAAATTTTTAACCAACAATTCGTTTAGTTACGAGCCCTTGGTTTTGTGCACCATTTGACAGCTTGCACATCAGCAAGAATGCCCTTAACTTCGTACAAACAGGTATCACTGATATCCTTCAGTTTTGCAATATAAGGGGCAGAGAGTGTACACCTTGGAAAAGATGAAAAACTGTCATCAAAACACAAAGCCAGGAGCTGCTACTCAATGAGCACACACCAATTTCCTACACAAAGCCTGGGCTCTCCAGAGGGCAACACGAAGCTGCGCCGAGCAACAATCAGGGTGGTGATGCACAGAGGCAGTTGTTTCTCTAAGTTACTCCTCAATTTGTAGAAGAAGAGATGTGTTATCAGTGAGGTGGGGAGTGCATCAGTAAGAGAATATTAAATGCAACACAGCTTCTAGTTAAGCAAGGATTATCCACTGTGCATTCTGAGCATCAACAAAAAATAATGTGTTACAATTCAGTATTAACATAAACCAAGGGGAATAATTAAGGATGCAGAGGCAACCCTTACCTTGGAATTTCTTCATTTGGGTTCCTAACCTGACTTTCCCACATTCAAGGCACAGGCTCAACCACTTCCCTGCATAACCTTGGCAGACAGCTGTCTCATCACCTGCAGGACCAGCTACCCCAAGCCCTCAGAGCTTCGTGGGTAAGGACCTCCAGACAACCTGAAATCCTACACAACGTTCAAGTAATAAACTACGGAACTGAAGGTGTTCTGCACTTGCACAGTCCAAGCTTTCATCTTGAAGTCAGTACAAAGATCTTTAGATCAGGTTAATGGACACAAAATATCAAACTTACCAAATGTAGATTCACAAATATAGGGATAAATTTTTCTTGATTACTATGCTTATTGAAAAATTTACTCTATTTCTTATGGTAAGTCAGCAAGATAAATACTAAGCAGAAAATGTGATGAAATTACTTAAAAGATCATTGTTCTAATTTCTTTTACATTATTAGAAAACCAGCATTGAAACTAGTTTTAGTTTGCTTTTACTAGATGAGTCCACTATTCATTGCTGGTTTAGAGACAACTAATTTTTTTCTGTGTAACTGGAAATTTAAAATATTAATGACCCTGCTCCATACACTTAGTTTTGTTGCAACATTGCAGAGTTGTCTGTATTAAAAATGTCATCACATTTGATAGGCCCTAAAGATTGATTTTATATACTTTTAAATAACTACCTTGCACAGGAATTGTATATATTTTTATATATGCAAATATATATATATAATTGTATATATATATATATATATATAATACAGTTCCTCAGGTTCTACCTGACTGAAAATTGTTCATTAAACCCATTACATCACAGTAAAATAAATAGTATCAGTTATTCTTTGTAGTATATTTATAAAAATAATGTTAGCAGTGCTTTGACTGCCACTCTATTACCGCTCACAAAAATAGCACCACTATAGAAACAGCAAATTATTTTCACCATGCTCAAATGAAGTACAAAACTTGTAACACAGAGAACGGCACTACTTTTGAGCAAAGTCGTATGTAAAGAAGGATTTATACTACTTTGTTACTTCAAAGCAAATGATCTCTACTCCACACAAATGGTTTGCAAGGAAACACAACTGTTGAATCCTGCACAGTCCCCAGAACACAGACTTTGAAATATTTTCAGAGTGAAATGAAAGATCTCATTTGACAATTGAGATTCTGTGGAAATCAGTAGTAAAACTTCAGTTGACTTCAGGATTTCAGGATCAGGCCCTGGGCTGTTTCAGCTTTATAACATTTACGTCATTAAAAGCATATGCCACTGTATTTTTTCAATAAGTAGTGTAAATCTAATAGCATATTATATGGTCTTTGATTTCAATTATATCACATTTCTTTGCAAAATGTTCAAGCAACAACATTCCCTCTAAGTGTAGAGTGTTAAGCCCAACAAAACAAATGAAAACATGAAAGTTTACAGCCATAGTGAGGCCATTTAATAAGATGGATTAACCCAATTTTATTTTTGAGCCCTTCAAACAATGAATAGTCTTGTAAGATATAATTGCCACTGGATGACATAACCACAAAAAAGGATAACATACTTTGGACTGTCTGGCAGGTTTGGAAGATTATCTTTTCTAATGTAAACCTCCAGACAAATCTCAGCAACGGTAAATCTAATAAACTTTACTAATACCCTTAACTCTTTCTTGTCCCTTTGCTTGAGTTTAAAATACTTTTTTTTTAAAGATTCCATGTATTTCTTCAAAACATATTTTTAATTTTACAGTCCCTAGCTAACTCCCAGGGTTTAATTTATCATTACTATAATGCATGCTCCCCATTTCAAACTGTTAGAGAATAACAGACAGTTCCAAATGAACAAGTAGCACAGAGATTCTACCAAGCCGGTAAATATCCTGCTCTTGAAACAGTGCTCAAACAGTATGTACATCTGAACATCTCTATTAACTGCAACTCCTCTGAATTCTCTCACTAATTTGCATGTATGGCTAAGAACAACTTGACCACAATCCATCCTGAAGTGGTCAACTGTTCTGCCTCACTGAGAGTTAATCAACATTAGCATCAGAAGTGCCCACTTACACTTAAAACTGATTACACTACAACAGACTGTTATAAAAACATTATGTATAAAGCTGTTTGCACATACAATAGACACAAAGACATTGACAGAGTAGGTTTTATGTCCGTGTAGTAATGCATTTACAACATTCCAGAAAGAGAGACATGCTGTTCTAGTAACCCTTACCTTGCCCTCTGCACGTCCAGCTGGTTTGTCCACCTCCTCCTCCTGTGTTTTCTGCTTTCCACGAGAATAACTAGGCAAAAGATTAATAAAAGGAGTTTTGCAAAATAAGGCATCTTGCTGGCAAGGGGAGCTGGGCACTCTGCACTCCAGTGACCTCCTGTCGTACGAGTCCCCCGGGGCTTAACCATTGAATCCACTCCAACTCCGGCGTCGCCGATCAGCGGCGGGAGCGCTGCTCCCCCGACGTGATGCTCTCGACAGCCTTTCAGGGGCTTCGCACTCAAAGCTCTTCCCTCATCACCGCTTAATGATTGGCCATTACTCACCAAGTTTGCCTCACCGAACATTTCCACTGGGTCCTAAAGGATACTTACTAAAGCCATTATATAAAGACCCGCAATTCTGCACGCGGCTTTTTGCTCAATCCCCTAATCTCAGTGCTATCCTCCTGCCAGACTGTAAAACCAGGCTGTCCCTTTTCATTAGGCTTTCCACATTTTTTGATCCTTTGTATGGCATCTTTTTCAACTGGAAAGCCCCTATGCCACGTTTCAGAAATGTATCTCCTGGTAAAACGCAAGTATTTTGACGGGTTTATAGCATTTGAAGGTTTATTTTCCAGTTTAGTCTGGCTCTTCATGCTGTTGAAGACAGAATATCAGCTATTTCCTCTGAAAACGCTGGCTTTGTTTACTGTTAACTTCTAAAGGAAAATGAAAACAGTAACTCCCACTCTATACATGCAATTGACTTTACATAAACGAAGTCACCATTAATATTTATTTTTTTTTCAAATAGGTATTTGCACAGTCAGGCATTTGAACTCTTATCAAAGAAGATTTAAATTAAAAACTAATAGTTACAAAGCAGCTGTTTCTTTAATCACAAGGAAGAGGCAATTTACAAAAATCACTTGAGGCTGATTTCCCCCCAGCCCAGCCACAGGACTATGCTGACTGCCTCTCTGTGTTACTAGCAGCCAGAGTGTGGTACAGGTACGAGAGCAGATGTTTGCTTGGCAGAGCAGTGGCTCTGCAGGAAGAGAAAAGCACACTCAGAGCAAGCAACTCAAAACCCAGCAACACAGCCTTGGGGGTCAGACTTCTTCCAGAACTCTCTTCTGTGAGCCCAGGTGTGCAACACTTGAAGTGAATGGCTAGTCAAGCTCCAGATCAATTAGGAAACACAGGAGTTCTGTGTTAGAGGCTACAGGAGTTGGAGAGGTTTTTTAGGGTTTTGGTATGCAGGGGTTTTTTGAAGGGGCAGACGGGGAGTTGTGTACTGGGGGTTTTGTTGGGTTTAATTTCTAATGAAATGCACAAATTAGGTACACATTGACATCAAATTGTTCTATGGCAGAATGCATTATCAACTGATACTTGCTGAACAAATGACGTACTTTTGTCTGAACTTCTTAAAAAGCTCTATTTTTTCATCCTTGTTCCACAGTACCTGCAAACAAGATTATTAACAGTCCACAGAAAAGCTAAAAAGGAACTCAGGTTTGGTTTGGGTTTTTCTTTTAAATTTTCACATCCCACTTAAACACACAATGGGCTTTCCTTACTTTAGACGTTGTTATAGCTACCTTAATGTAATATATGCTGTAACTAACAAAATTCAGGAAAGCTGTAGGTAGCTTGATAAATATTTGCTGAGAAACAGGGTAAGAATCTCACTTACGTCAATGCTATCATGTCTGAGAGCAATGAAATGAGAGCTAGCTAAATTTCCTTGTGTTTGAAATAAACACCATGAAAAATAATTTGAACAATAATACAAGAGGAAAATTATCCCACTCACTGCTTTCTTCCACTTCAATATTCAAGCAGTCAGAGACAAAACCTCTCAAAACCCTAACAATTGTAGGTCAATGGCTTGTATATGCATTTTCACAGTATTCATGAATATTAGCAGTGAATTTTTTAATAAACTTATAATAAGAAAGTCTCTGGGACCAATATAGATTTTACATTAAAAAAGACTCCAATAACTAAAAAAAAACAAACCAAAAAGAAAAAAGGAAAAACCAACCAAATAAAGAGAACCCTAAACATAAAAACAAAAACCAACTGACCAAAGAAACCCCCAAACAAAAAAATCCAACCAACCAGGAAAAAACAAAAAACAAACAAACAAACTCCCCAGACAGACAATAAACAAATTGCCATGGGATATTTGAAACATATTCAAAGACCGGCTTGAAACTTTATTACTAGCAGGGTTGTAATAAATACTTCTCTTAAGCATGTTCAGATATATGAGAGTTTAATTATAATAAGGTTTAAACTTTCTTTAGTAAATAAAACCACATATGAAACATTCAGTTCCAACACATTATGTATATTTCTGGTATAATTAAAAGACAATAGCTCTGGGTAAATAATTATATTACATATTTATAACTATTGCAAGAATAGACATGTTTCCTATAATCTTCAAATTTAAAAACAAGATATACAATTGAAAGTATTAGAAGAGGACATTCAAATCTTTCAAAAGATTATTCAATCTTTCTTCCAAAAAAATAAAAATCAGAATAATGCAAGTAGTTTTCTGGCCCCTTCTTTCCTCCCCTTCTCCTTTCCCCCTTCCACACACACAAAGCAGCTTCACAAACAACTTGTATGTGTTCCCTCTCTAGAAATGTGTCACGGTAAATAAAAGTGGTTATGAAAGAGTTCACTGGACATAAACACATAGTAGTGTTTCATTTCATAATTCCCCCTCCAATTTCAAATCTTATACTAACTTAGATGGGGTGATTAATTGCATTTGTGTTCCATAAAAAATTAATCAACCATTTTTTAAAAATTGTTTTTTTCTAGTTTATAAATTACTCAGATTTAGTTCCATCCCACATGCCTTAACATTACTGCTCCACTGCACTGTTTCTCCAAATACCTAGTGGGCACTCAAAATTAACACCTGTAGCTACATGTCCAACTTTGTTCTTCTTACACGTAATGTATCTGTAGGTACGTTAACATTCATAAGGATTTAAGCATAAATACAAAAAGTAGCCTTTGTAAACAGTTCTCATGTCATACCCAATACAGAATGTTCAACAAAGCATTCAGGTCGCTGCTGTTAGGGCAAACAACCTTATAACTCAAATACATACTCATTAGCCAAACATATTCTACGAAATATAAGAGCTGCCAATGCAAAGGTCAGAAGGACAATCAGAACAGTCGATCCAGTGTGGTTGGTGTTGACTCTGGGCTGCTGTACCCGGTTAAAGTCAGTGGAGGATGGGGCCCGCCTCTGACTCTGCTGCTGGGCACGGCGCTGCCGAGGACTCAGCGACGTGGTGGTGGACGCAGCCGCAGCGCGCTCCTGACCGGCTGCTGCACTGCTGTTCTGAGTTTCAGGCTAAAACAGAAACATGGAAAGTTGTGAGACAAGACATTGCATAAGATTAGCAAGAAATAAAATCATAAGGACTCAAATGTACTCTTCAGATCACTGTTAATACCTGAAAGCCTGATAACACATACCACTATTAATTACAAGATTTATAGCTGTCACTTTTGTCCATACACTATCCTGAGAAGTATATTTCAAGCTGCAAATTAGCAGTTCTATGAACAAGAAAAGACTGAAGAAAGTCTGTCAAACAGTACCTCTCTCAAAGAGATTTCAAATATCTTTGTCTAGGATTTGCTTAACTCTTTGTTGTTCAAGAAATCTTTAAGAATCCTCCACATCGTTAAGGCTCTGAGGATTTGTAACGTCACCTACACTGAAGGGGAAACAAGCTGGGGATGCCTAGAAAGGAAGCAGAGAAGCCCAGAGACCTGTAATTAAGTAGTGCTGCACTGCTTCCTGCAGACAGCTGGGTACAGAAGTCTGTTCTCATCACCACCAACAGCACTGGAAACACAAAACAAAAATCCTAAACACAAACCACCTCCATGGTCCCAGCAGGAGTTCCTAAGCACTCCATGTGTGCAGGCACTTACCTATTGCCCTCTACTGGGCAAACGTCGGTCTGACATTACCAGTACTAAAAAAATAAAATTCTGCAACTGATGTTCAGCTCAGGAGATTATTACTCCGAAGAAAACATTTTTCCAGTTTGTAAGATTGAAACTACGATCTCCGATCTTCCATCAGACTAATCCTGCTTGTAATACTAAAAGGCCCAAACTCTCAAAGTTTTAGTATTAAAAATAATAATACAGCACAGTCATTAGAAATAAACATTTTGACAAGGTTCAATTTAAAAGAGCTTAAAAAAAAAAAAGAGGTAGCTGTGACAAAAAATGGCAGGGTTTGGGTTTTTTTAAGTCTTATTTTCTGTTCTCAAAACAGTTTGCTAGTATTCCTACTTAGAGCAACTTGCAGCTATTTTCCAGGGTCAGCTTTCTTCCTCTTGTAAAAGATGGATTATCATTACAGTAGGTAAAACTAGAATTCTGGACATTTTACATCTGCTTCCAAGAAAAAGCATTTTAATGCACACAATATCCATAGCCTTAAGCACTGTTTCAGCCAGCTACAAGATACCCTTTCTACATGGCCAGATAGGGAACACCCTCAACTGTGTATCAAGTTTGATGATTCTCAACACAGGAAGCAGCACTTGGTCTCCTGACTCTTTGGCCACGTGTTCTGCATATAGGAGAAGAATTCTCCTGCTTTTATAACTAGTCACTGATTTGACAAGTCCAGGGAAGAGACCTTCGTTTTCTACCTCCTTATGCGTTTTTCCCACTGTTTATCATCAACAAGGAAGTACTGATGTAGTAACTCCCACTGTTTGACAACTTGCCTGTTTACACAGGTTTCTTGCCTAAGTAAGCAAGCAGCCTGGGTAGCTTCAAACAAAAATGTTTTTAAAAGATAGATTTTATCAGCAGAGACAGCCAAAAACACCATAATCAGCCTGCCATGATTTCCATTCCACTGCAGAAGAAAGTAATTCTGCTTCATATTGAACTCACTTGAAAGTTTCTCATGCCAAGGAAAATGAAGACTCAGGGAGACTGTCTTTGAAAAATTACAGTTCCTAGACTGAGATCTAAACTCTCATTTTCCAGAAGGGGAGAGAGAGTGAATTCAGGACACAAGAACTGCCAATTCAGCAAGCAAAGTGTTTTCTTCTTCAAATAGTTTTAAAGAAATAAAAAGAAAAGCCTAGAAATATACCCAACCCTTCATCTTACTAGCAAAAGTAACTAGCATTGGATGCCATACACATCTTCCTGACACTGACAATTTCAAATTAAAAAATAAAACAGAAAGGCTCTGTTATGAATAAAAAAAGGTGCCACACACTGACATGAACAGATCTATGATACAAGAGAAACGTCACTGACAATTTCGAGGCTTTAAATTATTTTTTTGAGGAAATTACAGATGGATCTGGGAGCTGCAGACCGACTGCTTCACCCAAAGCTCAGCTGGTGCACTGCCTTGGGATTCCCCTACATAATCAATGATAAGCTATTAGCAGACAAGCAGAACTAAGTCAGATAAGAAAGAAGTGATCATTACCTGATATAAATTTGAGATCACATGCTACAGTATCTTAAATAAGATTTATACTTATCTCCAGATAGAGATTTTTTTTGTTGAAAGACTAATTATTAAGAGTCCCGTATGTGGCAGATGGGCTGTATTATAAATTTGTTTAAAAATCACAATCATCTTGTCTTCAACTTAATGGCAAGTCTTTGAATTCTCCTCTAGCAAAAATATCAAGATTTTCTGACTAACACAGCATCTCATATGACAGCATTTCCATTAAATACTAAATTTTCTGCCAAACTACACTAGAAATATTGTGGATGAGGGCTTAGTAGAGAGGTACATTGTAGCCATCTTTAGCAGCTGATTTTTACAGTCATTTAATACACACTTGTGTCGTATGATTACATATTATTTGTATTACCATGTGTTAAATTTGAAGCTTCTGAAACTGTTAGGACTGCTAGAAAACTTTGCTCTAAGGACATTTGAGTTTGATAAATAAGGCTATTTCAGTAAAATACACATCTGTTAGGACCAAAACAAAGTTATATCATCTAACAAAATGCAAGTAAAGAAATTTACACTATGTTCAGTCTCCCAAAGAATGGTAGCATTCACTGTATCCTTTACATCTCCAGGCCATTATTCTTAAAATTTTATCAGGACTCTAGAAGTATTAAACAATCATCTTAAAAGGGATGTTTTAAAAATATAGCAGACTCCAGGACCTTAGAACCATATAAACCCTCTGGGTTACTGAAGCCTCTTTCAGTTACACTCATGATCTCGAGAGAGATGCAGACATAAGATGACAGAAAGACAGACGGAATATTTGTTTGTCTGCATAACTTACAACTGAAGAAAAGCTGAAGTTTGACACAACACAGCTTAATGACTAATATGAATTAACAAATCAAAGGTGGGCCAAGTACTCCCGATTGCCAAGCATTTAAAATTTTTGCTGTAGACACTACTTAACAGTGATAAACACTTTTTATCAATGTATCATTTGAACATACGATTAAAAATAAGTGCTTCTACAAATCTCATGCATCAGAACACAGCCCCAATTTCTGACAGAAGCCTCCTTCATCAGTTCAAGATTAGCTGGCTTCAGATACACTGTTTATCACTCCTCATAATGCTTCATCCAGCCAGGATATTAGCGCAGGTCACTACTACATCACTCTGTTTAATAATAGGTGTACTGAGGTTTAATGTATTCAAAGGTTATCAGAAAACAATCTAACCACAGTTTTTACCTGGTTACTTTAAAAGTCTTAGCAAGTGTCAACTTCATTCATTAACTATAAGCACCAGGGTGGGACATCATTCTGCATCAATACATCAAATGCATTTCTACAGGTTTGGTAAGAGTTCAGACACCCATAACAGTCCACATGGATTTAGTCAGAGCAATCAGGGGGCAGATCGAGCAATGCAGCCCACCAGTCTCTGTTTCTCAGTAAGCTGCAGTGCTCCCCAGTCTCCACTAATGTGTCCCAAGGACTACAGTGAAAGTTTTGATACCTAAATTTAGGTGAACCACTAGCATACTAGATGACTTAATCCAGACCTGAATCCAATCTGAGTATCTATGATACATTCTTTCAAAAACATTCTTTTGCTTAGATGTGGAAGGATCTCATCTTCTTAATACTAAGGGCAATTACTTTTATGAAGCCAACTTTTCAGCAGTACTTGTACTCATTGGACTCAGTGATCCTTGTGGGTACCTTCCAACTCAGAATATTCTGTGATTCAGTGATTGACTTGCATTTGAAAACCTTGATAATGTTGTCCTGACAAGTTCTCCTGGGAAGCAGCTGTCATTGGCGTGAGAATCAACCCCTTCCCCTCCTCTTTCTTCATTCAAAGGTAAGCCATTTAAAGACTCGATAAACATTCTCTAATAATATTGGTGCACAAAATGTTAACAGCCAATGTGCAACATTTGCACCAATGCTGCTCACATCAGTCTTTGCTACCAGGACCATGAATGGGAGCAACCATTGAGCAGGTCTTGATGAACAGTACACAGTACCAGGTGAAGAGCATGTGCTGTGCTGGAGAGACAACCTTTATCCCTCTGCCTGCTTTTTAAACAGCAGGAACTCAGGGGATATGTATCCAGTATTACACTGGGAAGGTATTTAGTCTTAAGTGTGGCATCAAGACACTGGCCATTGGTCTGGCAAAAAGGCAAGAAAGTGGGGAGGGAGGGAAATGACCCATAAGACAGGTTAGCCAAGGAAAGCCCAAAAGTCATTAACACTGAATGCACCACTTCAGTAACAGACACCAACACACCCATGTAATAATTACACAGTAAGTCTCTCCACAGGCAGGAATCTCTAAGACTAAAGTACCAAATAACACAATGACAGCATTGCTCTTAATACAAGAACTGCCATCAGTAAAACACAAGCTATTGTTTCAAATTGAGTTTTGAAATCTGAAACAAATATGCCTAACTGAAATACTGTAAGTCTTGGTGCTTCTTGAGACAGTGAGGCTGTATTTCTTTCTCTAAGTGGAAGGTGACAGAAGGGAAAGCTAATTCAAAGTATCTTTCCTGCTGATGGAATGAGAAAATCTCTCTTCAGGAAAAAGGTCCCCGTGTGGAACAGGGG
>JAWWMO010000121.1:78618574-78666273 GCA_035047845.1 Dendrocincla fuliginosa | reverse complement strand
AATTCATACATGTCAGAAAAAAAAAGTCATGACCAGATCAATTTTTACTGGAAAGGAAAACAGCTCTCAAGTCATGTATCTAGATCCCAATTTACTCTAAAGATGACAATTACAAATCTAGTAACTGTCTTCAAATGCAGATATAAGTAGTGGTGGTAGTAGCAGTAAGAAGTACAAACAGTGTATTAGAAACCAATAAGTTATGGTGATAACAAACTGATAAGATCACAATATAATATTCTTTCATGATACTATTTTGTGTGAGGAAATTAAATTCCCTGTTTCTTGATGTGTATTATCTCAGGAGAATCCAAAAAACATGTCACCGAAACAATCTGAAGATGAATTTGAGATCTGAAAGCAATTTTACAACACTGCTTTCCCTTTGCACTTGACAATTATGAACTCTAATATTACACAGGATAAGTTATGACTCAGATATGGATCATCAACAAAGCAACACAGAACTATGAATAATTAAGACTGGAATGGACCTCTAGATGCCACCTGGTCCAACTCCCTCTGGAGTCATGTCCAGTCAAGCTTTGAGCCTCTTCAAAGCTGCAGATTCCACAGCCTCTCTGGGTAGCCTGCTCCAGCATTTGACAAGCCCCCGGGTGAATTTTTCTTTCCTGTATCTCAATTTTAGGTTCCTTCCCCGGAATCTGTGACCACTGCTTTTCACACTTCTGCTTTTTCCAGATGATTTTATTTCATCTTTACTGTTAATCTGTATAAAGCACATACAGTACACAACGTGCATCCAATTTATTTTAGTTTATGAAAATGCTAAGTCTAGTACCTACACTGAAGTCAGACTAATATTCAAAAAAGCGACACTTCAAAGTTCCCAAAACTGAAATACCTTTTTTGTCACCCTGTCTCTTTACTCCAGCCCTTACCTCTACTTCCAGAAAAACTGGAAGGCACACAGAAATCAAGGAAAGATGACCAACATATTTAAACATAATGAGGATGAGTGGAGATTTAATTTTACTGCAAAATATGCCTTATGATGGCAGTGTGTAGGTAAACCATATGGTTTTACAGTGGTAAATATGCTATTAGTGCTATTAATCATCTATCTTTCCTCTTGGTTTTTTTTCAGGCAAAATGGAATTTATGGTATATAGCACCTAATGCAGAAAACAATTTGCAAGTGAATATAAATCTGATAAAAAAATATACTTTTCCATTAAAGTGGATAGGAACACAAGTGGAGGCTCACAGAAGCAGGAAACTGTAATGAGAAAACATGTTGGGATTTTTTTCCCCCTCCTGAATTTCACAGTCCTATCTCAATACCATACTAGACCTTTTTTAAGTTACCGTTTTGCTTAAAGCTGGTATGAAACAATTTCTCATAACCCCAGGATCAACTAGAAAAAACTAGGAAATTCCTTCTTAGATGAAGCTAATGCAGAGGTTGCTAGTATGTTTGTCAGTAGAGAGACACTCAAATTATACACTCTATGAGCAATCTGATATTAAATCTTATCCCATAAGTAGACATGGAATGTGTCCAAATGATTAAAAACTTCTGTATTCCCTCCTAGTGATTCATACCATTACTTTACTACAAACATATCAATTTAATACCTAAACCTAGCATTAAACAAACAAACAATAAGAAAGTTCAGCAAAGCAGAGAAGTAGGAACCTTAAAAAACCCCAATCCCTAAAATTCTATTTGAGAAGGGAAAAAAGGCACAACCAGAGGACAGACCTGATTTACCTTGTAAAAAAAACTACAATGAATTGTAAAAGGCTGGAGAAACCTGAGGCTTTTGTTCATTTTTCCTTTGATAAGTAGTTGTTCTTAGAAGGTGGTGTTAAGTTATGGATACATGGAAAGCACCAATACTCTTTAAAGACTGATGTCCCTAAGTCCTTCAATTTTAAAACTGAAAAAGATACGAAATACAAGTTACGAGTTCTTTTCAAAAGAAAAAAAAAAGCAGCTCTGATATTTCTAGAATTTCTTTGATGAAGATTAGCAGTGCTTAAGTAAAAATCTATCCTACACTTTTTAAACCTTATATATTGTAAAAAAGCCAGGAACGGGCAGTCCATTGCTTCTCCAAGTAGCTCAGCTTTAGAACTCTCTCCCTCTATCTCCTCACATTTGTAAAATATTTGGAGTTGTTTTTATCACAAGCATTACTACACACAGACCAAACCATGCCAACAAGATGGCACAGGAATATGCAGGTCTGGCAAAACTGGCAGTAATGCTCAGTAGAAGGCAATCTTTAATTTCATAGCACACAAAAAAAGTAAAAGCAGTCCTTAGGAGAGTGTTAAGAGAACACTGGTGATAAAAGGGGACGTATCAGCATCCCTGACCTGAGTGAGGATGTGTTCTGCACCAATGCCCCATTGTCATAATTTATTTCAGTGTAGTTCCCTGATCTCATGCATAGCAGTCTTCCTTAGTGGCTGATTTAAGAGTTTAGTAGAAAACCCAGTGAAAAACAACACTGTGCATGCAAGACATGCAATTCTCTAAGGAATGTATTTGTCTAAACTAACCTTACTTTCACTGAAACACAAGCTAGAGAACACATTTTTCGGTCACAGCAACTTCCATACCAGAGTTCAACTTTCATTATCTTCAGATAGTAGCAGAGGAGTTCAAAAGAATTTGCAACCATTTTTCAGTAGTAATATGTTTTATTCCTTCCATAAGCCAAAAGGAGAAAAAAAAATCACAAAGGAAAAAAATTCAGGTTAGCTTTGCCCAAATTTTCCTAACACTTTTATGATAAGACTAATTTTGGAGAATTTAATAAAAGTTATTAGTGTCTGAAAATGTGGAAGTAAAAGCAACATAGTTAGGCAGTTTTTACCACAGTGCTCACTACTAAAATTAAAACTAATCAATCACTGCTTGAGATGCACAATTTATTAACTGGCAGAATGCAAGAGATCCATTCTTATTTTTCTCTTTCAGACTGTACTAAAAAAAAGAAGCAACTGATGAAGGTTTTTCTGAAACGATGAATGTTCCTGCGATTGACAAGTTTTTCCTAGATATTTTTTTTAATTCCATATAAGAGAGATAAAAGTTTAAACAGTGACTTCACCTTGAAGCTGATTTGTCTGGCAAGTTCTTTAGCCTCCTTGTCTGCCTGGCTTGACACACTTCCAGATGTTAGTGGTAAGAGGGCTGTCTTCATAGATGTGCCACACATTTCACAACAGAAGTCTTGTGACCTGGCCACAAATGACATAGCTCAGAATAGCATGTTCCCACAATGTTCTTTCATGCTTGTTTAAACAAACTATTTGCAAAACAATCCATAGAAAGACAAGTGGTGTCAAGACCAGTAGCTTTAGAAGTACCTCCCTCTGCTTCAAAACATACTGTCTTGAAAAACCATGTTGAGAATTATCTATACTATAAACACATATTCTCTCATATAATTTAGGAAAGTATTAACAACTGACTTACCTATTACTATTATTTATACTTTATTAATAGTTTCTTAAAATGAAAAAACTTATTTTATATCTACAGCAAATTAAAATTATAATGATCTAACTATTACTACAAATATTATATTGAACCCAGGAGCTTGCACCTCAAATCCAGGGATTTCAGCTCCTGTGACAGCATTACCTTCCCTCTCTCACACATGTAATTTGTCTATAGGGCACACTTGCAGGCAGCTCTCCAAGCCAGTGAGAAACCTTGATAGCACAGTATCAAAACCAACCTACCAACCCTACCCCTTAGCAGGGTTTATTAGCTTGACTCAGTGCCATCAACAGGAAAGCTGCACCTTCTGAATAGCTCAGTAAACTCACATCTGCTTGCAAAATAACATACTAGTTCCCATTTGGAATTCAGTGATACCCAGGATACCATTAGCTGTCTTTGCTCCAAGGGCACACTGCTGCTGATCAGCTTGCTGTCCACCAGGATCTCCAGGTCCTCCAACTTCCAAGCTCTTTTTCAGCTAGTCACCTGGTGTAATTCCTCCCCAGGGACAGGACTTTGCTCTTTGTTGAACTTGATGACATTCCTCCAGCCCATTGAGGCTCTTCTGGATGGCAGCACAACCTCCTGGGGTATCAGCTACTCCTCCCAGTTTTGTATCACCTGCCAACTTGCTGAGGGAGCACTCTGTCCCAGCATCCAGGTCATTCATGGCACTGAATAGCACTGACCCCAGTATTGACCCTGGAGCACACCAGTAGTAACCAGCCTGCAGCTGGATTTCATCTTGCTTATCACAATCCTTTGAGCCAGGCAGCTCAGCCAGTTCTTAATCCACCTTACTGTTCTCTCTTACCTAGGTTGTACTTCATGAGTGAGGATGGTTAAGGGAGAGTACACCAAAAGCCTTGCTAAAGTCCCTATAAACAACATCCATTGCTTTTCTTTTGTCCACTAAGCTAATCGTTTCATCACAGTCACAAATCTAATCTTAAGTTAATTGCCTGAAGATCATTCAGAAACGGTTTCTTCAGAATTTTGTCATCATTTCCTTATTACTTACTTAAGAGCAATGATACATCATTGTTTTGATTTTCTCCCCCACTTATTATCAATTCCATCATATTCCTTTTCCCTCCATGCTGTAATTATTCCTGTATCACAACGTTAATTACAGCTCCAAGCCTAAATTTCAGACAAACCTCTAAAGTGACCACACAAAACTGGAAGGAACACAGTCCTCTCACAGTACTGTGTTTGACTAAGTTCCAAGTTTGCACAATATTCAGAGGAAAAAACCACTACACAGACAAGGCATCAAGGCATCATCACTTGTTTTATATTTGGAATAAATGCAAGAGAACAGACTGAAGGGGCTTACTTTCTACTCAGTGCATTACCCTAAAAGCAAGTGCACATATATCTACCTACAGCAGCAAACTTAGTGCTTACTTCTTTGCAAGAGCTCTCCTTTCTTCTGGCGTGTAATCTAGAGATCCTATTGCTCCTTCACCTTTGGTTGGCATAAATCCAATAATGGCCAGTAAAGCTGTTCTTACTAAAATAGGAAAACAGAGATATAAACAAGGTGGCAGAAACAGGTGTTATGTCATCTTATTCTACACTCAGAAAAGTTGCAGTTCTGACTGCAAAACTTCATTCTGTCCAAAGGAGCAGTCTGGATTTCATACAAACAACACTGGGCTTTTCTGGTACACGGCAAGGCTTTCTTAACTTTTTTTTTTTAAAGGCACATTGTAAACAAAGGTAAAGTCAGCAGCCAACACAGAAAAACTGTCACAAAAACATTGCATCAATATAAAGACTAGAGTTCCAGACTTTAAAAATGGGTTCTGAACATAAAAAGGTTAGGCAGAACAAACATATAAATAAGGGAAGGAAGAAGGTCCATCAGACATTCTTCTTTTTGTGCATGTTTTCTATTAGACATGCACTCTGAAATTTAGTGCACACAACCTCAGTGGTTTTCTTTTATGCCAGCAGAATTTGTTGCTTTTATGTCACCATGACAGGGAAGGAACTCAAATACTAATAACTGCTTGTAACAGAACTGTCACCTGAAGTATCCCTTTTGACAACATCTACACTTGAATTTTGTTTCATATAGGCATGAAATTTAGGAATTCAAGACACTTTGCTAGGAGATTTGGTAAATAAATATCACATGAAGATAAGTACCACAAAATACAGATAGGATATTTATAACTCCTACTTAGAAACACTGCATTTTCTACTCTTTAAAAAAGCATAAGAGACTTCACAAAAATTGAAGAGTGGTCTGCTAGAAAACTTCTAAAATCTTATCAACATATTTTACAAATGAAACTGATATATAAAGAAATAATTGATGCTCTGTACTCAGCAAACTAAAATTATATAAACACAAAAATACTGCCTTGGATTAATTGTGCCAACTCTCAATTTCTGTGACAAGATTTTAAAAAAATAAAGGTAGAAAAGAGTCAGTTACTGTGAGCTCAGACCACACTGTGTTTTCTCTTCAGTGCCCAGAACTACAGCATTAGAATTAAAAACTCCCCTCTATTAATAGTCAAGCTGCTTTTAGTGATAATACAGAAATGGGATAAAGTAATAGGACTTATTTTCATAAGAACAATTTAAAAAACCCCCACAAAGAATATTCTAAGTAGTCTGAGAAACTGTAATGCTTGTGCAGTCACATAAAGGAGAGGTCACCGTCACCCCTCAGTTTCTCAACCCTTTCACCCTGCATTTATTTAATACCATCCCAAAATCCTTCTATGTCATTCTTTCAAGGCCTTACATTTCTCAAATTCTCGCATACTTTTATGCCTCAAAACATCTCCTTTTCCACTATGAACATACTTTGTGAGATTTTTTTTTTTCATTTTAAAGATCAATTTGCTTGACAGAGGTAACATTTTCCAAATAATTGCTACTTACTACTCCATGAAGGCTGCCATGTTTCAGGATGATGACCTGAGATGCTTAAACAAATTTTCTTCCCCACTTCAAACCTGCCATTGGCCTTCAAAGGAAGAGGAAGGACACCATAAAACACGCTGGAAGACAACTCTTGGGTTTCAGTAAAAGTTGCAAAAATCATGATAAAAAAACACTATGCTAACAATACATGATAATTATATTACTGTCAACCTCACAAAATTGGCATTCTGTCTTCTGGCTCTACTACTGCATGAAGAAAACCTTCTGCAAAACGATGCACAAAGTGCCTTTGCACTGAACTACAGGTCTGCCTTCCCACATTTGAGCAACGTTTCCAACAGAAACCAAGAGAGCCTACAGAGAGAAGAGAAGGTTAAACAATCACATCAGCAATGTGATTTCTCTCGGAGAAAAAGCTTACATTTATTAGGTGCAAAGCTTCATGCAATTACACATTACCAGTGCCACCTTGGAAGACTTCTGGTCTTTAATTGACAGCATGAACTGCACTACGTCATCTTTCTTACAAAAATAACATTATGTTAAATGCCAAGAATCTCTCTCTGACACCTGTAGTTAAATTGATGAGGTAAAAAGGAAAAATTAGCAAGCGTGCTTACTTACCGTCAGCAAAATTATGCTGGGTGGTTTCATGGGATATTCAGGTGGTAGCACTATTCGCCCGTGATAAATCCCTCCATCAAAATCTGAATCTGGAGGGCCTCTAACAGTGAAGTGCCATTCAAACAGATTATCCTAAAATGCCCCCATGAAGAGAAGAAGGAAATAAAAAGAAGAGTGTCACAGAAATAGACAACTAAACACCATTTTCTTCAACAAGGACAGGCTAAAGAAACGACACACAGCAGAAGTTTTGTGAAGTCAAAATCAGATGGAGAGTTAAGAGAACCAACACAGTATGAAGGATAAAATATTGTATCTTTCTGGCAATTTGCTTACACAATGACTTCATTGAAACCCTCAAAATCATTATCCAAACTCTTCACTCTAGCTGTTTCAATTATGACAAGAGTTATATTACCCAACAGATGGAAAACTGAGTCAATTACGAAAAAAATGGATCTTTGTCCCAGTAAACAATAACTTCTAGAGAACCATGGGGAGACCTACACCAAGAAAGAACATTAATGACAATCGCTCCAAAGCCCCTTCCATGCCCAGGTTACCACAGGGGCTTGACTCACGCCATAGAGAATTCTCACCTCTTTTGCTTCTCCACTAACAATCATGAAACAGCTACTGGGCCATACTGCACAACAGGAACACTTTGAAATTTATATTGTTTTCACTAGACACATAAATAACTTTAAACAGTATTTCTTTGGGGTTCTGAGCTTGGCTTTGTGTATGAGAACTCGGGCTGTCCACAGATTCCCAAGTATTCACAAGCACGACGACTCCTGCTGTTAGGACAGGCATCCAAATGAGGCTTGCTGTCAGTGACTGAGATCTTTCAACTAATGCTGAACCCTGGTATTACAGCATTAGGACTGCCCACCTAGTTACAATTTTTTTCAAGTACAAGAAGTAGCTGTCAACATTTCCAGCATTTCCTTTCATATGCCACTGCTCTCTTCCCAGCGAGTCACTGTTCTAACCCAGAAATAAGACCTTCACATAAGTTACAAATAATAGGGTGAATTAAACTCTACATTTCACTACAGGAAAGGGAAACATGAGGTAGAGAAAAAACCCTAGTTGATAAGGTATATTTTATAGCACCTAGGAATATGCATTATTGTGTAAGCAAGTTGAGCATGTTATACATTTCTGTGAACAGCTAAATCAAACCTCCCAAATGAATACCACAGAATACTGTCTTTTTAAATTAATCCTGTGAAATCAGAAGGGACTTCTGTTTAAGTGTCTAACCAGAAGAACATCACTGTCCCCTCAGCCCAAAAACTCAATTGGGTGTTAGGAGGACTTCTAGAAGCTAATGCCTAAGTGAAAGCTATGTCTCTTACAATGCACCCAGAATTGCACTAATTTACATTTTTCACAGGCGTTTTTTTTAATGCAAAAGGCAAACCCTCAAGGATCACCTAGGGTTAAGTGTTTTATTGAGCAACTCAGCAACTGAGCCGTATGTCATGTTTGGGTGTAAAAAGCTTAACTTGAATATTAAGCATGTAAGTAGTCTCAGGAAAGAGATGAGGGATACCCATAATATAAAACTACTCAGGAATGATGTAAACCTGTTATTGTGTACTTTCACTAATAACCTGGAGCTACAATACCTCTGAAGTAGAATGCTGCTGTTGATTTACATCATATGAAAAAAAGAAAGGTCTGCCAGCATTTAAATATGTACATTTTAAATACATATGCATTACAGAGAGGTATCTATTAATAAGAGCATATATGAATAATGCTACATAATTAAAAGTTCTTGCAAACATATAGAGAAACAAACCTCCAAAGGCTGTGCATGATAGTGATCTGTAGGATCCTTCAGTTCTGCAGCCTCTTTCATCAAACGCTTGACAGCTGAAAGAAAAGCAAGCATAAGACAAGAAAACTAAGAAAATATATTAATATGCAATGCATACAAAAATACATAAATATTCCACTCTTTTCAGCTAACTAATCTTTTCCAGCATATTCCAGCTTTTTCTCTAGAGTTCACAATTCAAGACACAATGTAAACTACTCATGATGAATAGATCTTTAATTAGTTATACAAGCATAAAGTTATGAAAAATACGCTGCATGGTCACAGAGTTTCTCAACACTGAACACCATGACTAAGGTAGTTTTATATCAACAATTGCACCAAAGACATGAGGAAAAACATATGTGTCATTAACAGAGTTTCAGACTACAAGATGTACAAGGCCAACAACCTCAATATTTTATGATAAAGAATATCATGTGAATCTTTAAACAACTGCTGAAAAGCTTTATCCTGACACCTCCCACGACAATTACATGACTACTCCCTTAGTTGTTCAAAAGGAGGTCATAGTAGGACTTGAGAGAAACCTACACATCAATAGTAAGAGAAGATGAAGTTTTATATTTGAAGACACATATGCCTGGCCAGAAAAATCTACCGGGGGCCTTTGCAGTTTCAAACTGCCACTGAGTGTTGACACACAGGTATCCTTCTATCCTAAATTCAGGATAGTCATTAGTAACCCTCTCTATTCTTCTACTTCAGAAATACCAGCATCATCTGCATCTTCTGCATCTCCTTTTCCCGGCCCCTTTAGTAAGTTCTGTTACATCACTTGTCCTGCCAGGCACCCTCACGTGCATCATACACTAATGCCTAAGAAAAAACTTAGCTAAACTGAAGAGCACACTAAATATAAGAACTGCAGACAAGAAATTCAAGGATGACAACTCATGAATAAGATTAGGTAGAAAGTTCTTTCTCCCTCCTACATACAGGAAAAGTGCAAATACCAGTTACCTCTTTAAGCAACAACATAGGAATAGGATACCTTAATTCATCCTCCACATACAATTCAAACCCTGGATGTCCCTGCCACTCATGTAATCATCTAACTACAGAAAAGGAGCAACACTGCTCAAATGTCCTTACAGTGTAAGCATTAAGATATAGTGAAAGTGAACTGCAGCTCCTTGATTTACAAAGCCTTGTATCACCAGATGACTGTAGGCTTTGTAGCACACTCAGACTCCAGGGCTTTACTCACTTTTGTGATGCTGTGAAGAAACCTACTCAAACCTTCCCACAGAGGAATTTCATTCCAATCTACTGTGAAAAGTTCTTTTCCTCCTTCACACTTCTTGACAGCTATAAACAACAGCTCAAAGTTTAAGAATTTCACTTACCACAACACAAAAAGAAAACAGACTATGTGGCAATTTGCAACTTTCAGTTGTCCCAATTACGCTACTTCCAAGGGGGAGGTGTCAATCAAACACCCTGCAGAGCCCACCAGGGCACGTCACAGGCAGCAGCATTTGGGCCCCACTGAATAAGAGTTTGTCTTTTTCACCTTCATTACGGTTTACTAATTCATTAGCAGGGAATGAGAAAACCAGCCTGGACCAGAAAAAGCTTCAGACCCAGCACGGCTTCACAGCCAAACAAGCCCGGACACTTGCCTTCAGAAGAAGAGTGGCATGCACCAGGATGAGCTAATTCAGGACTGAACACCCAGTGAAGCAAAAAGGTAACCATGAAAAAACTGAGAATGTATGTAACAAAGCCTAATGAAGACAGAATAGTCATGGACAAGGCAGACAACTGTTACTGAGGTTTCCCAGACAAGGGACCAAGAAGAAAGAAAGGACCAAATTGTTTCCCCTTTAAGCACTGCTGCAGTATTCATGAACACAGTCCCTTGGTTGGCTGCTGAAAACTGCTACGGAAGAAACAAACAAAATTCAAAGTCTGCCTGCAACAAGTACATGACATTCTTACCCAAACATCATTAAAAAGTTTTGACTCAAAATATGGTATTTCAACCCACTTAAAGCCACACTGAATCATCTGAATAAATGTTTGGCAATGGCAATTACAAAAAATGAGAACGATTTGGGCCCATTCAAAATAAAACATTACAAACTGTCAATAAAGTCAAAGAGTATCACTAATTCAGAAAAAAAAAATCAAATCAAGACATTCAGTTTGTAAAAGGTAAGTTTTGGAAAGAAAATAATCACTCATTTTTAATGTGGCATGATCGTCAGCATGAAAAATAACCATGCTTTCACAGGTACACTCATCAACACTTTATCGTAACATTCATCAAAATCAAGTCTTGAGGAAATTTAGTGTCTGGACTAACACCAGAGGCAAATAAGAGTTCCCACTCAGAAGTGTGGGAGCTCTCTACTGCTCTGGGAAGGAAAGGAAAGAGAGGGTGTTGTAAGTGAGGCTCTGCCTGACAATCTGCCTCTTGTATTACACCAAAATTTGCACAATGTATGCATGTCTTATTTGCAGATTTATTTCTGACATAAACTCTGTCCTGGTCAAATCCCACTTTTATTATCATTTACTTTAAGCTATCCTGAAACTTCTGTTTCCACAACTGCTTCTCTTAGGTATATCTTGAGGTCACATTCCAGTACTTCTGCTATCCTGCCCAACTAGACAAGTCTGCACCATGTGGTTGGGAAACTTCTGTATACAGAAAATGCAAGTGCTCAGCCTTCATAAATGCCAGTATTACTGTTTAAAGAGATGACAGGATTTGAACATGAGTGGTTTTCCCTTAGTAAAATATTATGCGGGGTTTTTTTAAAGAAAAAAAAGGTTGTGCATGACAGAATCTTCCTCAAATGGACAGTAGCCATTTCATTCTACCAGTTTTCAGTTTCACTGTTTGAAAAAGAAAATACATAATGAGCAAATAAATAAAGGAACCCAAAGCAGCTGGCATACAGCTAGAGATCTCTTAATCTTTCTAGTTGACTTATCTGATCTGGGGGAAAAGGAATAAAACAATCTGACAGCTTTTACTGCTTCAGCAAATGCTTTCTATCTTCTTTTCTTCATTTTAAGCAAGATTTATAGGTCTACTCCGCAGGACACAGAAAAAGTAGCAACTTTTCCCATGGCTTTGCTGACCAGCATGGGTAAGGATGCAATTTATTTGTCAAATACCAGTTTTCCAATAAAAGTAGAACTCTTACAAAACCCTTCATCCCAGAGAAACTTTCATAACTTCTCAGTCCGCTTAAGCTATTAGTAAAATACAAATCATCTTCATTATGTTTTTGTCTATTAATGATGCTACCATCTGCAATTAGGAAAAAATTAGTAATTTTAGAAAAATTAAAAAATTGAAACTCACCATCATTTTGAGACAACCATCAAGGCCCTTCAATTAGATGACACATATGTCACGGATGACATTTTGGGAGGGTCTTTTTAAATAAGGCTGGCTTTGGTTTTTCCCCCTTCCATTCTATATCTGACCACTGAGCCAAGAGTTCCTGACCCATGGCTGGTGTAACCATCAGGCGACTTCAGAGCTCACAGTGCAGAGAGTCACCTGCTGAATCACCACCACCAGTCCTCACAGCAGCCCAAAGCTCCCGGGAACCCATTAACACAAACTGCCTGTGTTGACAGCCAAAAGAAAACCCCATTTACTAAAGGTATGTTTAAATTTGATGTAAGGAGAAAAGTAACAGTGATTCATAGTCAGTAGTTCAACTGCACAACAACTGGATCACTCCATTAAAAAAAGAAAAAAAGTAAGGATTAGGTTTTGTGAAGTATATGACACTTCGCATAAGATGACAACAGTTGATGAGCTTTGACATTTTAAGTCCAAAAAAATCACTTTAACTGATGTGGTCATTAAAGTATGCAAGAAAACATATTTAAAGAGTCACAACAGACTGGAGAGTTACAAAATACTCTTACAACAGCTCTTTGATATGGAGAATGGTATCTTTTCAAGTAGTGTTTTGCACTCTAGAGGACAGTTTATTAAATCCAAACATGCAGCAACTCTATCAGGTTCACAACAACCTTTACAGTGTCACTACTTCACTGTGCGTCACCTATTCCTTGTGGTTGAGATTCTCAACAGCTTAGAACCTGTGAATTATGTGTGATCATTAGTGAACTAAAAACAACAAAAGAAGAAAAAAGGGGGCTTGAGACAAGTGCTCTGAAATATCAATTACCACCCTTTTGCAGAATAGAGTGTTAAATGGTATCTACTCTAAAAATAAACCCCAGTTACCACATTTTCAAGTGAGCTACACATCACTAGTGCTCTTCTCTATGCCTGCATTCCTTCTGTTTATGCATTTTGCCCCCATCTTAACCCTTCTGAGTTCACACCTGTCATTAGATTTTTGAGTTCCTGTACATATTTTTGTACGTCACTTCACAAAAATGTGGCTATATTTTCGTAAAAATTTGCATAGCAGTTTATAGTCACTTAATTTGGAATCAAGACTACAATTAAAGTTTTATTAGGACCCAGATACCTGATCTTTCTCCATTAAAAAAGCCCAAACAAACACATGTCCCAGTTGCATCCACCCAAAATAAAACCCCTGGACTTCTGCTACAAAACAAATGGAAACGCCATTTACCAAGAAACAGGCCAGCTTTCCATCCTCAGACACATCATTTCTCAAGACCCTGAATAGCTGCTTTACATCTTCACAGTCTCACGTACATGCTTTCAGAAGACCTGCAAACCTCCTATACTCATATAAACAACTGTATAAAAAAAAAAGAATACTTTTAATTAGTCTAGTCTTGCTTTTCTCTCACCCTCAGAAACAACAAACCTTTAGCCCTCATTTCCCTCAGGGCAGCAGGAAGTACAGTACTCTTCTTGTAGTTACAATTCAAACCAACTGCTCAGTCAACACAAAGGGAGATAAAACCTACCAAATGTAAGATGCTTGTTGAACGTGCCAAGATCAAACAATGTCTTCAGCCTTAATAAATTTTTAACGTCTGTTCAATTTTTTATTTTTAAACAATCTATCCTTTTTCATACACAGAAGGTACTAAGCAGCTCAGTAGCTACTGGTTGTTTCCTATTAACTCTGTTTTATTAACAAAGAACTGACGCATGCTTGTTGGCAAGGAACAAAAGTGCAGGTACAAAGTGGGGAGTGGAAAAAGAAACACAGTTTGTAGGAAAAGCAGCAAATGTACTGAAGATGACCCCTAAGAGGATCATGATCTCAGTATTGTTATGTTCCCTGTGTGTCCAAGATCTCAAGGCACCAACCCTGGGCAAGAAATGCAGGACACACATGCCATGCCTCCCTCCGTGTGCTCTCCTCAGGCCTTCAGTGCCCTTCCTAATCAAATTCTCGATGAGGTGTTCTGCTGACAACAGACCAAACCCTGCCCGAAACAAAATAAAAAATCACTGCTGTTTGTGGGCTCTCTGTGAGGCACTGTTAGTGGCTGTTCATAATTCTTCAAGTGTCTGTGCTAATAATACCTGTTCAGATGCCTGGTAACAGCCTATGTGAAAGAAAGAGACTACCACTACAGAAATAGTGATTACAAGATATGGTGTCTGATCTTGCAGCAGGCTAAGGGTCACAGCTCTGGGGAGGAAAAAAAAAAAAAGTAAAGAGATTATTCCAAGTGGCTGTCTTATAAATTTCAGATAACAGGGATGTTCCTGAAGCATGAAGGGGATGAAGTCTGTGCTTTAGTCAGCTGAGCTTTAATATTGATGCAAGAGGTTTATCAGCCATATGGTAGCAGGCTGATATACATTGACTAATCCATTTTGAAATCCTAAGACAGAAAATAGCTTGCCCTTTCACAAGTGCCAAAAATACACACAAAAATATGAAGCAACAGTGTACAAGGCTTTGCTTTATTGAAGCAATACAAAGAAGCCTGAAGTGTGGAGTGTGAATTTTTTTGCTTTCCAAAATTAATGGTCTTCTGGGGAAGAAATAAAAAAAGGAAATCCAAGTTCATAGGCAGTGTGAGAAGACAGCATCAGGTGAATGCCCCCACAGCTCTTTGCCCTTATAAGAGGTGACTGACAGAAGTCAGCAGCAGCTTGGCCATGCTCAGACCTGCAACGGCCATGGCAAACAGAGACCTGACTGAACACCAGCTGTGCTGCCTCTCATTGACAGACACACAGTGTGCAGGGGAACAACTTGCTTTGTGTTGTGGAGAGTTATCATTGTTTAGATAAGTTGGGATGAACTCATATAGCCGTAGAAACTGGGATAAGGAAGAAGATGAACACATTGCCCAGGAGCAACCAGCAGCAGGACAAAGCTGTGCAGCAATATTGCTCTTTACAGGGTCTACTTGAAAGCATTCAAAAAGCACAGCACTAGAGAGCCAAACTGATCCTCATTCATCAATCTGGTCTATCACACCCACTCACAGAAGAGGGATCCATGTCTAACCACAGACGAACTTCAATTCCTGTCATAGCTCTACAGCAGAATTTGATTTAAAAATGAAGATCAATAAAAGCACAAGTTTCTTTTAAGAAAATTTTCCTATATAAAATGTATTTTCCTCTATGATATTTCAACTAAAGCCTACAATATTCATTAAAATAACTTATCCTAAAATGGTGTTTGCTCTCTTTAGAAGTACTGAGCGGACGGAAGTCACCATACGCACACAGTTTGCTCAAGTCCAAAAGCAGATTTCAACAAGAGGAGCCTCTTGTACAGGTACAAAACGATTACTTTTTCCACTGTCTCAAGATAGTACATTCCAAATCCCTAAAGCTTACCTAAAGGTTAGCAGCTTGAGTCTTCCGCTATTCAAGTCAAAGTAACAACAGGCACAAAGACAGCTACTAGTTCTGAAGCCTTAGAGGGCTCAGTCAAAAAAATAATCCTGTTAGTCCACAGATGACACAACCGCTTGATAGGAAATATGATGGATTTTTTAATGTATTTTTAGTGCATTTACATTAATTGAAACCATCTTAATGTCAGAATACTCTGCTGTTCCATCTCAAGGCCTCAGTCAAATGGCAAGTACAAGATACCACCGTTAAACTTCACATGTAATGAGATAGGACTTTGCAAAACAGACACAAAAATATTAAGTAATTGCATATGCTTATCTATCTGGTTAGCAAGTAAAGTGCCACACTGAAAACAATGGCAACACATAATTACAGTAAATCATTTTAATACACAATAACTGTTGAAGAAACAATATTTATTTTAAAATTTTTTTGCTATTTATTCAATACTTTTTTGCCCATCTGTTTTAATGACAGATTTCACACATACTATCAGTATTTTAAATCCTATTATAGAGATTAGCAAAGTTATTTATAGCACTTACAGACTTTCAGCATCTACAAATAGTTTAATATATGGATATGCTACAGAGCATATTTTATTTGGGGAAGTAATATTGACCCATTGTACAAATCAATCATCTTTTCCAAGTGAAGTTCATTTTGCTATGGAACAGCACGGGTACTGAAAATCGATTTTAGTAAAGGTGGTTTTCTCTTGAAAATAAGGGGGACGAGTAACAACAGATGGGAAGAACATTTCTAAATTTAACCAGAAATATTTGTCCTGTCCACCCAGATCTCAGGTGCTCGTCATACAACACACAAGCACTGTTTCCAATGACGTGGCAAACCACAGCTACTGGGCATGTTTGTGTGGCCTTGCCAATTAACATATGCCACATATCCAGCACATCACCCTAAAGAAAAGGTATCTTCCTGATATTTTAAACCTATACAAGTTCATCATTTGCTTAGTGATCTGATCCTTCTTACCTGTCAGTTATGCAATTTGGGTGTGAGGGTAAGGGACATAATTTAGCAATAGATACATCATCCACATGAGGCGTATTTGTAAACAAGCCTGTCACTGACATTTATATGGTACAAGTCATCATAGCATTCAGCTTTTCCCCACCTCCCAATGCTCCCATACAGGACGGTATCATTAAAGAATAAAACCACCATTCACTACGATAACATGAAAGCTGATAACGCCTACTTCTCAAAACCACATTAGGGGAAAGCAGGGGCAAGGCAGCGACCGAAACACAAACCCATCTAGCCCTCACAAGCTGTGGAAGAGGTTTTTCCCCAGGGTGTCAGGCCCCGGGCTGTGCAGGCAGCTCCCAGGAGGGGAAGCCCGGGCACAGGCGCTCAGAGGCCGCTGCTCCAGCACAGCCACACAGCCGGGACACGGCCTGCCCTCTACTCCCTTTCCGAGGGAGAAACACCTTCCCTTTCAGCACTGTTTCTCACGGCATCGCTCACATCTCTTGAGGCACCCCTTTCACTTCAAGGGTTCAAAAGGAAGCCCAGGAGTCACAGGCATAGTGTGAAATCAAACATACGAACAAAGACACGCACACACACGAGTAAATACAGCCTGTGCAGCGACCCTTCAGCTACACAAAGAGCCGCCACACAGGCCAAGCGACCCTTGGCAATCACACACGGCCTGGGGCAGGAGGGGATGCCAGGGGAGCAGGGCACACACAGCCATCTGCCTTTGACCGGGGGTTCGAAGGTGCATTTTCACGAACCAGCGAAACTGCGTGACCACACAGAGACCTGGCACTCTGGGTGTCTGGAACAGGGTTAAGCTCGGAGGGAGGTTCCAGCGCCATCGCCCTGCGAAGCAGAGCGGACCCGGCCGGCCTCGCCCGAGCTCCGCCACCTCCCCGGGGCGGCGGGCCCGCCACCACGGCATCGCCCCTGCCCATCCCATCCCATCCCACCCCATCCCCTCCGCCGCGACCCCCGGCCCTCCCCACGACCCCCGGCCCGGCCCCCGAGCCCTCGGCCCGGCCCGGCCCAGGGCACGCCGCCTACCCGGGCTCTTGAGGTTGTACCGGGCCTCCATGGCAGCGGGCACCGCTCGTCCCTGCGCGGGGGAGCAGCAGGAGCGGGAGCAGGAGGAGGAGGAGGAGGAGGAAGAAGGCCGGGCCCGGCCCAGCCCGCCCCGCCTCGGGAAACTCCCCTGACGTGGCAGCGACGGCGACAGCCCCGGCGTGACCGCGGGGGGAGGCACCGACAGCGCCAGCACCGCCGGCACCGCCCCTGCGGCCGGGAATGGGCTGTGGGGGAATGGGGAATGGGCTGGGGGGGGGTAATGGGCTGTGAGGGGAATGGGCTGTGGGGGGCAATGGGGAATGGGCTGGGGGGGATAATGGGCTGTGAGGGGGGAATGGGCTGTGGGGGGAATGGGCTGTGGGGCCAGGAGGGCACGGGCTGCCGTGGGGTCTGCACGGGTGAAAACGCCCCCACTGCATCCCCAGCTCGTGTCAGCCCCTCCCCACGGATGGGATGAGATTGGAGGAGGTGTTCGGGACCTCCATGGGTTTGAAAAGTGGGGGTTTGGAAAAGGGTCTCCCAAGCCCCCAAAGACCCAGCGCATACCCCTGCCCAAAGGACTTTCACCATACTGTGAGGCTTGGTAGCGTCTTGTTTGGATCGGGAAAGACTGAAATGGTGTCATATGCCAGCGATTGTTAGTTTAGGCGAGAATTACCAGCAAGAGCTGGACTTAATCGCCACCTTTTCCATGCCACAGTGCCAGGGGGCTGCTTGGTTTCTCTGTCACCTGGTTACAGGCACAGCACTCTTGGGATAGCACTTTCAAGAATTTGTATCCAAGGAAATACCTAAATTAAAGTCAGAATATCAGCAGTCTCAGTTTCTTTTTGATTCAGTACAAGGTATAGCACAGGGGAAGGGATGGCATCAGACCTTGGGGTTCCCTCCAGGGTACATTTAATGGCCAACAATTCTTGATGATATCTCAGCATTTCTGGCTAACAGTGGCTGATCTGGCCGCGGAGATGGTGAGCTGCAGGCACTGGGTGTCATGTTCACAAACTGTTTTGGTCATTTTTAGTAGGTATGCCCCATCTTTCCTTGTTTCCCAGAGCCATCTTGCTGTGCAGCAGGAGAAGGGCTCTGGGATCATCCGTCACTAAATTGTGCCCTTCCCCAAAGTAGGAGAAAAGCATTTTTTTGCATTCAGAATTCTGGATTTCCATGTAAAATGTTCTGGGATCCATTTTGGTAGAAGGTAATTTTTAAAGTGGTATTATAATGTGAAAAATATGAAGCGATGGTTATTATGAAATTCTTAAGCATAAAGTCATTTGCCTTCTGGGCTCTGGCCTTTGACCCTGGCCACACAGTGTCATTTTGTGTAGTTGAAGGAGGAAGCACCTGCAGTTAACAAGAATCTTGGGCTTTTAGCTAAAAAGGATATACAGTCATTGTAAATGAATGGCAGCTAAGGAATATTGAAAATAAGCTGAATAGACTTGGAGCAACAGAAATTCACTGGGAGAAGGTGCACATTGTCCCCATTTAAGTAAGCTACAGTGTGGCCTGGCTGGGAGCTGGGGGAATCGCCAGGGGATACTGTGCAGAGCTAGCAGTACAAGCCTGCTTTCGTTTTCAGATGTGCTATTAGTTAAAAGTCAGAGCTGCAGGACATGAATGCTGCCAGATAAAGCTGCTGATTCCTGTGAGGTAGTCAGCATACGGCTAGAGATCTGGGGATTAATTCCCAGCCCCCCATGTCAGCAGCAGCTTGGGGCAGAGGAGGAGCAGGCACTGCAGAGCTCTTGCACAGTCACTGCTGCCAGTCCAGAAGCAGCAGCCGCCCTCCTCTTCCTGCCTCTGGTTAAAAATGCCCTTTGGATTTGTGTTTTCGTCTGCCTTTTGTTTAGCCTTCTGCAGGAAGAAGCCATTTTGTGCTAGAACTTGTGGGTTTTTTAAAACCAAATGCCAAATATAGTAGCAAAATTGCAGTCAAATCCTACATGCTGGCAGTACTTCATGTAGCTTGTGTATCCTGTCATATGATCTAACTTGGTGAAAAAATAAACATGCTCAGCTGAAGCACATAGAAACTGAAAGCTTGCCTGAACACTGCTGCAACAAAGATTTTTTTTATTTAATACTGCACTGAATTCCTGCTGAAAGATTTTGTACTTCTTCAAATTGGTTGCAGCACAGCAAGAATCATCAGGTTTGGTAACTCACAATATTAAAAATTGTGTGGCTTTATTAAATGTTTTACATTGAAGTAAGGCTTCGGTTTGATGGAAAAAAATCACTATTTTTTTAATTTTCTGGTTTCTGAGAAGATGGTTTTACTCATGTTTCTACATACTTTTCTGTAGTTATTTTTTGATGAAAACAGAGACTCTGATACGCCCACTTAGCTTCAGAGCAAAGGAGCATATAGGCCTGTCTCTTGCAAAAAAAATAATGACAATCATAAGGTTTGATAAAATTCTTCAATTGCAGCCACTTCTGCTGTGAAGGAAAGGCCAGATCAGAATAAACATCTGATTTCTGGCAGAATTCTACTGAACACTTGCAGAATATGGATATACATTACTGAGCTGATTTCCTGAGGCTCACTTTATATCTAATGGAGAGAACTGGGAGCTTATATACTGAAGTTCATGTCGCCTGGAATAGATGTTACCAATATATCCAAAAATTCATGCTTTAAAAATTCCTGGATTTTTCAGTTAGCTGCAAAGAGGGGTTAAGTCATCTGTGTTCTAGACCACCCTAGTTAGGTACTTTTATATGTATGCTTAGCTGCATCTGATATGTATAGCTCTTTGTATCTGAGAAAAATATATCCTGCATTTCCCCTCAGTTTAGAAGAATTACAAGCATTTCAGTCATTACAGCCTCTTATTTTAACAGCAAGATTCTTGATGAACTGACTTTAGAGGTTCAAGAAGGGAGCTCAGCCAGTAGGAATGGGAATCACAAGAGTCAGCATGTGGAGTTGGAGGATGGACACTAAGAAGAGGGAGTTACTCCCAGAACCTCCTGTTTCTCTGGGAGGCAGGACACCTGCATGACACAGAGTTTGAGTATTTGCACAAAGGTCTGATGCATCAGTGTATATTCTTGCAGATCTCAGGGAATTATGCTAGTTAATGTGACACTGAGCATTTATTTATTTTTCTCTGCAAGTCACATAATTGGATGATGTAAGGTACATTTCAACAACGTAACCTATATTTAAATGATTAGCTAAAGTCAGTTCAGAACGGGGTTTGTATGCTTTGTAGGCTGTCTCATAAACTCAGCTACAAATTATTTTTTCTAGGAACAGTTTGAGATCACAAAAGCTTATGATAATACAATAGGTCTTTGTACAAAGCAATCACAACCTGCTTTTACCAATTCACAAAATGTAGAGTGGTTTGCCTCATTTATAAAGCTACCCTTTCAATGCAGACAGTTGGCTGCAGAATTAAACTCTAATGGAATTAAGGAATCTAATATTAATATGCCTCTATTGTCAGTAGGAACAGATATGACTCACTTGGAAGAGAAACCATTATTGTGTTCATCAGTGACTAATACAGTCTCAGCTTTTACAATCTTTTCTGTGAATTCAGACCTTGTAAATCTGGATTCAACAAGTGCGCCTCCTCCTCACTGATAAAAACAAGCATGGCATTGTGTAACCAATGCCCTGTAGCAATTGCATGGATGCATGGTGCTTCTCAGGAAAGCAGTTACTGTCTGTTCTTCAAGCTCAGTTCTGAGGCAACCGTCTCACAAACAGGTGGCTTTGCCAGCTGACTTTTAATTAACATTATTTCAGAAATTAAAGAAAGAGAATGGGGAAAGAAGATACTGGATTGTTTTAACTGCCCAAGCGAGTGAGTGCACGATCTGGACCACTGGTGCAGAGTTGGTGTGCACTACTGCAAGATGTTCCACAGTGTGAAGTCAAAATAAAGGTGCACTTTTTTCACCTTTTTTTTCACTCCCTGAAGAACAGGAGGAGTCATACCAGTCACTTGACACACAGCCCTCTGGCATCATTGCTGTAATAGCTTCCTGGTTGAGAAGACACGTGCAAAGGCCCAAGTCAAAGCTGAAGCTGCCATCCAAGTGACAGCTGTTTGTGACTTTGAACTTCACATATCTAATTACTCTATCTTTAACAGCTACAGATAATAGCAGAAATTTCCTCTGGTGCATACGCAAAATGCAAAGCATGCTAGATAGCTGGAGAGCAGTTGCAAAACTAATCAGATTGAAAATTATTTTGCTCCTGTGCCAGTATTTAAGCATGGAAGGTCAGTCACAGACTTTGACTCATGCATCCAGTTTTTCATGATCCTCCCTCTTCAGGCCACAGCTTTTCTTTTTGTCACTTTTTCCTTATGCGAGTTGCTCCCTATGCCCCTTCACTTTAACTTACCACATAAGCTTCCTTCTGGGAAGGGAGCACCTGCCCTCGCAACTACTCATCAGGCAGAGGGACAGCAAGTCAGGGTTATGTCTGTTGGACTGCCATCAAGCAGTCTTTCCACCCCATCCATTCCAAAAATGTTACTCACTAATGTGAATCTGCATGTTCCTGCTTGCTTACAGCTGTTTGCATACAGCTCCTACTGACTCAGCAATAGGAATAAGGGACTGGTGAGCAGGCTCTTAATGTAAAGCTCCTCAAAAAGTTTTTACCAATTGGTATAAGAATCATTAAAGCTTACTGTGCCATTAACCAAGATACAGTGAGGTAACAGCTGTATTCACCAGCTAGTAGATATCTGGGACACCCAGGAGTTTTTCAGGCGGTTAGTGAAAAACTAAGGCTTGATTCAATTGCACACACATAAACATCTGATGCCATATGAGGTATCCTAAGGTATGCCAGATATCCATAGACAACAGAAAGGTATGATATGGGATGCTGGTGCAGATCTGAACTTGAGCCAGAAAAGATTCATCTGGTGTCTTACAGGGAGAAGAGAAGATAATGCTTATTCTAGTGGCTTGCTAGTCATAGATACCTGTATTAACCAATAAATTTATTACTTTACACTCTTAAATTGTCTGTATCCAGTTGCAGGCTTTTTTTAACACTTGCTGAAAAGGTGTCTAGCAAAGGGACTCACAGGGGTGCACACTGGCAGGGGATGCAGGCTGCAGAGGAATTTTGTTATTCTGAAAGAAAAATAAAAAAAAGCTGCAAACAATAGTGCAGTCTGGTGCTATCATATCTGTTCAAATTAGAGTTTATAGCCTGGATTTTATGGGGGCTTTTAAAAGGAGCAACATAAAAAGAGGAGAGAAAGAAAGAACAAACTTCTCCCATACTAAGTGTCTTTTTTGAATGCACTTGCTTCATGGGAGAGGGTGGACTGAGTAAAGCAGGAAAGGCATTTATAATCTGTCAAGAGAACGCTAAAGTTAAAGCCAATACTCAAGTTTCTGCATAATGGACTTCATGAAGGGTGCAGAATTTGGAATGACTGCTGCTTTATAGATAGAAAATGCAGAATTGAAATATGAAGTTACTGAAGGAACAGAACTGGAAACAGTGCTGAGCAAGGGCAACAAGCCTGGTAGGAGCGAGCTGATTTGTGTGCCTCTGCTGTAAACCTTGCACTCAGCACTTAGGATGTGAGACCAAGACAACATGATGAATGGCATACTGACAGTCTGAGGAAGTCCAAGCAGCTGCAAAGGAATATTGAAAGAAAAGCAGTTTGTGGATCAGACCATTTGGCTCACTAGAGGATGATTCAGTGTTGGAAAAGGGCATTGCAGGGAAGAAGATTATGGTTCTACCTCTCAGCGCATAGTTTAGACAAAGATGTTGGCCCCTGTGACCTTTTGTCTCTACTTTCCCAGAAGGCACCCCTCTATTCTCTCTGTATACTGCTTTGCAAAAGGAGTTGAGACCGATTACAGTTCCCACAGCCCAGATGGCTCTGGTTTGTAGCAAAGTAGCCCCCAAAACTGATGCAGATGTGCATGAACAGGGGAAAATTAAGTCAACAGCTGACCTAACCGTGGAACACATTGGAATTTATCACTGGTATCACGTTCCTGATCTGTTATCAGTGGTCTCTTGAATGATACCACTGCAAACTGGATTGTGAGGCTCCTAGAAACCCCAGGAGTGCTGCGGAAAGATCTTAATGTTATTGCTAGAGCATCCACCACTCCATCCGATTATGCAGTGTTATCAGCAGCATTAGAGGAACCGCTGCTGCAGAAGAGTGCTTGCAGCTCCAGGTGTGAAGGAGTCTGAAAGCATTACTGACTCCCACTGTTGGATGTTTGTCTTTTATGGAAAACAGAAAGCTGAGGAACAACGAGGGCAGTATTTATCAAGGAAGCATGCACAAGGTATGAGACTGGGGGTTTACGTGGGAAGGAGTCAGGAGGCAGCCCTGTTCTGAGGACCAAGAACATAGATTTGCAGTGATGCATGGACTGAACTGGCTTAGTCAACACCTATTTGACACATAAACACCCAAATGCAAACACGAGTTCATCTGGGTTAAACTCACGGTGATGATGAGAAAGTGAGTTAAGGCTATAGTATTCCCTGATGCCAGCACTACTCGAATTGACACACTCACCACAACTTATAACCGTTTTCACTGACAAGCTGAGGTTTCTCTTGGGCACAGTCAGGTGTTTGCTCTCCCTGCACTATGCAGAGACTCCAGAACATTGCTGCTCTCTTGCTTTAGAATTCATTTCTAATTTCCAGTGCAAATGTGTTCACGATACTTGTATTTGTACCAACAGCACCCTTTAGTTCAGCAGAGAATGGCCTTTAGTTTGCACTGAGTGGAGATTAAAACCTACACAAAGGGTAAGTCCTGGAAAATTGCAAAGGCAGCTTTGATAAGGTCCTCTCACTCCCTGCCAGGGCACTACTTCATGGGCCTTTGAGGGCCACATAGTGCAACTGAGCTCACCCAGACCACCTCCACAAGGTTGAATCCAGTTGTGCTAAGCCCATTGTCTTTCCATGGTCTACATTTTGTGAAAGGCAGCTTGAATACACTGAAATGTTCTGGTCTACACACTAAGACACTCAGTACTTTTTCCTTGTCTCTCATATCTCCACTCATCTATATGAGGTATTTAGTCCCAACCCTTCTCAATTTAGGCTAATGCATGTTTAGGTGTTGACCTGGTTTTGGTTTTGTTTTTCAGAAAGGACATCAGTGTGGTTTTTTTCTCTTTTCTTTCTGGTATTCAGCAATTCTGAAATAAATAATCCTACCTTATTGCAGCAGGTCCAGGTATTATTAAGGAAAATATTCAGTAGAGTTTCTCCTCTGACTAGTCTCATGAAAGTCACTTACCTTATCAAAAATGTTAGTTTAGTCCAAGAGACATTGTGATAGACTGCTGCACTACATTGTTTTTTTCCTTGACATATTATCAATACTAATCTTTTCTTTTAAAATACTTTCTGGAGATAATTAAGAAATGTTTAAAATCTGACTGCCAGTATAAACTGCAACTTGAATACAAACATGTATTTTATGGTGTGCATACATACCAGGAATACAGAGATATGTTGACTCTTTTTAAGGATATAAATAGTATGTCATGGATTTTATACGGTTTAGATATTTTTCTAATTAGTGTTTTTGCAGTGGCTTTTTGCTCAATACTTAACTTCATAATGCTTATTAGCCAAAGAGAATAGGCAGGTATCAGACCCATTTATGACGAAACATGAAATACAGAGATAGCAAACTGAGAAAGGTAACACAGAAAATATCAAGGAGAAAACAAATCAAAATAAACAGTCTGTTAAGAGTCTTTTTAAAGTGTAGCTATTTGAAGACATGTGCGTGAGCTAATGTGCAAATATTAATACAGTGAGAAATCTGGTGGGATGTCAGCCATATGCCACCATATCAGAGGAGACCAAACGAACTTCCCAAACAAGCTTATTTCTCATTTTTCACACACCTGAAACAGGTGAATTTGATGTGTGTATCTATAATTGAGTAAATTCACATGTGGCTACTGACAAATATTTAGAATCTGAACAAGAAATTCTGGTGTGAATGATCTGCCCTTCGAACAGGACAGAGATGGAGCAGTAGCATGATGTAATAATGTCTTGCACATCTTTCAATGCAAAAATGGAAAAACCTCAATGCTCAATTTAAGAAAAAAATACTCTGCAATGAATATTGCAAATGACAGGGACAGCAAATATGTCATTAAAACAGTAACTACTGTATACGATGTTTATGGTGGTTTTCTTTAATTCCTCAACTTAATCTGATGATGCATATAAAAATGGAGGGAGTTTATAGGTTCCTTAAATTTTCTTTTAAAAATCACTGCAGTGCTTTCACAGAATGAACTCCCTTAGTATAAAAATATCAGGAGTGCAATATCACAAGAAAACCCAGAATTTTTGTTTTAATGAGAAAAAAATTGTTCTATCACAAAACATGAGATCTCAAATAATCAGTTTGAATTATGTTATCAGAGTAGTTTGTTCCTGCCAATTACACTTTCATGACAAGGCACAGCACATCTGTAACCAAAGAATTTTAAAAACACATTCCAGCACTGTAACATTTAAAATAGTCACATTCCAGTGCATGCTCAAGGATGCGTTTTAACTCTTCACAGAATACATTACATACTCTGGGCTGCTACCTCTTAAATTATTTATAGAGATCTCCTCAATTACAAGTTGTTTGAACCAATGTTTTACAGTTATTTAGCTCCTGACTTTAAAATGTCTACAGGATACTAAATTGGCTTGAGTTTATTGTAAACCAGTGTTTTTAAAGAGACATGGCTAGCTCAATAATGGACCCTACCATTTCTAAGCAACTCCAATGATATATAAAAATGGAGACACATGGATCAGGTATTTAAGAAATACTAGACTATTTGGGAAGTAATTACTTCTTGCATAATTTCTAATTTTAGAAAACGTATCTCAACACTGCCTTGTCAGAAGTGGCTCATGTAGCATATAGGGTATTTAATTCCTTTAAAATAAAAACTAGAATCTCAATAAAATTTAAAAGTAAAAGCAAGAGTTTTAAAATATGTCCTTAAAAAGGAGAGAACCTTGCATGCCTCACGCAGTGCTCAATCACTTCAGCTAGAACGTGAAAATCTGAGGTACTAATTAGAAAATGATTTCTCAAAAATGAAACGTGACTTATCGCCTAACCTGAATATACCAAAGTTAAATACTAAAACTAATGAATTTTTCGCATTCTTTCAATTTGGTATTTGAAACATAAATAATCTGATAAAAATTACACTTACTCTGAAAATATCCAATTAGAAATTTTATACATTAGCTAATATCACCTTCGCTAAAATATGCAGCATAGTCTATTCCACCTTCTAGAATGGACTAAAAAGGCTAATTTCACTGGCTTAAATAAATTGATAATCACTAATACAAAGGTATGCATAACTATATAGAATTCAGGCCAAATATGTGGAAGCTACATTCAGTTATGATCCGTGTCATAGCCATTATGATGTGATACTTTGTTTGCACAGAGGAAAAAAAAAAAGGGTGTCCGTCCCACCCTGGTAAGTGTTCTTAATATCACACAGTCACCTGTACTTAAAGGAATGAAGGGATAAGGACAGAGATTATGACCCAATGGTGGATCTCAAGACAAATACATGGCCAGAAATTATGGCAGCCCTTCAGCAAAAGTCCTGTGGACTGGAAAGCTGCCAAAAGGTGGCTCTTACCCACCACTGCTTTGGTGAACTCTGACAAACAGCTTTGCATCACTTTAACTGAGGGGCTGGTCAGAAGAGCTGCCCTCAACTAAGATTATAGGTGATGACAGCATCAAAAGAATTTGAACTCTTGTAGTTTTGAAACATTCTGATTTGTCTACCACTACTGTCACTATCCTTCACACTGACACCAGAACCAGTACTTTTCATTATTACCAATGTTTCTTACCTTTCTGATCACCCAGAACTGCATTATTTATCACGTGACTTTTGATGGAGCTATTGACTAGCACTTTTTTCTAAGCCACATATATTCAATAGACTCATGCCAAAGAGTCAATTTGTTCCCAAAATGAAAAGGTATGTGAATCATGCAGCGGTAAAGGGCTTAAAAACTACTTGTCTCCCTTTTGGCAGATGTTCATGTGGAGAGCCTTTGCATTCATGCCAACTGGCTCTCCCACATGGTGTATTCAGTATGGTACTAGAGCTTCCAGGTGTGCCCATATATAGCCTACAGCAACTCTGTGTCTGCATCCAAACCACAACTTAAGACTTGCTCTCCAGAGGTTAAACCCCGCCTTGTTCAACAGAGGCCAGCAAACACTAGGGGCTCTTAACTCCCTGACAGACATGCAGCATTATGCCTCAGCTCGGCTAAGAGAAAAACATTCAAATTCCACCTTCCCCCCGTCTCCAGAACCACGTCAGCTGGGGGCTGGTTAGTTATGAATATAAGATATATCTCCCCTTACCTCTTTCTGGTGTACGGAAAGCTGCCTTCATCCAGGTCAAGGTCTTCCCACTCCCAAGAGCTGCCAACACCACCACTGGACTGTGCATGCCATTGTTTTGCAGCAGGATTGGTAAAAGAAGAGTTGCTTCTCCAACTAGAAGCTATAATTTGGTATCACCAATAAAACAAAAACACTGGATACAGAACTTGGAAAGCAAGTGTAACTTCTTTTTATGTTTGAGAGTGCTCTGCTGTCCTGGCCAATCCTGTGGTAAATCTGCCCATATTCAATATTAAAATAAAAAGTAGTGATGTATGCTGATTACTACAGCAGATAGATTGTCCAGTCCTCATTTTAATGGTCTCTTCTTGATTTCAGTCACAGATGTACCCTTGTTAGAGGGAATCAGAACCCAGTGCTCACATCTTTACAACTTCTTATCAGCACATCAGAACATCAGGGTGGAAATACATACAGATTCTCCACTGCGCCAACTGTACATGTGCAGGCTCTCAAGACAAACTTAGCAATGTAACTTTAACTTACAGATACAACACACTTCTCTGAAGCCTTATAAAAATACGAGTGCAACATAGAGCCATTTTACAAAACAATCGTCTTTATAGAAAGGTATTTTAGTGGTATATGCTGAGGTAAATAATAAAAACAGACCCAAGAGAGGGCATGACCAGTGTTATGGAGAACTCCAGATGAAATTTGGCCAAAAGCCTGTTTTATAAAAGCTAATATTTACCTACCAGTTACGATTCCTGGTAAGGTGCTTATTGCTGTAATACTTCAAAATTATTCTTCTGTTTACAAATTGAAAAATATATGAAATTAGATCTGTATGAATGTTAGGTATTAGCTGTCACAAATTTTAAAAGGCATTGTACCAAGTTTTTGTAATTGTTTACTAACCAATTTGATTGCAGCAGGTAAATAAACTACAGCATACATTTTACCTGACACCATGCATCAAAATCACCATAAAAACTAAGTTTATCAAAGTCCAACTCCACAAGGAAAACATGAAAAAGTGCAAATTATGTACCCAGTATTTCTGTCACAGCTGTTTTTTCTTAATATGGCATGAAAAAGGTTTACAGCATATATTAAGAAAATTCTTACAAGTGTTCACCTCAATGTTTATATACACAACATTTTGCTCAAAGTGCTCACTATATGAAAAAAACTGATTGGATAAAAATATTTAAACAGTGCTTTCTGAACGTTCAGGGAAAATCCGTATAATACATCAGTTCCATTTGTTTTCCTCTTCATTCAGTGCAATGAGATGCAGAAGTCACATCAACTTCCTGAAAACTTTGCTTGCCATGTTGCCAGAAAAACTGCAGTTACAGTGGCATTCTCGGTGTCCCATTGGGAGTGGGTCTCTTATTTTTTTGCATGTGGCTTTGATGTTTTCGAGATCTTACTACTTTCATTCTCACTTCAAATACTTCTTGTATGGCTTTTCGAAAACAATGGAAATTGTAGTCTATTAATCCTACAGAGACAGAAATGTTTTACATATTAATAAATACATTCATACAAATTAAGTAATTAAAAAATTGCTTATATTCTATATTTACTGAAATACTGTACTCTCTCTCTGGAGGTCATATTCAGTGAACCCTCCAGGCATTTTTTAATGTGCTAAGCAAAAACACACTTGATAAATACAAATAATTCAGTCAGCATTACAGCTTGATACTATGTACAGTATTAAATATACTTATTAGTTTTAAGAGAAAACAAATAGAAATTAATTGGCAGATAATAGAGCTTTAACTTAATAAAGAGCTTTGAAAAAGTGTTCAGTGTACTAGAAGAAAAATTGAAATATATCATAAAATATGGTGTCATTTTGGAAATCTGCTTCACAGAGTAACTGTGACAAAAGTAAATAGCACCTAGTAACCAAAGAATTTTCATTCTTTGACAGTACATAAGCTTTGAAATGGATATTTGATAGAAATATTACCAAATCTCAGCCAGCTATACTTCATCTTACTTTCTAATTGAAAAATTACACAATAGACATGCTGTTAGATTACATACATACGTAACAGGCAGATAACATTACCATGTGAGTGGGCTGAATGTGATCCCACAGAAAAGCTGTAAAGCCATATTGGTAGTCAATCGGAAGACTTACCACGTGCTACAATTGTGTAATACCACAATACAATTTTAGAATTTTGGTACTGAGCTCATGACTTCATTCACAATTAATATGCTTTCTTAACTGAAATAATGCAGTGTTTTCTGCTTTAGTTTTCCTAACAGGAGATGATAGGTATTTTAAGTGGTTAAAATCCACCGCCTTACACTTCGGGATTTTTTCCCAGGAATTATTTACCCAGAAAAAATATTATGTGGAAGTCAATAGGCATGAAAAGCTAATCTCCACTATAACAGAATTGTACTGTTAAGGAGTGCAAACTACAAAGTGTCCCAACTATGTAGACACAATAACCTGATGCAGTTTTGGACAATCCCTAATGGGTGTCTTTTCTGCTTACGCTTACAACAGAAAAAGAAAGTGACCACGTCCCACATTCCTTTGTAATGAAAGGCTGTATGGGTATGAAAGAGATATTTGACCAGTTGAAGTTCTATAAAAAGCTCAGTAGCTTGTCACACAGTCCAGCAAAGGTATAACTTCTGCATTCACAAAACACACCAACACTGACTGGTGAATTAATATCACAAGATGGGGAGCATGAGCCCAGATGATGGCTTGTTCTTCTGCTGCTGAGTTCTGGTCGTGGGGCATTTCAGTAAGAGCAGTAACTCAGTGAACACCATGCCAGTGAGCAGAGGGATCATGAACCAAGCTTTCAGTATTCACCTTGACCAGTGCCAGAAAGATAATCAAGAAACTTTATGCACTTTAACTACAAAATATGAAAGACGCCTAGGCCCTAAACATGCAACTTCTCAAAAGTCTCCTTTCAGATATAAAAAAAGGCAAAACCATGTTTCTTTCTATCAGTTTCAATAATTTTCCTGGGGTTATGGTACCCAAACTGTTTTGAATATGCATGCGGTGTCAACAGATACAAATTAATGTCAGCCAAGAGAAACTGACACAGTCACAGATGGAAACGTTACTGCACTAGATGTAAACTTTGAAATGATTCCATATCAGAAAGTTGTCAAATACATTTACCATCTTATCTTAATGTCAGCAAAATACTTCATGCCTTTGAATATATTATGTAAACTTTATCAGGCTGTACTTACCTTTATGATACAGCTAGAGAGTGTTATTAGCTAATAACAGCCACAGTTATTGACTTGCTCATATAAGGAAAAAGTAATGCATTACTAGAAAAGGGGAAAATACCTTTTCTCTCAAAGCTTTCTTCTCTGACAAAACAAACAAGAGCGAGGAATTTTGTCACCTCTTTTAAATAAAGGACCGTTGTATTGTTCAGTTTTATGATTGCCATTGATTCTTTGTCATATGGAGTTCCAGTGCCATCATCTTTAAGCCTAAAGAGCAATATTCAAACAAACAAACAAAAAAGATAAGCCACAGATGAGCTAACACAAGTACTCCTACATTGTTTCTTTCACCAAATAATCTCAAACGTTTTGAAATTTTCATTTTAAACTTTCAGGAAGACTCTTCTTCAAACTATACACTTTGTAAACTAGTAAAACAAAGAGATTAAATCATTTATCCAATCACACATGAAATCTGAGATCTGAGTCTAGAATCAGATTGATTGATTGCCAAGTGCCTGAACTGGAGCCTTATTTTCTCCTCTTGTTAGCTACCAACCATTTGCCACAATGCTGGATTGTTTTGTTTTTTAATCTATGCACTACATTATGACTTATCTAAAATATGTGAAACAGTGAGTCTGCACTGATAATTCCAAAACCAGAAACCTTGCTTGAGCAGTGGCAGCTGACTGATAGTTTAAAACATCATGAGACTTTGCTCATGAGATGCTGGCTTTTGCAACATCATATCATGAAAAAAAATTTCCAGTCCACAGATGATGTGTCATGATGATCACTGTATTAGATTTTGTACCATGTAATTTTACCCTTATTCCTGAATGTACACACAGATATTGTTAAATGGACAGTTACCAACAACCTCCCAGAACAATCAGTCTCAATAATATATTAAGGTGGGAAGTTTCACAAATGCCCCAGGAATAGAGGACAAGAAACAAATTGTAATTATCTCGTCTTTAGTCTGTAGCTAAAAAAATGGCAAGCAGATTTCTGGTGTTAAATGCTAGATGGCTACACAAAGACAGTTGGTGGCATGGCATTTTGTGAATAAAGAGGCCCACAAGTGGTGTTGTACAGATTATTAAATGCACAATCTTTTGAACTACACAGCAGCATCTTTTTCTCCACAAAAATCAGCATCCTTTATTTTATAACTCTGTAAAACACAAATTTCTTACACAGTTACTGAAGTGACTGCTCCAAAATCTGAAACACACAGTAAAATATACAAACTTCAGAAATTTTAGAAAGGTATTCAACAATTTGTTGTTCTTCTGAAGTTCTAATGCTTATTGCACATCTGCACCAGGTCTCTCCCTTGTACCTTCTCCAAGAGTGCAAGGACACTATCAATGGTTAAAAATGCAAAGCTACCAAAGCCTATCACACTCTAAGCATGCTGTGCTTGGGCCTCCAAGTGTATGCAGCTTAAGGCACTAATACTTAATGTGCCCTTGCCTTTCCCAGGAATGCTGGCAGTACATTTGGTCAAGAGCAAAGCCATTTAAAACATAACTTGCAAGAAGACAGACATGACACCCCAGGAGATCTCCAGATGCTAATGTATGAGAGGGAGAAACTGAAAAAACCCAGAAAGGTCACATAGGGAAAAGAGGACAGAGAACTGAAGTAAGAGAGAAGCAGCTCTCTGAGGCCACTAGAGGCCACTGGATATTAAACAAAAGCAAATATGGCTCCACATTAAAAAAGGAGGCACCCTTCTGTTGACTTTGCCCCCTGGGGAAGAAAAAGACAATGTTTCCTTGTCTTTTAGGTTAGTTTCTTCCCATTCCTTCCTCCAAGTAAAATTATTATAGAAAGCAGATGTTCACAAAAAAAGTTGAGAAGGGGGCTGTGCTTGTTGCTGGGAAGGGATCAGCACTTCAGAAGCCTGCCCTTTGTTTCCTTCTTCTCCCCTTTCCTGACATATTACACATTATTGTTTATACCCACATCACTCTAATTTCAAGTCTATTCAGATTCTATATACAGTCTGATGGAAAATATTCAAAATTTACTTACCCATATATACAGGAAATGTCAATCACAACATCTATCATATCACAGCAGAGCTCATAAGTTTGCATATCCACTGGAGTGCTGTCCGTTGCAATATAGATCTTACTGACTACATCAAATAGAAATGCTTTTTCAATCCCAGAATTCTATTTAATAGAAGACAAAAAGAAAAATACAGTGGAAGCCAAGTCTTTAAATTAACACCAAGCTTTTTTGTTACCTTACCTGCCTATTATACAAAAAACTAGGCTAAAGAAGTAGGAGTTCAACTGCCATCAAGCTCATTTTGAATGAACTGTACATACAGCACCATCATATTTGTAGCAAACCATAATGCTCACAGACCTTCTGATAGTTTCTGCCTCTGAGCAGACAATGCCAAGGTACACTCCCAAACTTCCCCTCTCTGGAACACACCTGGAGAGACTGCATTTATTTTCAGTAGAAAATGCAGGGGTGGGGAAAAAAATCTTCCAGGTTTGAGCTTTTGGGTTTTTGACTGCAGCAACAGGCATAAAAAGAGAGCTGCAATATAAAGTTCTTCTAACTGGACATATAAGAAGGGGGAAACAAAGGAAAGAAAAAGCTGATGGACAAAGAAGGCAGTAGTGTTCCAGAACAAATTTTGCAAGGAAATTAAGAAATTTTCACAATGGGGTCTGTTGCTGTTTTCCTTTCTGGTTCTGTAGAACATCTTTTATGATCACAGGAAAAAGACCAGTATTTTGATGGTGTTTCAGGTTTCATGTAGCATTGATGGTTAAAGTTGCATTTACAATGCTAAGGCTTGCTAAAGTGATGACAGCTATGTTCCTGACATCCTGCCAAGCTGATTAAGACTCTCTCCATACTGGAGGTGTATCATATTCACAGTTCTGAGAGGCTCGCCAGCAATGCTAGCTCGTACTCTTTGTGCAGATAAGGTCAACTGGCATAAGCCTCTGCTTCCTGGAAAAAAAAATGTGTACTGCTTAACTGAAAACAGTAGCCTTGCTTGCTGGTATCAAGGGATTACACCTGGGCAGCTGTCCCAGCATGAAAAAAAAGGGACAACTTCCCAGTACCGGTAAAATCAAGCTGTAAAATACACTTTGGAATCCACCTACACAGGAAGACGAGCAACTTTCTCCATCAAACTGAACTGTCTCCATACACGGGCTTCCCTTTTTAACATGGTTTGGGACTGCTGCCACAGCAGTTTTGTAACTACCAAAACCCACACTGGAAATCCCTGAGTTTTAGTAGTTTCAGCTTCCTTTGTAGTTACAGAACTTTTCCTTTTTCTTCCTTCTGTTCCAAGTCAAGTATTTAACACATAGTTAAGAGACTAAAGTGATTCTCCTGCTTTCTGTATTTCCTGAAATAGGCAGAAAAATTTCCGGCACTATGTGTGCTATTGAACAATGGCCAGCAGTATTTTGGGCATTTCCTTCTTCCACTGTTACACACAGAACTAAGGCTGGAAATATCCATTAATAATAACAGACTATACAGGTGAATTTCTTGCATTTCACTATGGAAAAGACTCTAAGTGGCACATTTCAGTAAGTCATAAATAAAAAAACAGTCCAAACAAAGTATACTCCGTGGATACTTTAGGTAGATGGGCTGAAGCACGGATGTATAAGGAGAGACTCAAGAGAACTGGCTTTGTTCATCCTGAAGAAGAGACAGCTCATTGCTATCTACAAGTACGTACTATAACGGTGCTGGGAAGATAGAGCCAAACTCTTGTCAAAGCTACAGTGTTGCAGAACTAGAGACAAAAGGCACAGGCTGGAATTCTGACTTGATAGAATTAAAAAAAGTTAAGAGTAGTAAAGGACAGGGAACATGCCGATCTGAGAGTTTGAAGAGTTTCCATTCTCGAGCTACACAAAGCTGAACTGCACCCAGCCATAAGCAACTTCTTCTAACTAGCCTGAGAAGCAGCTGGCCTCTAAAGGTCCCTTTCAGCCCACATGGCTCTGTGAGTCTACATTCTCTGAGCACAAAGAACAGAAACGTATGCGTATTTATGCTGGTTATTCTGGCCACACATGGTAGTTCTGTAATTTTAATTTTTAAATAATAATTCTGTCAGCACCTCACATAGTTCAACTGTCAAATAAGATTAATGCCAAGATTCACTTGAAATGTCACATAAGTACATAGCTGTAATTCACTGCCAAAATACATATTTGAAAATAAAAATAAATTCAGACACAAGTTGGAACATGAGCTCTGTAGTGTCAATTACAAAATTTTGTATTATACAGAGACACAGTGACAATTTCAGCTGTACAGGTTAAGATGTACTTTGAATTATTAAGATGCCAATGACAATATAATTAGCAATGAGAAGTGATTTTGTCACCTCAGAACTCCAGCTGCTGCAGCCTGCCTGTACTTGCAGTGATAGTTTAAAAAGTTTTCATTTTGAGATGTTTGTCATGCTAGCTAGTAAGGGCAAAATTAGTCTCTTAACTTAAAACCATGCTTGTTTTCAATTGAAACTAATCCATAATGATAGGACCTGTTGAAAAACTGCACATATTTGCCTCTGTAGAACTTGGTATGGTAACAGAAACCTCTGTGAAAGGGTAGGATGGACTGCCAGGAGAAGTAACCACCAGATTGTACCCACATGACTTCAAATACTTCATTTGCCAGGGGTTTTAGTACAACTGTAACCAAAAGATGCAAAGGATTTGCCAGAAATTTTGTGAGGTAATTCTCAAGGGAAAAAAACCACAGAAATTGTAGAAATAATTACACATTATAAAAAAACAGGAAAAGGTGATAAGAAGTACTATTCAAAGAGACATTACATCATCAATGCTCAGTCAGGGAAAATGACAAGAAGAAATTAACTGTTTCTGTTGCTAGAGCAGGTGGGTTCCTTTTTAAGGACAAAAAGATTAACAGCAGCCTTATTTAGCTGAATGAAAGGCTGCCATTGATGTCAATGAGAGCAGGGTCAGAACAAGCTCTAGTTCTCTCTGAAATAACCCTACAGTCCGCAGAGAAGATGCAATATGTGCTCGAAGCTCTACCAAGCTGAATCGATATAAGAGTATTCCATGGTTAATCTGAACCACAAGAGTCATTGTGAAAAATCTGCAATGAATATATGAGATTTTGGATAGGTAAAAATCATGAGGTAGTTGAAATTCAAACCATGTTTCTCAGCTGTACTGGGTGTGGTGATGTAGAAGGCAGCTTCAACTCTTTAAATAGAATGGATTCAGTAAAACTGGTTGTATTACTGCAATTCCTATGTTAGGTAGATGGGCCTATCCTTTTTTTCTGAAACTATGAAGAGTAACCCAGAATTTGGCCCTAAAATGCAATTTTCAAAAGAACATAAGAGGATATCTCCAGTCACATACAGTTAAGAAGGAATTTTGAACAGTTACTTTAACAAGCCTTACAGCAAACAGCAGAATTCAAGAAGTAATTTCAAGTACTACATTTAAATTTACTGATTACAAAATTTAACTCATTAAATGAAGACAACTGTAGATAATTTTGGTTTTACCATAACAATTGTTTGTTTTCAACACATACTTTTAAATATCCCTCAAAACAAACAAAACAATACTAAAATGAAAATCCACATTCCCATGTCACACAACTCAATTGCTTGGTAAGGGCACGATAATTAAGAAACAGGCATCCATCTTATATGAGGCTGGTAAGTATGTTAGTCAGGTAAGATTTACATGGATTTTCAGTGCCAGACCAACTGTTATTTTATCACTTACAAGCAGTTACATTAAAGAAGGTAGAGGCACTATTATCACACTGATGGATCCTCAAACATACAAGATCACACACTCTGGCATTATAAACTTGGGCAGAAACCTGCAGTGAACTTAAGAATGATCACAGATCTATTTCTGTAATCGCCAGCTTTTTGTGTTGGAAGTCCCCATTCATGAATACTGCTGCTACACTGAAAGTAGAACAGGAATACACCCACACTTTGATACCCACCACACTGGCTTCCTGAGGTAAGGCATGACCAAACTCCAGAGCAAGAGCTGTTGTTACTAAGGTAAAGAGGCAGCTGCTAACTAACTATGCTGGAGAAGGATGTTTAGTCTTCCTGTGGTTGCAAATAGTCATTCTGAGTCTCTCTGTCCACAGACAGAAGATACTTATAAAAACATATTGCCAGCATGAGGACATAGTGATGCAGCTACACCCGACTCTTGGTCATGGACACACTTGGAGCTACAAAACAGTCTGAGACTCCTTCCCATACCAAACAGGGGAAATAGCACACCTCTCTCACTTTTTGGACTTTCCATTAATTCAAAATACTTGTTCTTCCTTACAAATTATACCTGATATTCTAGATGTAATTGGAGCTGGGTGTTCCAGACACAGGGCAACTGCCATCAGTCATTCAGGAAGCAGCTTGTGATCAATTAATTTGGTGATTTCATACAAACTCTTCACTAAATCCGAACAGTGAGGAGGCCCCCCTAAGAGATCTGACTCACAGAGGGGACTCTGGCACAAGGGGGACTATCACTCAGACAGCTTTCTCGTTAAGATTGTGTAGCATATTCAGTGCCTAATTGCTCCAAAACTGTTGTTCTCATTCTTTCATCACTTTTCTGTCCTAAGACTGAATGATAACTGGTATACAGCCCAGCTTTGGGTAGAAACAGATCTTTGTAACAAACCATTCATTATGAAACTGTAATTTGTTGCTTAATAATAAGAGAAACTGTTTTGGAAAGACCTTCCTCTAATCCTAGCTCTGCCTCTCACATCCAACTTTTCTCTCTCTCCATTTTCACAGTTTACACTGAGAAACTGTGAAGTCTAATTTTATCTTACAGGCTGTTGAATGACATTAAATAATTTCATTATGTCAAAATCACAAAAAGACACAAAATACCTTGCTTGGAAATTGCAGTTTGAGAAATTAATGCTAGATGCAAGGTGCAAAATTAGAATACTTTGAGAGAGGGTGCAGTTTTAGGAACCACTATGACCTGATTTAACGACCACTAGAACAAGGAGTTTCCCTTTTCACAACCTGCTCACTGTGTTACCCTTTGCTCATTGCCACATGTTCCCATCTCTTACCTCGTGCCAAAATGAGAGCATGTTGGACTACTCCATGATCTGCTTTTAGCTAAATTAAACAATGTGTTAGTGTGTGTTGTAGTGACTCCATGAGGGAGTGGATGAGTGTCAGAACCAGTACAAAGGAAAGGAAGGGATCAGACATACAGGAAGAGTGGAGCAAGCCATTGTCTCCACACTTGTAACAAGCCACTTGATATACAAAGCTCCCTAACAGGCCTTCAGAGTAACTATGGAAGCAGTGAAAGTTGTGGTGGCCTCTATCTTGCAAAATTTTAAGACATCATAAGATTTTCTTCTTCTACAAAGTAGAATTAATTCTAGGAAGTGCTACAGACAGCTCTTCATAGGAGGTCAGACTAGATTATGCTCCTCTAAGAATTTATCCTTACAAATTTTAAGTACAAGTAAACAAACATGCAGCACAGACCCTTGCAACATTCAGAGCAGCAAAGATGGCTGTTAAGCCACTTCATGTGATTCAGGAAATACTGCAACTCAGCAGCTCAGCAACACTGTTAACAGACAGAGAGGTGAGGCCAAGCTGCACGTAGGTGCATTTCAACTAAGTTCTGATAATTTCTCTGAGAGTTCACATTGCTCATGATCTCTCAGAGGGCAGTGAACAGACCATCTGAACATGCATGTTGGACACAGCCAGATCTACAGACAAAGTATATAACAAGTACTTACTGAAATAAAGATGTTAAGCAGGTTTTCCAGTGTTGGGAGCTGTGGAATCAGTTTCTGTACCACTTTGCTAAATGCTTCAAATATAGAATGATCATATATGCTTGTCAGATAAAAGCTGGAAAAAAATGTCACCACATTTTCCTTTTAGCCACATACTGTGAACATGATGTACCTTTCATAATATGAGTGAAATGAAATATTGTCAAACAGTAAGTGCCTACACTTATGCAATTACCCCCTGTGATCAAAAGTCATGTTACATTTGAAGCACAGGACTTCCACTTCTATACCAGAAAAACTGTCCAAACTCTAGACAATGAAAAACTAGACCTGGATGTAGAATTTCATGATGCAACTCTCACCTTGGTATTCTTATAAAAAATACTTTTCAAATTGAGGGAGAGGAGTGTTACTGAGTGTGTATGTTGCTATCTCCTTTTTAAAAGTTGTAGACCCATTCATCAATGCAGTGATGCAGTCGAGTAGTTAAGAGCTTCAAAGAGCTCGCATGTTCATGGAGCAGGTCTCTCTTTTTAATGTTTGTATTTGGCTCTAAAGTGTTAAGAAAGCCATGACAACTTGATGTCCTCTAGTTCCCAGTCTGCAGAAGTCCACCATTTTTCACTATTTGTTAAAATAATGTAGCAGACATAAGGCAAAGATACAGAACCTATCTTCCCAAGTGGCTCCAAGTAGGCTGCAGCTAGGAGGACTAGTGATTGGGAGGGGACCATGTGGCAGAGAGGTTTCAAAGAAGGCAAAAGTGATGCAGTGGCATAAACACTCTACTGGCTGGAGCTGTTGCTATTGGTTGCTGCCACCATCCAAGCAACTTATTTCAAGACAGCAGCTGCAGGAAAAACTGGTTGGACTCTGGGATACTTGTCATCTGTTTTTAAGCATCTCTTCATCTTTCCCTCCAAGACAGCAATTAGAAATGAAATACTTTAGCTCAGGTCAGATGCAGTACCTCTGATTATGCCTTTCCTTCTTATATCAAAAGCTTGTTGCTTGCTACTTCAAGAGAACAGAAAATGGTAACCTGTCAAACACGCTGCTCTCCTCTTTAGGATTCAGCACAGCAGATTTTCTCACCTGAGGTGAATCTTCTCCAATCCAGCATCTGCAAGGTCATCATTTGCCCTCTGGTGAATATCTCTCTGTGTTTCAATCTTATGATCATCAGATAAACCATCCACTTTATGGATAAAGATTTCAAAGTTGATATCTGGATTCACTTTATAGGCTCTGGTCACAGTAAGATGCAGCCGAGCTAATGCTTCCATATAATCATCCTAATGAAGGAAAAAGAAGAGCTACAACTTAGGAAAGATCTTAAGAGATATATATATTAAATTTTATGATACTTACTTTTAGATAATACCACAGCTCAACAACATCCTATTTTTTTAACTTTTTTTAAGTAGGAGCCTGTGCCTACATCGAGCACGTGCACCAATCTCATGCTGTCAGCACTTAGGAATCTGAGCAAGAACCTTGAGATGTTAAAGTAAATTAGTTAACTTCTGAACATACTGCAGAGAGAGATTAAAAATAGCCAAGCAGCTCTTCAAGTTTTAATGACTTCTTTTAATGTGTGTTTGTGATGTATATTATTTATTTACTTTGAAAAAATCTCTGTTTTCCAACCCATTTTCCTATTGCTGAAGGAAAGGTAGCTTAAAGATCCCCCCTTTTTTTTACCTGAGAATCAATAACAAATATTAGCGCTCCAGTGCCTCTGAAAATCATCTCATAATCAAATGTAGGGTCAAAGAAGTCAATTTGCCCAGGAAAATCCCATATCTGAAAGTTGACAAAGGAGCTGTTGGAAACATCCTCTCTGCAGATCTTGTTTGTGCTCTCCAAGAAGAGTGTCTCATTTGGCGACATTTTGTGAAAGACAACTTTCTGAATGGAAGACTTTCCGCTTCTTCTCAATCCCATGAGCAGGATTCTTGGCTTAACTTCAGTACTGAAGGGATCATTGAAATCCAAAACTAAATAAAATCACACAAGAAGAAAAGTAATATACTATGGCAATATAATTAGTAACTGCCAGAAAACATGCATTTGACATTTACTTTCATGACATTTTCACTTAGATTTATGCAAATGTTACCAATTTTTCAGTAACATTTTCTCTAGTTTACCACTAGAGAGTAGTGCTAGAGGCATTTTAACTTGAATTATTTGTCCCTCAGGCTACACTATCAGAAAATCTACTTCTCACCTTTAAGAGAGACTGCAGAAGGCTTGATTGTTCCATTTGTATGTGAAAATATGTTATCACATAGAGATATCCTAAAATACCTAATTTTACCCTAAGTAACACCATCCCACATATATTCTTCTTTAAAAGAGTATCATCTGATAACAAATACCTTGTCAACTGATAGCTACACAACACTGCTTCAAGAAAGGTACAAGATTGTGTTAAGAACCTCTGTATGATCCTCCTAAGGGTACCTGAGGATAATAATGAGGAACCTGAGGGCTTCCTTCTCTAAAATCAATCAACCAATAAATAAATAAATAAATGAAATCACACATCCACGGAGTCACAGGAAGAGGACAACTCAGCAGGCACACAAATCTTCTATGTTCTTCTGTACTGGAACTTACAACACAGTACTGAGCTCACAAGGAGCCCTTTTCTAAGGTGCTTAGGATTTCACCCACTGCTGAATAATTTGTGCTATGATCTGTAAAGGTTTGTTATCCAATAAGTAAGATTACAGTATATCACCTGCCTATTTTCAAAACAAAGGCCTGGGAGCACAGTGATTTCATTGTGTTACCTATACCAGTTTGAAACTGATACTACTTTTTCTGGTGCTGATGCAGTTAGAATAAAGCCAGTTACAGGAGTAAACTATGCTGTTGCATCTCTAAGGACATGAATGTATAGTTATCCATACTTGTAGACACACCAACTTTAGCTTTAGGTATCTCTAATCAAAGAAGCTAGAGTAGTCTAAATTGCTGCATTCAGTTGGCCTGTAACTTTGAAATCTCTTCTGGTGCTGAGGTGAAAATGGCACTGTCCCTAGATGTAAAAAGCTTTCAAACACCTGTCTCCAGTGTCAAACACAAGCAACGCAAAAAACTGAGTTGTCAATGCTAAATCCACGGAGTGCACAGTGGTCTGGTTTAAAATACTGATCACACAACAGGCTAAACACATTAGCTCTCAGGCACACCTTCTTCCACCCAGTGCACTACGGGCTATTCAACATACTTCACAGCACAACTTAATTGAATTTCTTTCTCTTTTTCTGCTAGGATAAATGCAGAAAATTGGCACACATTTATTCACATGCATCATTCCTGCATATGGCCTGCATATGTTAAGTGATCAGCTTTACTCCCAAAGTATGAAAATCCAAAACAAGAAACCTCAGCAACAACAATTTGAACCTGTCAATTAATTACATAGCCTTATGGGCCATGAAACATGGAAAGCTTGGAGGAATCCTTTGCCTAGGAGCATATTTTACACTCAGGGGTGGTGACCACATCCATCTTCTTGCATCCCTCAAGGCTCACTCACGACTTTCAGAAACACAAGAGCAGAAAATGCCTGCCAGGAGGGCATAGGACCATGTCCAGGTTTGTTTGTGCTTCCTGAGCTTCAGTTACAGAGAATTAGGGCATCTCAAACTGAAGGTTTGGGCAAAAAACATCCCCTGGCACCATCTACTGGCTTGTGAGTGGTTGTACCACTTGGTGTAGGCCGGTGTCACCAGTGACTGACAGGAGTTTACAACTCATTATTGGTGGGATCCTGTCCATTTCAAATGCATTTGAAATGCCTTGGCAGGTATTACCACTTACTGTGGTCTCCTCAATTATCACACATGAAACACTGCCAGGCAGGAGCAATGCACAGGTGAAGCTCCTTCAGGCAGAACAGCAACAGGTAACTCTGTAAGAATCTCATTCTCCAAACACCACAACTCCAAACGCCAACTCCTGCTGATTCACAGACAACAAATTTAGGAAGCAATAAACTGCAGTCTACATGCTGCTCTACTCTTTCTATCAGCCTGAACAGCGGTGGTCTCCTGTGGCTGCGAGAAACATGTGCCTGCAATATTTGAACATACAGAGAAATAATAAACATCTGCTCCAAGATGATGCAACAATATTTTATGTTTTGGGGGTACAGTCTTGTCAAGAAAGCAAACCAAAGGTACAAGATCTAATGGAGTCTCCTCCATTCCACTCTGTTTTTTAATGCACAAATTTTTCTCAGCTGACAAATGCATAATCACAATTTCATTCACGTGCGTATATCCACACATTGTGCAATCTCCATTTAGTCCATCAGAAGGGAAAATAATGTATTCAAAACTTTACATGGACTTTATTAAAGCAAATAATGAACAGTCTTCTGGTTACAGTTTTACTGCATGTTTCAAAAAATTTAAAAAATCCTCCTGTTTGCTCTGTACGCAACAGAACTTAAAAAATCTAATTTACTATGGATTTGGACTTCGTGTCCCCTTCTCTCTCCACCACAATAACACCAACTTCCTCCCATATGTCTTATGACATATCCTCCAAATAACAGATATGACATTCTGGAGCTCAACATATGCCGGCTGACAAGACTGTGTATCGGTTTGCCAGCTGCTGCCACATCCCTCTGAGGACATTCATTTAGGTTTCCCCTCTTTCTGAATGCAGTTTTCATCAAACTTATGGGAACTTAATCATCTCTGAGATGTCTTCCATTCAAATTTGGTTGAAGGTGGACAGCAGTTTCCAAGGTTCTGACCACTGATGAGACAACTAGAAGACAGGTTACCTACGTAACTCCATTTTCTTCATGAAACAGGTAAAAACTCATATGTATCTAAAGAAATATTTTAAACAAATTGTGGGTTTACACTGTTGTTGTATTAAATTATTCCAGGCTGTTATATTTTTATAGATTGTAATGCTTACTAGAAATAAATTGCTTTCTATTAAAGCCATACTATAAAAAATACAGTTGCAAGTGCAAACAGAGATACCTACGAGAAGAATGAGGACCAGCTCTTCTGCTAGTATGACTGTTATTCAGCTTTTGAAATCCTGCCAGTTCAGAGATGAGGAAATGTAAAAGAGTATCATCCAAACCTGACTAGATAGCAAGGCTTCTACAGCACTTCCCTCTCAAAGAGAGTTAAGAGATTACCTTATATGTAAAGGAATTGGATGATGCGTTGCCTGCCCACATTCCTCTGCAGGAGTACATGACAACTCCTTTTTTAATTTGCCACAGAAATGCCAGTAGATGTATCACTGCAACTTCCCAGACTAGGCTACTGAGTGAGATCACAATACGCCGAAGAGAAACACTAAACTCTTCTTTATTCTCTAACGGGAGAGATAATTATCCCTGTGAGATACAACACATTTCCTACTTCATTCACTTTTGCAGAGTACATGTTGTAAAATGATGGCCTCTGATGCCTATCAATAGCCCTTCATATTTCAACTTTTTTAAGCAGCCATAAAGAACAGAAGCCATGCTGGTTGGAGGCTATATCCTTTGAAGTATTCACAAACTAAGTTCAACAAACCCCAAAGCACTTTCCCCACAGAGAAGTACTCAATTCCTTACAAAACTTCTGTTAATTACAGTTGTGCCCTTGCTTATGGAGTATGTTTTGCATGCACGGCAACATGAAAAAGAGCACAGCTCCAAGGAGTTGAGAACTGCACTTAGTAGTCCTGACCTGTCTCACCAAGATGCACAGTACACAATGAATACTTTAACATCTCCTTTATGCTATTAGAGATACATATTGGTAATTAACATAGTTTCTGAAGCCCATCCTCCATTCCAGATCAATTGCAATTAATTGTCAAAGCAGGTGATTATCACTGCTTTGCAGATATATGTGATGGGATGCCACATTCAAAGGTATATTTGTAGTTCTCACCAGCTTTCAAACATCTAAATAAAGCATCACAGCTTGTCTGTTCAAGTGACATCATGCCAAAAGGAATTATTTTGCTCATGTTAACATCCATAAGGTAACAAGCCTCTAAGTCTTGTTTTCAACTAATGCAGCTAATGATGATTATTTTTTGCCCACTAACACAGTTATAAGTTTTATTTATTTTTTTTGTCAAAAAGACTTAGTGATCCCAAACCTTCCACTCTCAGCTTCAAGCCCATTGATCTAGTAGTATTTTCAGTACTCCTGTGACTGTATTTTTTTGCAGCACTTTGGAGTGCTGTTAAGACAATAACCTTACAAAACACACACAATGAACATCTTCAATGCTGATGGTCTGAGGCTAAAGAGTTAACAGAAAAAGCTTATATGCCATGAAGAAGGCTGTTCAGCTACTGCAGGTTCATAAACATTGCAGAAATGCCTGGTGGAAGGAAAATTCCTGTGGCTAAAGAAAAGACTCAGAACCAGAAGACCTGGTTCCACACTGCCACAAGTGTGGCACTCTGCAATGGTACATCTTAAAGCTACTCCCCTGGACACCTTGCAGAGGACCTCTCCACTTCTAAATACTTCTTAATTGCATCTACAAAAAATACTACTAGGCTTTATGTAAATTTTAGTGCTTTAAGGTCTCTGAATATGATTCTACGTGTAAAGTAAAAATAAGGACAAGAGCCATGGTTTCAGCATTCAGGCTGGAGGCAAGTATCAAGTACGGGGTGAGAGATGACCAATATGAAGTTTTGAAATCTCCCTCATGCTTACAAGAAGAAGTTATGATTTCACTTTTAAGCCTGGCTTCTTGCTTCACTTTCAACAGCTATGCATTGAAGCTGTTCTCCTTATACTGCCTGTTCCATTCTTTCTTTGGAGAAAAGTGGAGGGTGTAACACTGAATTTTGGACGACTTGCTGTACAGTTGCAGGAAAAGAGAAGACAGAAACTGGGAAAAAGACAGCCCTGTAGTCCAGTGTTACACAAAACACAGACCCAAATCCCAATGCCTTCCATTTCAGATGTTCTGTGCCTCCTTCTCCAGAGAATTCAAAATGAAACAAAAAGCAAGGGAATATGGACTACTAACATGGACTTTGTTTTAATCCTGTGTAAAAAAGGTCTCTGCATGGACTGTCTTCTCCTGCTATTCAGGATGTAAAGGTTTGTTTCTGTTAAGTACAATATTCTGGTGTTACTATGAAGAAGCAATTGAAATTTTTAGCAGTCTAACAAAGTTCCTACTGAAAAATATCCAAATGAATTCATCTGAGGTCAGAATATGGATTATTTCTTTACAGAAAATATTAAGTTAGTTTAGCACTAAAGAAACACATTAAAGTATATTCTCTTTGCATCCAAATGAAGACAATTGTCCAGTAGGTTCAAGTAAGACTTTATTTAGTCTCAGCTACAGCTCTTACACTCTAGCATTTCCACAGCTTTTAACCATGCAGGCTTATACTCAAAATACTGATCTTCCTCCCCTCCCCAAAATTATATTAGTCAGTGCAGCATCTCCCATGGCAGCCTGTAGGACTGGGCCTTTAAGGAGAAGGATTCTGCACGCTAGTATCAAAGCAGACTTAAACACGTGGCCTTTTATTATGCTCTTATCAAAAAGCAGTTCTTTTTTCACCCTAAGACACTGAGAGCTCTCCAGGCTCCTTTGTGAAATATGTCTCAGAAGAATGAATTCAGGCTCTGAATGAAAGCAACAGGCTCTGAGCTGGCATTTCCTTTTTCTACTGAATGAGGCTGCTTTTCCTGGTAAGCCTGTCCTTCACAGCATCCCCATCCATGCTGACACAGACAGGCAGCGAGCAGCGTGCTCAGGCAGACGGGCACGGGACATTCAGCAGCGCCTGCCACCGCGGTGGGAGTGACACTCGCAGCTGCGGAGCACCCCTGGGCACAGAGCTGCGTGTGGGCCCTGCCTTTTATAGCCCGGCACCCAGCCCCCCTGGCACGCTGGGGCCACATCACCACGCTGTGGCCTCTAATAACTAATACCTCGCACCCCAGACGTGGAGAATGCTGACGGAAGGTTACACACCCACACTTTGGCCTCCTCCCTCCTTCCCAGCGCTTCCTGCTCGCTGTCAGCCCTTGCGCCGCCCGCACCTCAGAGCTCCCTGCTCTCGCCGGCCCCGCCGTCGCGCCCCGCGGGCACCCTGTCCCCGTCCCGGCCCTTCCCGCGGTGCCCCCGCAGCATCCCCGCACCGCCCGCCTCGCCGGGCCTGCCCTGCCCTGCCCTGCCTCCCTCCGCACGCCCCGCACCGCCACCCCGGCTCCCCTCGCCGCGCCCCCTGCCCCGCGGGCAGCCTCGCCTGCTGCCGGACCCACACCCGCGGGCACACCCGCCTCGCTCCGGGCCGCGGCCCGGCCCGGCCTCACCCGCCCCACACCCGCACTCGCTGCGGGCGCTGCCCCGCAGCCCGCCCAGGCCCGGCGCTGCCCCCCCGGCCCTCCGCCGCCCCCGGTGCCCCCCGGTGCCCAGGCCGCCCCCGGCCCCCCGGTGTCCCCGGTGCCCAGGCCGTGCCCGGTGCCCCCGGTGCCCAGGCCGCCCCCGGCCCCTCGCCGCCCC
>JAWWMO010000121.1:78574381-78595408 GCA_035047845.1 Dendrocincla fuliginosa | reverse complement strand
TATTTACTGTAATAAGCTGAAGAACTGTGGCAATTTCTAACTTAACAGGTGACTTGCAGTGGTTATTGGGGCTGCAGCAGCTGTGTCCCAGGAGTACACCTCGGTGTACCTCAGATGATAGTATTTGGTAACTAATAGGTATTAATAATATGTAAACATAGATATGTGAGCTGTCACTTCAAGAAGGGGCACTTGATGTACTGGAGGAACTCCCTTGCAGTTTGAGAGGAGTCCTTGTTTGTCAAAGCTCGCAGTTAGCAGAATTGAGTCTCATAGGCTTGTCTCCAAAACCTTACCTCTTCTTCAGGTCTGACAAGGTATCACGCAAACATCTTTGAAATTAGTGAATCCATTATTTAAAATTCCTGTGGCACTTGTTAACTTAAACACCTTGAGAGAGAGGAGTGTCTTGAAATAGTTCAGTAATTTTGCCCTTCACTTATTGCAGGAGCTCCTATTGTGTCCATTTGCAATGTTTCCTTCTCCAAGCTGAAGCTTGCAGCTCTGTTGCAGCACATGCTGCAGCATCCTTTCAGCATTTCTGCCAGAGCCATCAGTCTGCAGCTTCAAGGGAGCTGCCCTGTCTCCACAGATTGCTTCCAGCTTTTTATGTTGGCTGCTGGTGTGCTGGCTTGGCAGCCACTCTTGCCTGAGAGAGCTTTTTAGAAGATTCTAATGCTTATATTGTACAAAAATCTTCTGAACAAACTGTCTCGCTTGGGAGGTAGGCTGCTGCTTTTCATGCTGCACCCAAGTTCTGTGTTTCACTTCTTTATTATGTACAAGGGGTTTGGCTGGGAAGACTGTGCTGCCTCTCTGTGCTGCTGCTTCTGACCAGTTGCAGCAGCCGGCATGCCCTCAGATCTCAGGGGGAGACCTTGGAACGCAGTGGCAAACCTCCAAATCTTTCCAGTGCTGGGGGAATGTCCTGGCAGGGTGCTTGTTGTGGAGCATAGCAAGATATGTGGCTAGATGGGACTATTTCCTTCCTTTTCTCTCTGTCACCAAGCAAGAAAGGAGAGAAACGAGAAGTGGGTGCAAAAAGTTTCTGGAGCAAGGCAGCCTGTTGTCCCCATACCCGTGGGGGATAGCCAATGCCACCACCTGACACAGAGGTGCTCTGACATCTATTCCCTTCTCCCTGCAGACTGAAGATGTCAGATGCACCCTCTGCTTTCCCTGATGGTTTTGTTGTGGCAGAGCACCCCACGAACACAGCCCTTCTGAAGAGCTCCCCACACTTATGGAGATAGTGCAGGCCTGCCAACTCAGGCACCACGGATGAGTGAGTAGTATGTGGTTATCTCCTGCTTTCTAACCTGATGGTTTTCTGTGTAAAACCTTGCTGACTGATCTGTGTGGGAGAAGACAAGCATGCACCTTTCTTCAGAATGCCTTCTGTGACCAGTTTTGTCCTCCACCTTTGAGAGTCTAAAAAGCAGTTTTAAGGGAATGAATCCTGTCATAAACCAGCATTGCTCCTTTTGCTCATTTGAGAGAATTTGCTATGAAGTCTGTTTTTCTAGCTGGGGAGCACAGCACTGGCTTCTTGGGAAGCAGATAGCAGATCCCTGCAGAAAATAGAACAATGTGTAGACATGTGGTTCCTTGCAAATGTGCTGAGATACCCTTTCCCCTTATGTCAGCTGGTAAGAGTCTCCCCTTCCAGCAAAGGGACTCCCTCAGTCTTAAATCTTTAACATTACTGTAAAAGTAAGGCTCTGTTCTTAAGGCAAGATGGAGCTGGTAGCCTCAGTTCTCGTCAGGCCCTTCCCTGCTTTCTTATGGGATCATAGAAACCATTGATTCAAGTCCGAAAATACTGAATATGGTGAAAATTGTAGTGTGCATGTGCCGAAGAAAATTTGCAGCTGTGTATTAACACTTCCTGCAGAATGGCATGGAGGGGAGGAATTTTCTACCCAATCTAAATGTTTGGGGTTTGTGTGTTTTGTTTTGGTTTGGTTTTTTTTTAAAGGATTGAGCTGTTGCCTAGCACTGTTGCTACAGATCTCCAGGATGTAGCATCCAAGACTGAACATGTTTTGCAGGCTTGTCTGCTCTGTCATTGCTGCCCTCCTCTCCCTAACCCCGGCTTGCCACTTCCTCATTCATTTAATGAAGACAGAGGGCTCTTTATTGTATGACAGTCAAAATGTAATATGATAGTGTTGCCAGAGAGCTAGTGGACTGGTCATTACCAGGTGTTTGACGTTTTCTGTTTCAGGGAGGTCTGTAGCTGTAAGAATGGTTTCCGTCATACTCAGTCCCTATGCAGGAAGGGAAGGCAGGTTTGGGAATGCTTTGTTGTGTGGCACCATCTGTGCAGCCACAGCCTTTCCAGGGACTGCAAGTCAGTGTGGATTGTATAGTGAGTTAGGTCCCTCTTGACCTCCTGAAGAGGAACAATGCCTACTTCTTGAACAGAGGAGAATAAGGAGCTGGGTCTCACATGTGGAAACCTCTGAGTTGAAAAACCATAAAAGGTGTGAAAACCTGTACAGAATATCCAAAAGATCCAATTTTAGACCACATTTTTTCCCAAAGGAAGTATGGGCAGTTCGGTTGTCATATAAAGTGATCAGGATTGTTTTGTTCCTGGCCTCTCGTGGAAGAAGCAGCTGAGGTTTCACTACAGAATGTGCTTTTAGTTTGCTGGACAGATCATCTGATGTAGATATCCCTGCCATTTCTCTTTTGCCTTCTATTGTACTCCAAGTGAGCCAGCACTGATTGCAGTATCATCTTTTCTGGTGGCCAGACAAGTAAAGCAGTGCTGATCAAATTGTTGCTCCTGAATTGCTTCCTGAAAGACACTTCCATCATTTCATGGGCAAATTCAATAACCAGAACATGTTTTGTTCATTTTTGAAAATGTGTCCCATGAAACACATTATCCTATTTGTTACTGCCCAAACACATTGTTCTTTGGGAGTGATATTAAATGTACATGTTAATGCACAGTGAAAGTCTCTGACAAAGAGAACATGCATAGCCTACATGGAAAAGTAGCTTAATTCTCTTGTCTTTACAGATCAGTTTCATTTTGGAGCTTCTCTTCCAATATGTTTAAAATAAGACACTGCTAGTGGTTGTCTTGGACAGTTGAGCCATTAAAGCAGTCTCAAAATGGGTTAATAGCAGCCTACTGTTCTCTCAGAGAAAGATGTGTGACTACTTCTATCAAATTGTATATAAATATTTAAAAAAGGCTCACTGCAAATATTCCCTTGCAGAAGGAGAACTCAACCCACCATTGGATGTATTTATGTTCCCACATGAAACCATCCTTTGAGTCACTAGTATCTTGTATTGCTTCTGTCAAGTAGAATACATGCAACATAAGCCCTGAAACTCAATTCTTACATTGTACAAATTAATTCATTTTAAAAGTGACAAAGTTTTCTCATATTTTTTCCAGTATATATACTGATTATTTTTTCTAACTTCATATCATATAATAGTTGATTTTGGAAGGGATGCCTGGAGATCTGTGAAAGCTGAAGACTTTGGATATTCAAACAGTGCTTTAAAAACCTGAAGGGAACTAAACCAGATCCTCATATACTGTGCTGATTGAAGATGAAACCACTTTTGCCTCAGTAGCTTTCAAATGTATTGCTGAACTCCCAACAGTATCACAATGCTATTGGTTTCATCTCTAGTAATAATTTCATAGCTGCCCTACATCATTGCTGTGTTTTTGTCCTTCACCCTTGACTGAGCTTTTGAGCAGTGAGCATCTGGTGACGGTGATAATAGTGATGAAAATGTAACCATTCAGAGAAAAGCAGCAAGGATGTTTACACCAAAAGGTTTATGCTCGATATTCAGCTTTATAGGTGAAGCAGTGAGATCTTGCCAGGAGGTCAGTCATTCTGAGCGTGATTGGACACAGCATTGCAAGGTTTGGTCTCATGTTATAGAGAGTGGTCATGCTGGCCAAAATTTCAGTCTAGTAAGAAGTAATCTCTTGATTTTTGTTTTAAAAAGATATCAGCATCTCCTGCTGACACAAAGCTAGCCTCCAAAAAGCAAACCCCTCTTCCACCTTTTGTCTCATTGCTAGGTGTTGAGTTGGTGGTTGGCTGTCCTGATGATCCCGCTCTTGTCTCTGTTTTCTCCATGGCAAACTTGCCTGTGTATACTTGAAACTGCCTAGATCTTGGGTCTCTGCAGCATTCCCTCCTCATTTGCCTTTGTTTCTTTGCTATGTGTCAAATCACTAATGTCAAATGTTTAAGGCATGAGTGAATGAGTCCTTGATGGATTTTAAAGGCTTAAGACAACCCCATCAAGGTAGATTCAGGATACCATATCGGACACCGGACCAATAGCATATTTCTAAGTAAGAGCACAATAACAAATACATAGCAGTAGTACAATTATCCAGATGCAAGTGATAGCAAATCCAGTAATTCACCAGTTCTGGGCTAAGCTTATTATCCAGGTGCACAAAGACATACATGACCATGGTGACCAGGGAAGCCAGCAAGAAGCTGGGAGTGGCTCTTCTTCAGATGAGTGTATTAGGTTTGCCATGTTTTGGTAGCAGTGGGGTTGCAGGGGTGGCTTTTGTGAGAAGCTGCTAGAAGCTTCTCCTGTGTTTGATGGAGCCAGTGCCAGCCAGATCCAAGGTGGACCCACTGCTGGCCATGGCTGAGGTCATCACTGACAGTGGTAGTGCCTCTGGGAGTTAAGAAGGGGAAAAAGTTATTGTGTAGAGGCAAATTGCAGCCAGAGAGGAGAGGAGTGAGAATATGTGAGAGGAACAACTATGCAGACACCAAGGTCAGAGAAGAAAGCAGGGAAGGAGGTGGTCCAGGTGCTGAATCAGAGGTTCACCTGCAGCCTGTGGTGAAGACTGTGGTGAGCAGACTGGCCCGCTGCATTCTGTGGAGGTCCACAGTGGAGCAGAGATCATTTGGATCCTGTGGAGGACCCTATGCTGGAGTGGTGATGCCTGAAGGATGCCTGTGGGAAGCCCACACTGGAAAAGGCTCCTGACAGGATCTGTGACCCTGTGGAGAGAGAAGCCCACACTGGACCAGGTTTGCTGGCCAGACTTGTGTCTCCATGGAGGACCCACATTGAAGCAGCCTGTACATGAAGGACTGCATCCCATGGGAGGGACCTACCCTGGAGCAGTTTGTGAAAAACTGTAGTCTGTGGGAAGGACTCATGTTGGAGAAGCTTGTGGAGGACTGTCTCCTGTGGGAGGAATCTTATGCTGGTAAAGGGGAAGAGCGTGAGGAGTCATTCTTCTGAGGAGGAAGGAGCAACAGAAACAACATGTGATGAACTGACCATAACTACCATTGCTGGTCCCCCAGGGGAGGAGGTAGAGAATCAGGAATAAAATTAAGCCCAGGAAGGAGGGAAAGGTATTTTTAAGATTGGTTTTACTGCTCGCTATCTTACTCTGATTTGATTGGTAATGAGTTCAAGCTGAGTCTGTTTTGCCTATGACTGTAATTGTCGAGTGATCTCTCCCTGCCCTTAGCTTGACCCATGAGGCTTTCATGGTATTTTCTCTACCCTGTTCACTTGAGGTGGAGAGTAACAGAGAGGCTTTGGTGGGCATCTAGCATCCAGCCAAGGTCAAACCACTACAAGGAGCAACTTGGACTAGCCAAGGGGCTCAAGAAAGGCTGAGTTCTCTGATGAGATAATTTTTTTCTTTTTTTTTTTTTTGGCTACTGCTAAGCTGCAGAACCAATGCCTGGACTTGTTAACCAATGTTCATGGCCCACCTCTACCACCCCTCTGTGCCAGTTCTGTTCTTGGTGTGCACAGGTGAGGAAACACTGCATGAGGCAATACTATTCCCACATTTATTCCTCTGTCAGCATCATTTGGGATCTGGTTATTCTGATTTTGGAAGGTATTGGTGGTGATGTTGGAGGCAAATGTTTCCCTGGTGTCAGAGTTGGTGGTTGTAATGGATGATCTTTGTATTTACTGCTTATAGAGATTTATTTTATTTAAGTGTACTCAGTTTTCTCTTTCCATTGGAAAGAAGGCAATCTTCCATTTCCTAATATTTTTATGGAAAAAATAAGTGGGATAGTGAAGTAGGTCATTTAGTCAGTCATGGAAATTTGGAGACAGAAGTAGGGTGGCCGTGGGTTGCCAGCCATCTCTAGACAGCCAGACTTTTCACAGAAGTGCATTTGTCTGTGCTCATGTGCTTTATTTCAGGAGGTTTAATGTTATCATCCTGAAGGCTAGGACATAAGTATGAAATGTTTCAACTTGCTTAAGCTAGGAGAGGGTCAAATTTAGGATGCCTTCTGCTGATATGCCCCTTACAGGAAATGTTTGATGCATTTCTGACTTTCCAAAATGGACAAGGAGAGGGTGGTACCTACTCATGAGGACTGTTGTTACTTCACTACTGATTTTACAGCCTGTCCTGTGTGTCTCTTTACCTACTGTATGCTGACATTGCTTGGATCCAGCTGTTGCTGAAATAAAAGGCTATTTTGCCATCTGTGTTCACCTGTCTAAACAGCTACCGTAAGCAGAGGAGAAATAAAGAAATAGTTTGAATGCGACAGGTTAGGAGTGCTGTTTGGTCCCGTGGTAATCATTGCTGTGGGAATGTGAGAACTGAACTAATAATTGTAATAGTCTAGTTTCTTTTACAACCTGTCAAGCGTTTTTGATTATGTGCTGTTAGATACAAATAAGAAGCAACTCATGCATTAGCAGTTGTGGACCATCACATCCTCCTGTCCTGGGAGGGAAAAAAGAGCCCTGGTAAATTCCCTTGTGATAAGGGAATTTCTTGCAATACCCGTTATCTGCAGCATAAAAGTCACAAGCTATTTAAAGAAAAGATACCTCTTGAAAACGAATTGCTGAATATCCATTTTTAACTGGAGGATCAGAAAGGCATTACTCTCTGCTCCAGTATCCTGTATAACACTTTATCCTGCATAGTCATTCTGCTGGGCAGCAGAAGGCACAGGAGGAAGGAGGGTCACTGCATGCTATGAAACCTCTCCTCCAGCCCTGCAGTAACAGGCTCCTTTTTTATAGCCCATGTATACCTGTTAGCTGCCCTTTGTAGCATGTTTGCACAAGGATCATTCCTGCAGTGCATTTGACCCCAGTTTTTCCTGCAACCCAAACCCATGCTAACACCAATGTCATGGGTTTGGTCCTGGTATGGGACATTCATTTAAGAGCTGGACACTGATCCTTGTGCGTCCCTTCCAGCTCAGAATACTCTGTGGTTCTGATATTTTTTTTTTCTGGTTAGACTGACCTTGAGAGTAAACCTGTTCCCTGAGGATATGTCTCTTTCAATGTATGTGCTGGATCAAGGTATTAACTCTTAGTCAGAGTTGCTAGCTAGTTCATGGTTCATTAAAAATAAAGAAGACAAGCTAACACTGAACTGACTGTCTAAAGCTGTGCTAATGTTTTGCTTCCTGCCACAGGTGGTGACCTGGCTGCCTTCCTCTTACCAGTGATTTTGTATGCAAGAAGCTTAACTTTATAATCTCACTTGTCAGTAAAAGGAGCTGTGTTATGAAATATGAAAGCCCATCTTGTCTGGTAAAGAAAAATACTCTTTCACTCTGTTACACAGTACATAACAGGGCAATGTAGAAGTGCAATCTATCAGACTAACACAAATGGGTAGATCTGCAACGCTATCAGATGCCATTTACTGACCCTTGGTGGCTTTCTCATCTCCTGAGCACGTCCCCTAGACAGTTTGAGAACTGCCCAGTGCATTAAAGGACAGCACCAGGCCTGATGTTGTGTGGTCCCTGGCATTGCAGCTGCTTTTGCAGGTGCAGTGGTAGCTGTGCTCCAGTTTTAAGACTCCTTTTACCCTGTGGGGGTAACAGCAGCTTCTGGCACTGATCCTGAGCACCCACAGCTGTGAGTTGCTTCCAGCCTTGCCTCTTCCCTTCTGTTTGGAAATGATGGTACTGTCTTCTGTATAAGACAGATGGTGGGCTGTAAGGATTCCTTATGGAGGTTGTATCTGCTCTGTAACTCCTCCACCCAGACTGGCACAATGTTTTGTGACTGCTGTGCTCTGCTTTTATCGCAGTGGTCCTTACTGTCCCAGAAAACATCCAAATGAGACCTTCCAGTCTTTTTTGGCTTCCTCAAGGTAGATGAATTACACCCCTGAAAATAGTAATAAATATGAATTCTTAGGGGTTGATTTATATTGCTTTTTAACTTTTATATTCCTTCCTCGGTGTTTCAATTAAGGCATATTAAAAATTAATCATGTAACAGGGTATATGATAACGTCATGCAAGTTAGCAATTTTAATTCATTGTGTATAATGGGAGCATAAAGGTGGAACGAGTGGTTTCAGGGGGTCTTACAAGTATACTAATTCATTCCCAGTGAGCAAAATAGCAGGCTGAGATTTGCTGGGCTTAGAGGGGTCCCAGGATGATCAAACCATCCACAGGTCTGGAATCTTGTACACTGGGATGCTAGATAAACATCCAGACCTGCAGACTGTTAGATCATCCATATGACATTGTCATTTCTTTGTCAGTGCAAAATGGGGATATTTTGTCCCCACCCAAATAAGGACAAAATATTATGTACACTTCCATGTGTATGACCATATCATATCTGCAGTAAGTGTCCTGTGCTTGTTTAAATTCAGGTGGTCAATTTGCTGGCTGGAGATTTGTGTCTGGTTTCAGCCTCTAGAAGCTGAGATGTTGGCACCACTGCATACCTTTTTGAACAGATTAACTAAATGTTACCTTTTTTTTTTTAATTTGAGGCAGTCATCTTAATAATAATGATAATGTATTTTTGTAAAGTATCTTGCGTAATTTTCTAAAATCAAAGCACTGGAGCCTAAATAGCTGAGCTTCATTAAGCAGATGAAGTGAAAGAAGAGAAGCATCTGGCAGAAGAATGGAGGACAGTGTAAAAATAGAGGCATATGTTAGTTTGAGTAGCATTAGTCATTTCTGATACTACATTGCCTATGAACTTCTGCTCCATTCAAAGTAGAAGACTAAGCCAACAAAGCCAATATTCAGGACTTTCACACAGTGTTCTTTTCTTCCTGAAAATAAGTGGCTGAAGCTTGAGAAAATTGGAGGTGTCTTTTGGCCAGCAGAACTCTTTGCCACATGGACAATTTGATAATATGTCTTCAGAAAGCAAATCAGTAATTTTTTGTGCTGCCCGTGGTTTTTAATCTTTTTTTTTCAATATGCTGTTTTTCTAGAGCATGTGTCCTGATTCATTGTTATTGGTCAGTATGAGGATACTGGATAGTATTACTTAAATAAACACACCTCTTATTTTTACATATTTATTTGTATAGCCTGTACGAAGAGGCTGGCTTGCTTTGTGCTGAGATTCAGAGTTTTTGCCTTAGGCTTAATGGAAACCTCTATTTCAGAAACATTAATGATTTTTCACACTTTTAATCTTGAGTTAAAGAGTCAGTTTTAAACTTCTGTTGTCAACTCATTTCAGGTTTTAGTTTGGTTTTTTTGTTTTGTTTTGTTTTTGCATTCCTCTTTGTTTTGTCCTTTTCCTCCCTTGCATTTTTTTCCCCTACTCTATTTTCATCTTTTATGTTCCTTCTAAGAAAGTTAGCTTGGTGTAAATGGTAGTGCATTATTTCTTTCAGTACCGCTGTATATTACAGTAAATCTGGGATCAGCACCTCTACAGCTTGTAAATGAGAAGTATAGGAAATTTAAGTGACTCTCTCAACAGCAGAGAGAAAGGCACTGTCAAACCTGGGACTGGAATATAGTTGTTCCGGTCACATCACTGGACTCAGCTACCTCTGTGTCTAATTACTTTGTCTGTCTGACCTTTTCATCCTTTTGTTCTCATTGTGCTCCTAATTTGAGCTCTTCTCAAATGGTCTAGGTTGTTTTAGGCCTGGCCACTCTGGAACTGCTTTGGTGGTGTACATGTTCATCTACCTCTCCATAATGTCTTCCATTGTGGTATTAACATAGGCAGGATATACTGGTTCTTCTGATATCATAAATATGCTCGATAATAATATGGTGGGATATGGATATAATACTTACTAAGAAAGACTACAGAATGCATAACTGCTGTTATCCATGGAGAATAGGGACTTCAGAATTGCTTCCAATTTATACAATTGTGTGCACCATTGTATTTAGAGATTAAATGTTTCCTAAAATAGAGCAGGTCTTTATGACAGTTCATTGAATATTCCCTTATGTCACTGACTGTATTTTACGAATAGTGTGGTGTAGTCAGTAGGGGATTATGTTAAATGGGAAATACACATTTTGCTTTAATAGTCAAAGTACAAGAGCACCTTATTTCACTGCAATTGACAGCTTGCTAAAGGGAGCTTTTCATGTTTTAAGATTTTTAATAGGATCAAATACAATAATCCTGTATGCTGAATTCTTCTAATTGTGAAATCAAAGGCACACTAAAGTCAGTTTTCTCACGTAAAGGTGGTAAAAATTTCTTTCTGAAATGAAGAAGCTGTTAAGCTCTGTAGAAAGTGGCAAGACCTGTGCTGGTTTGGAAAAACACGAGAGGTTCAGTGCTTGCCTCAGACTGTTTTTCTTCACTCCGTTTCCAGTTAGCAGCTGCAGATGGTCAGCTTTTCATGCACGTTTTTGAAGTAATTTGTTTAGTGAAAACTGAGTGATGTAGTGGTTGCTTCTCTCAGAGACCAAACTCACTGGTGAGGTTTGCTGTAATTTAATATTGTCTAGTGGTCACATTCAAAGTGAATAAAGTGAAAAATACACATTGTCAGTGTTTATACTTCACTTTGGCACGTTCTTGAGGTGGAGAGATCTGGAGGAACATGAGTAACTTTGATAAGTAACCTAAGATTTCTCTATCGAGCTATGCTGAATGAATTAAACAAGTGTTGCTTTACAACAGTGTCGCTTTATTTTTTGCATCAGTTTAGTAAAGTTGGTTTTAAATCACAATCGAAGTCACACTGGCATATCTTATTCAAATGAAAGAACCTCTGCATTTTTCTTCCTTTGCCTACTAAAATCTGCAGTTCTCTAGCCACTACTAACATGTCCAGCCTGAGATGTATCTTTTACCCTTCAGCATTATAGTCTTTATTTGCATTTAGTTTTTGATTCACTGTGTCTAACAGGTGGTTTCATCCAGTACTGCTGCTTAGTCAGTTCCTTCCTATTTTTGCATTTGTAGAGTTGATTATTCCTATCTAAGTGTGGAACTTTGCACTTTATTGATTGCATCCTCTTTATTCCAGACTGTATCTGCAATTTGAAATGACTTTGAAAAATAGATCTGTCTCTCTCTAAGGGACTTGAAACTTTATCCATTCTGATGTTAGACACAGATTTCACAAGTGTAATTTCTGTTCCCTTGATCTCAAATGGGACTATTGATCAAAAGTGGACCCAGAATAGATATGTATAGGAGCCTATTAGAAATTGCAGGACAGTTTGATAAGGAAACTGTCTGCGATAATTACGGAGCTATTGATTTTCTAAACCACTTGGGCACCTACCTTGCACCCATAGGTTTTATTTCCTCAGTTCTTGTGTCCGTGTCAAAACCTTTACTTGTTGCCTAAAATGAAAGAAAATAACTTTCCAGACAATATTAGTATAGATAAAATAGGGAGCAAGTCCTTTAATGAAAGCACTCTCAGGCGCAACAAAATACTTGGGTGCACACCCAGTATAGTGTTCTTACAAATTTTATAACATTAATTATTGTATGTAACGGATACATCCAACCCTAGAATTGTCTGCTCCCAGAAACTCCCTGAGTGGGGTGTATGTGTCTCAAACAAGATGTCCTTACTAAAATCTTTTTCCTTGAAAACAATGTTAAACAGGCTTTCAAGAATGTGGCACAAACCTTGCTATTCTAAATGTGAGAAACTAAACAGCTATATTAAAATCTACAAATTATAAAAAATCCTGAGGCATCATACTGAATTCAAGATGCATACAGTGCTTTTCTTTTACCTACTGATAGGTTACCCTGTCAAAGGGGAACGTTAGGTCTGGCATAGTTTTTGATGACTTTTGTGGTCTTTATTGCCATTCTTGTATTCTACTTCTGGCTGTTTAGCAGTTTATTTCTGGGTTGTAAAGGCAGGATGGCAGTGTGCAATTGTTTTAGTTTTTCTTCTTTCTACCTTTTCAATGACGATCTTAACCTTCCTTTGTAGACTTTGTGTCTTCTTCCTCCTCAGTAAGGTTATAAATATGAACCTAAACAAGTGTAGGGACATTGGTTGAGCATTTTAATTGAGATTATGTTCCAAAATGTCCTGATCTTTCCCTTATTTCCTCTTGTGGGCTTGCTTTGTTGTAACAAGACAAGGCAGGAAAATGAATGGCTGTGCTGGCTTAACTGGACTAAAAGCTCTTCCTCCTTGCCTCACACAGTGGCCAGAAGTGTATGGCTAGGGAAGAGAAAAAGAAAGAAGATAAACCAGCTCTTCTTGAGTCCATATAGTCTTTGAGCATCTGCAGTATCTTTTGACAAGGAGTTGCAGAGCTGTCTCTGTCCTCTTGCTTAGTCTTAAACTGGCTTCTTTCATCTTCTCCTGATTTTTTAATTTATTTTTTTTTTAGAAAGGGCAAGGAATAGTCCATCCATGTGCCACCTGCGTTGTGCCTGCCCCATGCCACCTCCCTGCAAAGTTTCCTGTGTTTCTTTCTGAGGAGTTCTGACTCATCTTGACAACCCTTATGTGGGAGCTGGTGTCTCCTTTTTGGGCAGGGAGGCTAGAATCTTGCACAGGATTTGACATATAGATGGTTTTATGGATCATGTGTTTGTTCAGGGGCATTTTGTGGACCTCTTGTGGTTTCTTTTTACCTGGTATAGCAGCTTCTAATGCTTGGATCGGTTGATTTCCAGTGCTTTCATCATGGTCAGTTATTAAGCCAATGTTTGACTAACCTTATTGACATAATCCCAAGATCCCTGAATGTCAGTGATCAGCTCACCATCATTTCATGAGTGATATCCAGCTTGCTAGTCCTGTAAGAGTAAGGTCCCTTCATTACTCCATCAGAAGAGCACTCACATCCCACTTTGGCTTCGTGCTGTGAGGTGCAGCAAAGGAGCATCAGAAGTGGGTGGCCAAGTGCACAGCAGAGTGTCAGCACTCCTACTGCAGCAGGAGCATGCTGTTGAATCATCTTAGCCATGTCAGTAACCTGCACACTTGGAATCTGCTTGCTGTATTTGGCTTTTATTCCACTTCATATTTCCCAAAAGCCTCATACAGCTCTCACCAGAATGAAGTCTGAAAGTGGCTTTAACCCCTCCCTGGGTAGGGAGGGCTGTTGCCAGTATGTGGGCTGCCTGCAGCCTGTCCTCAGTGCCTTTTGCACAGTTTTCATGAACCCTTTGTTTTCTGGACACTGAGAAAACACACTTGGGAGTTAAAATTGATGTTTGTCTGGCTGAATACATTTGCACCTCAAGGACCACTACTGACCAGTGAAGTGTTTTTATTAGGTATAACTCTTCTGCTCTCCACACAAAGCCGGGGGTATATTGTCTCACCTTCTCAGTGCCCTCCTCCCTCCCTCTTTGCAGCTTCTCTTGGAATGGTCCCACATCACTCCAGTGCTTCTGGGACACAGAACCTTCATACTCCACTGCCATGCCTTCAAATTCATGCCTTTTTTTCTCTTTTCACTTCCAAGACTGTACTGGAGAAGCAAATGCCACCCTTCAATTTCTAAAACTCTCTCTGTATGTTGATAACTTAATGGGTTCGGTTTAAGGTAGTTGCTTGGAGAGATGAACAGCCTTTGAAAGAGGCGTCTTCAGCAGCAGATGCCTTGCAAGCACATCCTATTTGGAGTAAGTCTGCAAGTGGTGTTGGGCAAGCACATATAATCGGGGGTATGTGAAATATTTTTCTTTTGGGAAGAACCACTGAAAAATTCAGCACTGAAGTTGTTTATCTCTTCAAATTGTTGTCTGTAACATGTTAGTTACAGACTTTTTATGGATAAGATGGGACTGGATAACAATGACCTAAGCTTGATTTCCTAAATTTTGTAAATGAATAGTCTTAGTTTCTGAGGATAAAACAGTTCTTTTGCTGCAGTGTAGTTGTTGCTGAATATTTAATCAGACTATAAACATAATAAATGTTTATATTTTCAGCAGAACTTTCTTGTAATTTTTCCTGATGTTACCCAACCACTGCTGCAGATATTTTTTTATCATAAACTGTGGCATTACTTTGGAAGGGTATCTGGCCTAGAGAGTTAAGGCAAATATATATTGTATGAGAATCAAATGATGGCAACATTATTCTGGGGATATAAACATGATTGATAAAATTTTTATCTAAAATGGTTAAGAAGCATTGTTTATGTTTTAAATGAAACCAGTAGGCTGCTTTTAGGGTAGATTGATGAAAGAAGGATGACAGATTCAGGCAGAACAGTAGAAGGAGAGAAATACAAGGTGTGGAATACATTTGGTACAGCTGGATGAACATACTGAAGTCACTCTGCTTTGAGCTGAAGAGCTGTAAATTTGTGTAGGTCTTAGAGATTAGCCTGTGAGATGTAAATGTCAGTGTTACTTGTGTGTTTTTATGAAGCTGATAATTGGAAAGATTAGACTCTGCAAAGACCTCACCAAGTCTAGAAATCACGCCTCACCACTTTATTTGCTTTTAGTTCAACTATGAATGGAAGAAGAAAGCTATATATTTTCCATTTCAGTGTTGCATGCAGCAAGCCTGAAAGGGTCTGCTGTTTCTCTTGATTGTTTTACTTTTCACCACAGTGGTGTTTCAAACACCAAAGTCTTCTCTGAATATGTTGGACATCTCCATGAAGAACTGGCATGGTTAGGATTAGTTTATGCAGCTCTGAGCTGCAGACTGGTATGACGCAGAAAACAGTTTGGCAATTGTACTGAAGTGATGCATCTTCCTGAACATAATCCAAAAACAAACAAAGGAACCAAAAGAATGAATGTTTCCTTCCCTTTGGCACTTTTTCAGTGATGCTTATTCCTCTGACATAACCTTTCCAGTCATTCATGAGACATCCCAGGAGAGGCAAGACATGAATTTCTAATATAAGTTCCTTCTCCTCACCTAAATATATATTCTAATATTGCAGAGGCAAGGGGGTAGGTTTTCTGTGGCATGTCATTTTTAAGAGTCTTTCACACAATTTTTATACCAAAACATTTCACTGACTTAAGTAATACCATTACTATGAGACATTAAATAGCTCAGGCAAGAAAGGCAAGACACATTTTCTCCTTTGGTTTGTGATGAGTTGAAAAGCATATGAGGCAGGGAGGCATAAAAAGGCCGTTCCTGATTATATGAGCAGCACAGAAACGAGTTTTATACCTGCAGTGCCAATGTGATTTCGGATGGGCAAAGTAGAGGCCTGTGGTGCTTGAGCTAAGAGGCAGGAGCATCATTTTGGGAAGAGATAAGAGCAGGATTGCAACACAAGGGGTGTGAAGGTAAAACTGCTGCATGGAGCCAGGCAGGCTTGTGTTTTGTGATGCTCTGTCTCTGTCCTGCATGGGTACCCCTGGTCATGCAGGGAGCAGTGCTGGAACAAAAGTGGCCTCATCTGAGATGCTTACAGATGAGGAACAAGTGCATTGGTCTGCTGTGTTGTTTTGTGTGTTTAAATTTGTTAATGCATAATAGTGTGAGAATTCAGCAAGAAATTCCACTTCCCTCTGCATTGAGGTGCTGTCTGTATTGTTTCCTTTCTTCTTTTCCCTCTTTCTCTTCTAATGTTCACCAGAAATCTGGGATAATGGAGTTTTACAGTGCTACAGCAAGTGTAGCACCTGCCATGTGAAATCTCTCATTTTCTCTTTGAGTGAAAGCTTTAAGCAACACTTTTTCCAGTCAGAGATTAAGGCCTTGGTATTGCTCTCTGGGTTGGACATTTGATTAATACAGAGTCCTTTCATTGTCACTCTGCCTTTCTGCTCTTCCTCATTAAAAATCAGTGACTCTTCCCCAATTCATTCATGGCATGGAGAAAAGAAGGCCTAATGATACACGTATATAAAGAAAATATATAGCATGCATTCAGCTGGTAAAATGAGCTATTTTCCCACATGGAGAGGGGATTAGGCAGGGATTGTATTTGCCTCCTGCAGCTGCTAGTAGAAGGCTGACAAACAGCTGCCCAATATTTTAAAATATTTTTTATACATACATACAAACATGCATGTGCACACACACCTAGAAGAACTGAGCACAGTTGCTGTTCATACATAATTTTGTTTTGTGTTTACGTTTCAGTGAAGGGATGTGGTGGCCTGGAGTTGTGTGTGGGGTTTTTTAACTCTGAAGGTTGGAAATGGTTTTACTCCTTCAAGCTACTGTTTCCATTAGTAGTTGACAGGACCATGTCAGCAGGGAGGCTATTTATTTGCTGGTGATTATCCAAGGAGGCACTCCAGGGAGGGGTGTGGCAGTGTGTTTTGGCCAGAGTATGGTGCCCTGGGGACATAATCCTTCCCATAAGGAATTGCACAATATACAGATAGGAATGGGCATGTTGATAATTTGCTGTAACCCTTTTAGCACTTAAATGCGGGGTTTGCTTCACCTTTTAGTACTCCTTCCAGACAGCGTGAATATGTGCATCAGTTCACCTGGGATTGGAGTTCCATGAGTGCTTTTGTGCTGTCCTCTTCCTGCCGCCTCCCAGCTGAGCTGGTCACTCCAGGGCTGGCATTTGGGGCTTGCTGCAGTTCCCTTCAGCCCGGGTGGGGCCACAAGAGCAGGAGTGTGGTGCAAAGCCAAGCCAACAACAGGCTCTCTTGGACACATGCTTATCCTGTGGTGGGACAGTGTGGGTGGACTGCTGATGCAAAGACAAGTGGGAGTTGCTCAGAGGAGAGACATCTCAGGTCCAGCTGTTACTGAAGGGGATGTGATGGGGAGCAGAACCTTTATTCTGCAATGGTGAGCGTGTTATGTGCGGTGTTGGGGGAGAGACCAGTGTGGCCAGGGCTTGCCTTACCCCAGGGCAGAGATGCTGGAGCTCGGGACTGCAGGGTTTGGAGCTGGCTAGAGCCTGGCTATAGGACTATGTGCTGAAGGTGCCTGGAGCAGTTCCCAGGTCCAGCATGGTAGGTGGTGTTACAGAACAGAAGAAGGGAAGGTTCCCCTTTGATGTTTATAAACCATAACGTAGAGCATAGAAAATACTGTGAATTAAAACATATATATATAAATATATTTGATATATATAAATGTATGAAATATATATCAAATCGATATTTAAATATAAATATACTGAGTGTAAGGAAAGCTTCACTTTGCTCACCTCATTGGTCTTCATGCTCAGCCTTGATGGTTTTGTGCTTTTGTGATTCAAGTATCTGACAGAAGTAAGGATCAAGATGAGTTCAGGTGAAATAACGTGGATGAGACAAATGTACGTGGACAGGTACTATGTGAGTGTTTTCTCAATGAAAGATGTCTGCCTGTCCACTGCCTTGGTGGTGTTCTGCCTCTAAAATGTAGTGGATTCACCCCAAATCATAAGGTGGCACTGGCCATAACATGCCTTCCTTTACCTTTCAGTTAGTTTTACTTCTGTTTTTGATGTTTCACCTTAGTAAAGCTTTTGTCATGCCAGTATCTCCCTGAGAAAGTTATTCTACTGACCTGGTTAATAACTCACTTTAAGTATTAATTTTTTTTAATGCATTGTTAGGTGGATACCTGAAACTGGCAGCTTTCTTTGGTAGTGATGCTACAGATCAAGAAACCAAAAGTCAGATCTCACAAAGAGATATTTTCACAAGCACCTGTTCACTTTGTTTATGGAACTATGACTTCAGCACAGAATGAGCTTCATTCTTGCAGCTCTGGCAAATGAGCTGTGACACGCTCTTACTGCTGCTGCTGCAAGTAATCAGCTAGGGGTTACTTTCCTGGATGAAACACATTTAAATGGCACTGAAGGAGAAGACTGTGATTTATTTTGATTGCTTTTCTCCATGATATTTGCATACTGCAGTAGGCAATATGAACAGCTATATATAATGATTTTTTTCTCCATCTGACACCATAAATCAAGAGAGAGTTTAAAAAAACCCCAAATTGCTTTTACTGACATTGCCTTTTCCTTTGAAGAACCCAAGAGGATCTTAGATCTGAATGCTTCAAATGAATATATTGTTCTATTTATGTTGAATAGAACAATACATTTTTCTGTTGGGCAATATATCTCTGAGACAAATATCATCACCTGAATATAATACACATTTAGAGTCAGCCTTTTTTGTTTACATTTTCATTCCTAGCTTGGTGTGAAAAAAATAATTATAAAGCTGTTCATCAGAGGTTTTGATAAATATTTTTGTATCATTGCAGTGTGATTAAGATGTAATCATGTGTTTGAGATAGATTTAGGGGGAAAAGTGCTTAATAATAAAGTGCTGTACTAGCTATTATAGAACAGCTGTTATTTTTTATCCTCCTTACCAAAGGTGATAAGTTAGTGTGTTTTACTGTGCAGATTCTGTCCTTTTCTTAGGTTCAGCTTCTTTTAAATTAGCAGGAACATGAAAATAAATATGCCAAAAAAAGTATAATAGCTCAAAATTTTGCATTAACAGTGCATTAATGGGAATTGAGGGCACAGAGGTGCCTTTGGAAAAATGGGACATAAATTTACTCCGTAATCTGTTTGTAACATGCTCAAATGATACTGGTTTGAAAAGTGTGAGAGCCTTGAAAAAGAAACAGTGGAAGAACCTGACTTGCTCACTTGCTGGCTTGTGCATGTGTGCGCGTACGTCTGCTTGTTTTCCAGACAATTGTGCCTGTGCTGGAACAGTTCTTGTTTGGCACAACAACATTTCAGTGCAGTGAGACTGTTTCATCCCAGCTTGTTTCATCCTGGCATCTGGTGAGATTAAGTATTAGCGCTGCTGTTTAATGAACAGTTCGAGGATGCGCATGAGTATTTGGGGTTGTTTTTGTTTCCTCTGGTTTGTAGCTGACAAAGCCGTAGGAATGAACAAAGCCTTCCAGACTGCCTACTATAGATTAATTTACAGCTGCCAGTTTATATTAGTTGTTCTATTTATTCTGCTTGGGTGCTTTTTTGAGGAAAGGAGTATTTCTTAGTCAATTGTCTGGCGAAAAGAAAGGAATTCAAGAAATGTGAAGCAAACAAATTTCCGCTAATTAGGCAAGCTTTTGGCAGCTGAGCTGTTTGCTCCCTTTTCTTATAATATTATGTTACATGGGAGGACTGAAGTTTCAAAACAGGATTTCAGTTGACGTCTGAACTTTGTCTTTAACCTCTTGTACTGTGCTTTGGTGATGACGACGTTCAGCGAATAGCAGCTCTAAGCAAATTTCTTGTCTGCCTACTTAAAAGCTTGCCCCTACTGTAGCTTTTGACAGCAGAGCAGCATACAACTCTGTGCCCCTCCTATGATGCTGTAGGTTTATCAGGAACCTCTAATGATCTTTATCTTTGTTTCCCTCTCCTTCTGCTTCTCACTGTCACATTTTTCACTGCGTCCTGGCTCTGTGGGCTGACTGCTTGACACATCCAGGGACCGGCTGCTGGGGGTATCCAAACAAGCAAGCAACCCTAAACCCTCAAGAGGTGAATCTGTGCATGAGGTGGTTATCAGTGAGGGTAGGAAAGAATATCTGAGATTTATCCAAGAGCCTCGTGAGCATGTCTGGCTATGGATAATACAGAGTGGCTGATGTCTGTCTTCTAAAATAATTGCTTTGGTGAACTCAAGTAGTTCAGGAGCGGATTAGTTGGTTTACTTACAGTGCGATCAGGCACACAGAAAGATCCACCCTTCTTCCCCACTCCCAATGGAGCCAGAGCTCTTTGTTGCCTGTGTTACTGAGATGGGATCAAACTGGGCTAAATATAATCTTTAACTATCCAGCACAGACGGTTCCTGCTCCCTCTTCCCTCTCTGCTGGGTTGCAGGGTGCGGAATAATGCACTGTGGGCCTCTGGAGATCAAGAGGAAGGTAGTAAGACATGAGACATACCAGATGTTGAGAAGAGACCTTGCAGGAACAGCAGCAACTGCTCTCAGGACCCCACAGGGTCAGGGGAACCCACTCTCTGCCCAGGTGTCCCTGATAACCTGTCAGCTCTGAGGCAAGGCAAGGAGGTCAGGTCTGTAATTCATTCATAAACCTTGGCTGGTAGCAACTACAGCACCTTGTGTATTTTGATGCAAGTGTCTAATGAGAGATACAAGAGATATATCATACAGAGGTAGATATATAGGCATATATATACACACACACACACAGATGTCTGACTGTGGCAGTGGTGCAGGTGTTTGCTATGCAATGTGTAGCTTCATTTGAGAAATATTTTCTACTTCTCTTTTGATCTTTATTCTTTTGAAGATCTTTCAATTGATTTGGAAATACCCATTTAATGAACGCTGTTCTTTTAACTGTTTCATATCAGATATTATTAGTATATGTGTGCTACATTTAATATGAATTTTATTTGTTGATTGTGTCAAAAGTTATATGTCCTGTGTGAAAAATTTCAAGACCTTATTAGCTAATCTTGTGTTTCTAAGATTGTGTGGCAAAGTGGAGCTGGTACTGGATTTCTTCAAAGTGTATTTTGACAGAGTTAAAAAGGGTACTTACAGTTAAAAACAAAAAAAAGATCTTCCCAAATACACCAAACCCCAAAACAAATAGTCAGTGAACGATCAAAAAGAAAAATGTTTTGTGTTTTGGTTTTTTTTTAAATTGGAACCAGTCTTTCAGGTGGTTTGAAATAATCAATAAAACTATTCAAACACCATTGTTTTTCACCATTGTAACTGAAATATCATTCCCTCTAAAACAGCTCTGCACAATATCATGAAGTAGTAATCATGGTGTATAGAAAATATACCAGACAATTCACTGTTTTCTAATACTTTTCTGTGAACTGAGTAGACATTTAGTATCTTATTGGTTCAAAAATAAAACTGTCAAATTTTACTATAAAGTTTAGATTTTGTTGCAAATTG
>JAWWMO010000121.1:78562950-78574281 GCA_035047845.1 Dendrocincla fuliginosa | reverse complement strand
AAGTCTAGATTTTGTTGCAAATTGTTGTGTCCTTATCATTGCCAAAAACACCATGCTATTGCATTTTTTAAATCATGTGTAGAATTAGTTTCTAAAATTAAATCAGATCCTCCCAATGTCTCACGTGTGTGCTGGTTGAGTCTGCTGCTCAGAAAAACTCTAATGAATCTTCTTGTTGAACATAGATGCCCAGGATTTGTTGAGTTGTCTTCAGAAGGTGTAAAGCTGGGTGAAATGTATTTTTTTTCTGTTACAGTTGTGGGAGGCTTTACTCCTGGGGCTAAAGGCCAAAACTTCAGCCCAGCTGACTGGTAGTGCTTGGATGTTCAGAATTATTTGTTGGACAGCTGGGGTGGGCTTACAAGTGTACTGCTTTGCTCTGGTCACATCCAGTTCCTCTGCCATGGACCACAGCTATAGACAGCCTGGATACCTGCTGGCTGCTGCTCTGCTTCCCTCTTAATGAGAATGGTACAGCAGATATAGGATAATCTTGTATAATACTTTAAGTCAGTATTTTCCTTCCTGTTTTTAGTACAAACAAGATGATCAATAAAATGTTTTTCACCTTAATTTGTGAAAAATATATGGACATATAAATCCTCTTACTGACCTTTTTGCCTATGATAGAATCACTGGGTTTTGTTTATAGAGTCACTTTCAGAGATTCCCTATGGTTCTCTTTTGTAAAGGAAGTTTAGTCTATTATTTTATATCATATGCATAGTTTTATTTTATGGCTGAATAAAGAATCAAATCCCTCCATTACTGCATGCCCAGCAGCAATCAGAATACCTTTGGACCTGAGTAGATGGAAAGAACTAGTGTATATCTCAGTGTCTGGCTTCTTTATTTCTTGTAGTTTGTGCTGGTTCTGGAGGCATCTAAAATCACTGCTCTTGTTTTGATTGTGATCAGTAAATTGAAAAGTCTGACAAAGAACTTCAGAGATACTTGATTTCCTTCTTTCTTTCATTCTGTAAAAACATTTATCCATCACTATCTGTTATAACATCTCAGTCAATAGAGGCTTCATCCCTGTCTGTGTGTGAAAGGTAAATTGCCCTCCTGTGCAGATGAGCAGGGAACAAGAGTCAGCCTGCATCTCTGTTAAGCTTCCTTAAACATTTAGTAAGAGTTTTAGAGTAAAACCTTTGACAAATGTTGTGGTTGAAGACCTTCATGTCAAATGGTGATACGGGTTTCCTGGTTTTCTTTCATGTGCATAAATGAATTAAAAAATAATGACTGTTGACTATATTATAGAAATATATTTTCATAGCATACATAATTAATAAGACCTTGTAAAGTAATTGGTGTCTATAAAAACCCATAAACCCCCACAAAAATACTTTAAACTACATATATTTTTTTCTTTTGAATGTTTTCAACTCCTGACTTTTTTTTCCCCCCTTCCTCTGGTGTTGTTATTGGAGCTAATGGCAATATTGTTTTGAAAAGCAAACCTTTTTACTCACTGTTTTCTTCATCAAGTCTATTCACTTTAGCAATATCTGATAGACTAACCTTAAAATAGTGTGCTTACCAGTTTCTCTTAAGAGAAAAAATAAAGCAGAAAGTACTTGGGACATGTTTTGTTTTACAAATATCCAAGTTGTAGCTATCCAGTTGTGTTACCTGATTTTGAACCCTTTTATTCATGCCACAAATGGAAGCAATTAGTCTACTGAGTAGGGATGCACTCGCAAGCACAACGGGTGTACTTTCTGAGAGACCTGCCTGCTTGTTCAGATGTATCTGTGCATCTGCTCTGAGCTGGATTCTTGTGGGAAGACTGGAAGTGGTTATTAGTGGAAGAAGAGTGGGAATCACCACTGAGAGTGAATCTCATATTTGTGTTTCAACACCCAAAAGACAAATGGGACTAATTGACTGCCTTCGCATGCGTATATGAAAAGTATGCATTTTAGTTTATATTAGGTGAGGAAAAATAGTTTCTATATTTGCTAGTATATTTTAAACATGATGTAGTGAATGTGAGAAAGTAAATAAGTAATTTTACAACATCCTTCAGGTATTAGTGAAACATCAGGCTATGCAAGTTTGTACACTTGTCTCTTAAAACAACCTGTCTAGCTGGGACTCTCATTGAGTGAATGGAAAGAGAAGTATTTTCTCCAAGGGGATGTTCAAAATCTTCAAATTAGGTTCCTGGTGTGGATTGTCTTCTGTCTCTGTCTCCATAACCATGCTCTGCAATCTGTGAAGAGAATGGGTCTGGGCTACCTGTTGATATTCTTCCCAGTCCCTTGTCTGCCCCACAGGGTACTGGTTTGTGCTGCAGGATGGTGGCGAGGGACAGTGGTGTGGCAATGCAGACATCATATTCTTCTAGTGGGAAAATTTAACAACTTGCTCATTTGTTTCCTATACATGGTGGTCCTAAAACTTCCCATATTTTAGAGACAGCTTTATAAGTGACATTTCATAGGCTAGCCATTCTATTATCTAAAGAGCTCTTCTGTTTTCATGTGGAGGGCACCTCATTCCCACGGTCATATTGCTCCAGAGCCCTTTGTTCATGTTTGCGCCTCTTTTTGCCCCTTTTGGATGGAAGGGCATAAATCTCCTAGAAACATCTAGCTAAAATGTCAGAGTACTCAATGAAACAGTGACACAGCTACTTGTGTCCCTCATGAAGCATTTAAACAGGGAACAATAAACTAAGCCAGTAAGTTTGTAAATATGCTTTTCCTGCAGGAACAGTAAGAGTTCTCTGGTGTCTGTGCACCACAGACTGTTGCAGTCTCTGTTTTGACATGTATGCCTTACAGTGGCTGTGCACTTAGCTGAATTAGCGTTCCTTTGGCAGCCATAGCTTTAAATTGACTAACTTCTGTGTGCTTAAACTTCCCATCTACTATTTCTCCCCTTTCTCATTTGATTTTCGTTGAAAAACAGTTAAGAAACTAGGAAAAGAGAGGGAAGGAAGCTATAATGGAGAAATGCTGTAATTTAGCCTAAATTAAGAAGAACTCTTCTTTTTAAAAATTGGTGGTTTGGAGTTGTATCATAGGCTGGCCATTCCTGTTTGCTTCAAAGAAACTACATGGATTGTAATAACAGACAGTACATGTAGCAGAAAGAATCCTTCAGCATGCTGTGTTACAGATCAAGAAGATCCACAGATTAAAAAGATCAAGAAGATCCAAGATCCAAAAAAGGGGCCTAAAGATTTAAATTCATTTGTAACATAACAAGCCTTACAGCTCTGTGGGTATGAGGAGTTGGAGTGAAATCTAAACCCCAAAAAAGTTAACAGCAAATTCCCTGTAGAATTTAATAGGGTCAAGGATCATACTTATTTTCTACTTGAGGTTTTGCATATGTAAGATTAGATATACTCAAAGTGGCAGGAGGAATGGCTTTGCTGCTTTGAAGATACTAAATGACTGGAAAAGGAATGGTGGTTAAAAGGTGCTGGAAATCCCGTAGCCTGCAGATGGGAGCTCAGGGCTATAATTACAGTTCAGCAGACAGCCTAGAAACAATTTCTAGTTCTTTCTGTAAGAAGATGGAATCCTTGACATAGCAAAGTACTTTGCTTAATGGACGGCCATTTTGTAGTTATATATGGGGTTCACACCATCTAAGTAGAGGTGTGTGAAAATTAGAGGTGAGGTCCCTTTGTGGTCAGAGGAAGGGGCCACAAAGAACCTGGGACACTCATCCTGCCTGTCTCTTCCTCCATCAACTGTAGGAGCAAATTAAACTAGTCTAAACCAAATCTTTTATAATGTTTAAGTTAGGCAAGGTATAACCAGCACAGGGACTATGGCAAGGCTTTGAGAGGAACATTTATGTCCAGTCATTAACTTCTGGTTAAGAGAAAGAATTTGGGGGAATGTATTGCCTGTAAATAGTGTAAAATAGGAATATAATGAGTGGGAGGAGCAGGGAGCTGCAAAGAATTGGCTCCAGGGTTTTGTCTTTTCCCTTCCCCCTTGCACCTGGGTGGATCAGTAGAAAGGGAGAGCAGTGTAATGGCTTTTTTGCCCATCACTGTGTGCTGTTAGTTTGACACATGCAATTTACTTGGAAAAGCTTAAGTAGCCTTAATAACAGAAAGTCCCAGCATAGCTGACACTAATGGTCTCCCCTGTTGTCAGTCTCAACAGAGAGATTAAAAACTGAATGAACAAAGAGACCCAATTACCATCTCCCCCCTCTGGATGTTGCCGCATGAAAACAGGTATGAGCTGTGACAGTGGGTCTTTGGGCAGCCTCTGTCTCTCCACTGTGCCCTGGTGTGAGAGGGGGTTTTACTGTGCTCTCAATTTAGTGCCATTGCTGAGGGCTGCTGCAGCATCACCCAGTCCAGTTTTGTTTACACAAATAGTGCAGTCCAGGCATCTTGAAAGAAATTCAGTATATTGTGCTCTAATAATGCACATTTTTGGATACTCTTCAGACATTAACCATCTGATACACAGTGTTAAACCCAGCCCAGCTAGGTCTACCATTTTTATTGTCCAGTGTTGCACAGACAAATCATCTTTTCTCAGACAAAGCTCTCTGTGAGATGTAACAGTGCAGCTCTGTGGGGTGCACAGCCAGAGACAGGCATGTCCCCAGTGGATTGGGTTAAACTTGTAAAAATGTCTCAAAGAAAATAGAGCATCTGTTTTTGCTTTTGTCCGGAGCTTGAAGAGACTTAGTTATTAATATAAGCACCATCTGTGAACAGCTAAACACTTCCCTTTATGAGTGCTGTTCCTCAAATATATTATAAAGTACGGAGCCAGCTTGCTTTTGCCTCCCTTCTCTAGGGCAGGTTGTAAAAAATTGCTGCTGCATGTGCAATGTGTTTTGTGTCTGTTTTTTATGGCCACTGTGTGGAAGGCTCTAATTGCGACTCACTTCTCAGTAAGACTGTCTGGCCTTTTTTGGGGGAGTGATGCTCATTTTCTGTTTCTCTAGCACGGCAGACCAAAGATTTGTCACCATTAGAAAGTAAAAGAAATGTGTTTCAAGAAGGGTCTTGGTGGATTTTACAAACATGGGATTTGATTGATGATGATGGCTGTGAAAAGTAGATCTACCAAAGTAGACTGCCTTATACAGTCTCAGTATTGAGGAAAAACAGATCACTTTTTAGTGACAAGCTGATTTTCCAAGATACCGTTGTGTTGACAAATCAGCTTCTAAACCAAAACTGGATTCAGAAGAATAAAATTTAAGTAATAGTTACAGCACTGGTATCAACATTGTCTAGCCTTATCAGTCGTTGGTTTATAACTCTCTTTTTTTCCCCAACATCTCTTACAATGCTTTTCCTGGTACACAAGGTGAATGGTGGAGGTCAATATATTTATATGTCAAAAGTAGTGAAATAAATGCTTTGCCTTTTATTAACTGAATGTAAGTATATGAACATATTTAATTGATGGTTCTGTAGAGGAACAGTTGCTCTTGTACAATATAATAACTAGTATTTATGCTGTTAAAATATATTTAATATGCATGAAAAATAATGTTTTGCTAAAAAGAGATTTGTACAGATTTGTGTGTTTTTCTATGTGCATACAGTGTACAAATGAACTCTGCACATCTGATGAATGCAATATTTAATCTGAAGCAAAATGCTTAACACTTATAGCAACAGTTCAAAGATGAGTAGAGATTTATTAGTGTTTTAGAGTCACGCTTTCTTAAACTCGAATTCTTGTCTTAGTGTGGATAATTAAAATTTTGTTGCTGATCTCCAGCAATTAGAATTTGCTCCCTTATATGTCACAGCTGCAGTGTTGGTTTTTAAGTGATTTGTGCATACATCGAAAATGGGGGTCGGAGGAAAAAGCATTAATAAACTTCTGTAACAAACAGTCGCATGACTGATACAAAAGCCAGGAGTATATAAACCTTTTGCCACCTAAAAATAAATTAGAAATACCTCTGCTTAAATGGACGGGAGTGCATTTTGGGAAATACCTATATGTTTCTTAAATCATGTGCACTAAGCAAATATGACAGTTTATAAGGATGTAGTAAATTATTATAAATATTTACAGCCCCGGTGAGGTTTTTGGCAGTATGGGCTTGTCCTTGGGAGGTTTCCTTTTTTCTCGCTCCAGTTCTTTCTCTCTCTCTCTGTAGGAACTCAGCAATTGTTTTGGAAAGAGTACTGGCAAAAGAAGCTCTTATATTCCTTACACTCTCTTCTCCTTTCTTCCAAGCCTTTCATTCTTCAGCAAAGGCAGAAGTTCTTTGCCTGACCCCTTTTGCTAATCCCTCCACTTGCCCTGCCGATCATGTACCATTTCACTGCTTTTTTACCTCTTCTGTTACTATCCACCCTCACCATTTGTTCCTCTGGCTTTGCTAGCAACATAAGCTCATTTGAACCTCTTCCAGCTTGGAAAGAGGTCCAGGCCATCACCTTATTTGCACTTCTAGATACCTTCTGCAATTCTCTTCTTCCCCTCCCTGCTCAACATGCTGTCAGTAGTTGTTGGTGGAGTGTGACTGTCTCATGCACTAGTGCCTTTTCCAGCCCAGCTTTGCACATTTTATTCTGGGCAGCGTCTTTACTGACCTCTTGCTCTTCAAAGGTTACAATGTGCATTGCCCACTCAGCCTCATATCAGCTGTCATCTGTCTGCAGCCTGTGATGTTGTTCTTGAAATCCTGCCCATGCTTTTGTTCTCTGATATGTCCTCTTCAGGTTCCTCTGCCACCTCAGCAATTTGCTTGGATGATCCTTCCAGGACCAGCTTTTCTGTAGTTATTCTCTGAGGTTGCACCCTTGGTCATTTGTCTTTGTTTTCTGTGCCTTGTGGATGAGATTACCTTGAGATAATTATCAACTCAATTGCTGCGTCTATGCTGAAGGCTTCTCTTTGTTGCTGTGCACCCAACATCATCTGTATGGGGCCAGAAATCCCTGTCTTTCTTTCTGTCGTAGTCTTGTGGACGTGGAAGTGTCAGCTGACATTTTTTTATTCCATAACCTTCAGGTCTTTTTCTTATTTTCCAAACTGTCACAGCAATTATGTATTTTTGACCATTTAGACAACAGCATCATCTTTCTTGCCACTCAGATTCCTACTAGGAAACTCTTTAATTAGTAGAATTATAGAATGATTTGGGTTGGAAGGGACCTTAAAGATCACGCAGCCCAAACTCACTGCCATGGGCAGGCACGCCTTCCACTAGACCAGAATGCTCAAGGCACCATCCAACCTGTCCTTAAACATTTCCAGGGATGGGGCTTCCACAGCTTCTCTGAGCAGCCTGTTCCAGTGCCTCAGCACCCTCTTAATAAGAATTTCTTCCTAAAATCTAATCTAAACCTGCCCTCTCTCAGTTTGGAGCCATTCCCCCTTGTCCTGTCACTACGTATCCTTGTAAAAAGGCCCTCTCCAGCCTTCTTGTACTTTAGGTACTGGAATGGTAGGTCAGGGTTACTCTAGGTGATTGTGAACACACTGTACTTAAAAGTTGTCAAATTCTTCTGCACCCATGTCTTTTGTATACTTCTGTACTGTTAAAACTGTGTCCAGAATTTATTTCTTTTAATTTCTGCATCTGTAACTGAAGCATGCTTCAGTGATGTTGGTCATGTGAGAGTTTTTCTCTGCTGCTGCTGTTCTGGGGAAGCCTGTGGTGATTTTTCATCTTTCGTTCGTTATTAAGATCTTGACTGCATCCCCTGCTGATTCAGGATGTTCCCTTCAGTTCCCTCCTTGTCCTGTTTCAACACAAACATTTGTGCCCAGGGAGAATGACCTCAAAACATCCATGGTGCTGCCTGGGAAGTGTCACTCGGCACCTCCCTTTTGCTTTACTGTGATGCCTGTAGGTATAGAGTCATGTCTGTTACTATACAGTTTTGAGAGAGTACAGGTAAGAGATAAGGCATCCAAGTGAAATCCTACTAGCTGTGTTGCTGCTGAACCTGTTGAGGTGAACAGAATGATACAGCTAATCAAATATAACTTCAATTAGGCTTAATCAGGTTTACAGCACTAATGTTTCTATTTCTGTTAAAAAAACAAACCAAAAAACCCTCTATTTCCAGAGTCTACATGCAATTGTAACAGCACATAACCTATGGATCTTCTACCACCTCTGAGATGTTTTGGGAACCTGTTTTCAGAGTACACCATTTATTCCTAAATAGAAGTAGCCTGTAGGTTCATCCAAACTGTAAGAAGGGATTAGATGAGCTCTGGAGATCTCTTTCCAATTTCTGTTTCTGTGATTCTGACTTTAGGCTATGTCTTTTTGCACGTCATCTTGAACATGACTATTAACAGTCTATCTGTAGTTTAGATAAGGTTTATTGATTTGGTTCTTTATATTTCAATACTTATTTCTAAGTAAAATGAAATAAAAAGGTGTATTTGCAAGATAATTTGTCATGACAACATAGACAGCAAAACAGTACCAAAAGGTCAAGTCACAGACACGACTAGTATTTAGTTTTTCAATGCCTTTCTCTATTATCAGGTGAGTTTTTGTACATAAACACATCTACTCATCTGAATGCATTAGGAAAAAGGATAGGAAAAGCAGTTAAATTACGTGGAGATTTTAATTAGTAGAAAAGAGGGATGGTAGAAAAGAGGGAGGTCTTCCAACAGCATTTTCTAATTGAAGTCACTGAACTGGCATTTCAGCAATCAATTCTGCTTCAGAGATCAAGAGAGGTTATTTATCCTTAGCAGTTTTCAGCTCTCAAAAGTTCATGCAGGCCAAGTGACTTCCATCAATTGTGAACACTGTTGTGAACTTGTCCTTTTCCTGATTTTGTTGATTAGTCACATGATTTTTGGGGAAGATATGAAGGTCTTTGTCACATTTTTATTGTTCTTACAAAGCAGTGAGAGGTGCACAGTTTTATTTTCAGTGATCAGTTGGCTGGGAACCAAACTAGAGAGCCACGGTTGGAACTTCTTTTTGTTTATAGTGGGAAGCGGGTATGTAAACCTCAGGAGGAAATGTCTGGGTTTGCCCAGGGCTGTGCAGACAGCTGAATGCTGCAAAAAGCACTAGTATCAACTTTCTGTATTTCTGCTTTGATGCTTTATTTATGACTTGTTTCTCCTCACCCAGGAGCAGTGTACCATATCGTGGTACAGGCACTCACTGTTGCCATCAGCACTGGAAAAGACTGATGTTGGAATCCCCATTGTCCTTCACCAGAGGTTGTCTTGCAAGACACAGCTGTAAAATATTAATCAGAAAAAACTGAATGGGAGATCCTTAAGAGTGAGTAAAAAACAAAATTTTAAAGTTTCTTGTCTAAAGTGTATAAAAAGTAGTGCCATGCAGATTTGTATTTAGAAATGCTTTCCAGTTCCTGCATAACTAGGGATTGTGAATAGCTTGGAGTTTTACCTGTGGCACTGGGTTATGGTATTTATGTCACACTGCTGTGTCATTTGCTGTATGTAGTTCCCCTGCCTCCTCTGCTGTCCATGTACACCTTTGTTGAACTGCATTTCTAAGGACCAGTGGCTTGAGGAGTGTCAAATGTCCCACTGAAATGGGATTTCCCTAAGCAAGAGGCTGGCTTCTGAGAAGGAAGGGAAAAGATCACCTAGGAGGGACCAGCTCCTGGGGCTGATATGAAGGGTGCATGGGAAAATACCTGGACAGTTGTATCAGGAAAGGAGATGTCCTGTTTTGTACACCTGCTCAAACAGGGGGGCCATGCAGGAATTAGACGGACAGTGTCCTGAATTGTCTTCTCCAGGACACAGATGGACAACAGAAGTTTCTAATGGCAGGGAGAGACCGAGAACATCTTCAGGATGGTTGCTGTTCTCTGTTATTGTCAATTGTTTTTTACTTTTGAATAGTGAATGGCTGCATTCTAAATCCATTGCAAAGCACAATCTTAGTGCATTATTTGAATAAGGTATGTATTTGATGTCATATAATGTATTTGTTCCTGCCCTGGCTGTGTACAGCATGTTGCAGTAGTGTGCTCTGCACCTGCTGGAATAAGGTTTGTGATGGTGATTTAGTTTTTTCAAGACAGTGTCAGAGACTGTCCCCCTAGGGAATCCCGTTGGCTGTGCAAGGAGTGGCTTTCCATGTGCTAAAGTGTTTCATTGTTTCTGGGAAATAAGGCATTCTCAATGCAGGAGGATGAACTGGTCTTGTGGGATCATCACCAGAAGCAGCTTAGGGCTTAGAAAATTAAACCTGAGAGTATGGTGTGATTTATGAAGTCCATGCAAAAGACAAGTCATTACTGAGATTTGCTGACACTTTCTGCATCAGTTGATTTTTGCATTTCTTTTCCAATCAGCATGGTTTAATTCTAAATAAATCACAGTGATTTACCATTGACAGGAGATGTCATGGTGAAGTCAGGCAGACAAAAGTCCTCTAGCAAATTGCAGAAAGTGAAATGTTCGTCACAGATACTGTGAGAAATAGTATTCATTTAATCTGACTTTGCATGTTTGTAGTGCAGTGTCCAAGATGATGCTTAATGAGGTAAGTAATTTTAGAGTGTCATTTATCTGACAGTGAAAATGTACTTTAGGATGACGTGGACCATGTCTTCTGTTGACCACAAAGAGAGCCTAGGTGAGTAAGATGGTGGTTGGTGTCTGCACTGCCCAATGAACCTTTTCTTTGATGTGTGCCATCACAGTGCTGTCCAGAGAGCCCTTGAGATTTGGAGTGTCCTGAAAATTTGCATTCAGTCATAAGTGGTCAGAGCAGACAGAGCAGAGGCAGTGCCAAACACTTCTTGCAATCAGTTTGTTTTTTCTTCTTCTGCTTTCATGAATCTGAGATTTGGCTTCAGTTGTCAGTGATTGTCTTTGGGAGGAACATCGTGTAATAGAACGGAAGTGATGATTTTTGAACTGTTACTCTGAATGGTAGCTCTGTGGTAGAACTTGCGTGAGAACTTGTGTCTTAAATGTGTAGACTGTGCCATACAAGATCTAGAATAAGAATGTATGAAAATATGATTCTGATTGGATGGATGACAGAGGAATCCCTATGTTTCTGGCTTTTAGTGCTTTTGTGAAGTTGTTTCAAATTTCACTGAAGCTGGAGTGAACCTGATTGTTTCTTACATTTATTTGGAAAATCTTCATGTGTAGAAGAGGGGCAGAGAGGGAGGTATGAGAGTGATTCAAACATGCAGCACACAGGACTAAGCATGGACTGGCCACGTGGGTGGTGGACATGGTCTGAATATTGAGTTTGGATCTCTGTGCATGTGAAAAGAAGCAGATGACAACAAATAAACTACAAGGAGAGAGTAGACAAGAAAGTTGGTAGTACTGAGGAAAAAGGATGAACATATTCCAAGTGGTGGTGTACTCTAGGAGCTGTTTG
>JAWWMO010000121.1:78514545-78562850 GCA_035047845.1 Dendrocincla fuliginosa | reverse complement strand
TATTTCTTGTGCTGAGGACCCCAGACCTGTGCACTGTACTCCAGGTTGGGTCTCATGAGGGCAGAGTAGAGGGGGAGAATAACTTCCCTCGACCGGCTGGCCACCCTCCCCTCCTTTGATGCAGCCCAGAATGCTGCAAGCACACACTGTTGACTCATGTCCAGTTTTTCATCCACAAAAACACCCAAGTCCTTCTTCTCAGGGCTGCTGTCAATGAGTTCTTCTCCCAATGAGTCTGGACTCATGCTTGGGATTGCCCCAACCCAGGTGCAGCACTTTGTACTTGGACTTGTCAAACCTCCAGGTGTTCTCTTGGGCCCATTTCTTAACATTACATTTACTGCAACACGAGTAACACAGTACTCACTGGCATCGGTGTTTTACATGAAGAATTGATTGTGCAGTTAAGCTGTTGTTTTAAAATGTGTTTTGGTGGTGAAAGTCGTCTTTGTAACACTGAAATTCTGCTATGAGACAGACCTAGAGATTCGGGAGGTGGTAGTCGTGGTATTTTTAAAAGATGGTAATAATTATCAACTCATTCAAGTAAGTGGCCAACAATGTGAAACAGTAACCTCAGCCTTCTCCAGTGCAGCCCCTTCAGGCATAGCAACTGGATGAAGAATCAAGACATCTGCAGAAAGTTTCTGAATTGCTTCATGATGGATTTTGAGGAAAATATATTTAGCCCATAGTAATTCATTTTTTGCAACTTGCAAATAAACATATCAAGCAAATAGAGAATATTTGCTACCTTTCACCTAAACTCATGAATAGGATAGGATAGCACACACTTTTCCAGCAGACTTTGTAGTGACGAAGGCTGGGTGCTCTGTCTTTACTAGGATCTCCTCAGAGATGGTTTAAAGTTGCTTCCCAGTGTTTGGAGACCATTTTCAAGGCTCTTCCAAAATCTGCTGAGGTCAGAGGGAGCCCTCTGGCAGACTCAGCAGGTTTGGGACCTTTCCTAAAGTGGTTCCCTGTCTGAATCAGGTGCAGGTGGTTTTAGCCCATCAATAATATTTTTGTCTGGGGAGTTACAGGCAGCTACTCATCAGTGACAATGGGAGATCATCACATGAGTTTAAGAATGTGAATTACTGTCCCAGCTGTGTTGACTAGTGGGGTGATACTATGCATCAGAATGTGACCATCATGTTTGCTTCCCTGCTGTGTGTCGTTTCTCTCACTTGCCCATTTTCCAGGGTGTACCAGATCCCTGGATATTTGTGCTTCCTCTTGCAGTTGCAGTACCCTGTGATGGGATGCAACTGGAAAAATCATGTTCTCTTGTGCACCATAACAGGAATACACACTTCTCCATGGGTTACAGTGGGCATACTCAGCATTTCCACCCATGCTTGCCTGAACACATCTCTCTCCCATGCCTCCATCCCTAGGATTTCATCCACTGACTTTCATCCTGAGGGTCATTAAGCTTTTAATTGACACACCACCTACCAGACAGGCTCTTGCTGTCATGCCAGATGCCTAACAGTATTGAGGAATATTGTGCTAATACCCTAACATCTTCAGTACTTGTGTCTGATTCAATGCTGCACTGAGCAGCCACTGGTCCAGCTATGTCACTGCATCTCCAAGTGCTCTCCCAAGACATCAGCTGTGGTGGTATGGGAGGGACTATGTCATTGCTGCTGGCAGATCCTGTCGTGTATTTTTTGAAGAGGAAGAACATCTCCAGTGCTCTTTTGCCAGCTGGAAAATATTTTGAAGCTGGTAAATGTGTTTTCTTCTCTGCTCTGTCAGCCAGAGCATTTCCTGATCACTGCCTGGTTGCACATCTTTAATAATGTTTATAAAAGATAGGATCTAGCTCGAATGGAAGTTTGTGCCTTGGTGTTGGTTGGAATTAGATGACTGTAGTGGTGTTTTCTGGCCTTGAGAAAATCTATAAATATAGGAAATCTTTTTTTCTTGAAATTTTCTAGTCTGTCTTTTGCAATATTAGCCCGAGTTACTATTATGTGCCAACTGGGAGAGTGTGGGGTTGCTTGTGCTGGCAGGGTTCAGGTCATACATGAGAAGGAGACCTCTGCACCACCACTCTGACATGGCAGCAGTGAGGTCCTCAAACTGAATGACATATTCTGCCTGTTCTGTAGGGGATTTGAACCCTGGCAGCAGAGGGCATACTTTGGGAAAGGAGGGAAGAGCCACAGAGAAGGAAAGGAAGTTGGCTGTGGAAAGGATATTGCCACTTTCTGCTCCCAGTGAGGTGCTGCAGTCAGCTTGGCATTTTAATTGATTGGCAGGTGTGGCTCCTGCACAGAAGATGATGGTGAGGAACAGTTCTCCCATCCAGAATCCCCACTGTGTGCGAGTGTAACATAAACCCCCACTCTCCCATGAGCACAGCTTCGTTCCCAAGGTTGGGCTCCAGCACTTCTGTTAAACAGCAGTCAGCTGGAAAGATCTCCTAACTGGTTTTATGCAAATGGGAGCAAGATATCGCATGCATGTGTGTTCACACACGGGCCCTGTCCCCCATCAAACAATAGATATTGTTTTGTCATGTAAATAGTGCTCAACTGACATGGTTTGCTGAGTGTTGAGCTCACTAATACTGAATGGTTTTGACATGTGTGTATATGCAGGTGTTGAAAGAGAGGGCGGGGAGAGTAAAAATGCTGTGAAACTTCAGTGAAATAAACCAAATAAACCCCCCAAATCATGTAATATGGGAAGTGGTAAGTATGTAACCTGTGTGTTGGATAAGGGTGGTCAGGGCTACATGGGAAAGAGATGAGGGGAAGAAAAACAGTTTTCCTTGTACAAGGAGATTAGTGATGTCTAACCAATGACTTAAAACTGCCTCTGATCTTCATCGTTGGTCTCCATGTGTCCATGCCTCTCTCTGAGGAGCATTCTGCTTGGCAGGTACAACTCTGGAGGTTAGTTTTGGTGATAACCAGGCATCACCCAAGAGCTGCCGGGCAGCTGAGGGTTTACATTCAGTGAAGCTGACAGTGGAGGTCAGGGGATGGAGATGCACTCGGCAGAGCAGTTGGGAAGCCGTGGTCGCTGTCTGCCCATGTTCATTGCCAGGTGGGGTTGGCTGTTGGTCCGGCTGCAGGCGGCCACCTGCAGTGACAGCAGTCAGTCTGGGCTGGTTGTGGTGGGAAGCGTGATGAGCAACTGGCATGCAGATGCTCCCTGGGAGGCTACTAAATAGTCATTGTTGAAGTAATTAATAGCAACAAGTGAAGGAAAAAAAAAAAAAAAAGCAGCCTGGAAAATGTTTTCAGATGCCCCAGACAGTGGTGATGCTGAGGGTGATGAATCATGCAACTGTCCATATGAAGCTGAATAATTTTACTTGCCACAACAAAACACGTAATGAAAACAATCTAAAAAAAACCCCAGAGACCAACACATAATCTATGTAGGTGACCAGTTCAAAATGATGATTGGTATAAAACCTAACCCCCAAAATAGTATTGATGATGTTGTAAAGTATGAATCAAAAGCATATTGTTCTCGACCTGGTGGGGGGCTTTGCTGTGTTCCAGATATAACTGCTGCTAATGTGGTTTTCACAATTACACCTTTGGTTTTTAACTGTCTTTTGGGGCAGGAAGGAGTGAGAGGCAGTGTCCTCTCTTTAGCAAAATACATAGCTATTTTTCCTGAGGAGTTTGTACTGGATCCATGGTGGAACTAGAGAAAAATCAGTGAAAGGGAAGCAATGCTGCAGGTCTTGGACACACCCTCTTAAAGTCAGTTCAGAGAAATGGCAGATATATCAGCATCCTGCAGTAAATGATAAATGAGTTCCAGGAAATTCACTCTTTCTAATGCAATAATCCACTCTGCTGAAAAATGTTGCTATTCTAAAGTGAACACAATCTTTTTGTTTCCCTCATATTTTATATATGATAAAGTGTTTTGCAAAGAGGAAGAAAAAGAGCATTTCATAGATTTTACTATACTTTATGCACTAATAAAAAAATAAACCCATTTTTCTCTGAGAGCTGAGCACAGAAGAGATGGGCCATATTTAGACATAGCAAGTTTTCTTAGAAAGACTATTTTATTATTATAGAATAGTGGCTATTATGTACCCCCCCACAAAAAATGGTCTGTCTCCATATCTTAATATGGAGGTATTCTAAATTAATTTATTTTATTCTATTGTTTATGTCTCATAAAATGAAGCTACCAGATGTTGAGAGTTTTTCTTGAACTACAGGCTCCCCAGGGAAGTGGTCGTAACACCAAGCCTGCCAGAATTCAAGAAGCATTTGGACAATATTCTGAGATACATTGTGTGATTTCTGGGGCTGTACTTTGAAGGGCCCAGAGTTGGACTCAATGATCCTTTTGGATTCCTTCCAACTCAGGATATTCTACTATTTTATGATTCTATTAATCTATTCTGTGCAATTTCTGGTGATAAACTAGAAAAGAGAATTTGGGGTCTCTTGTGGCAAACTTCAGTCCCTTTTTCTTTTTTTCCCCTTTCATCTTGTACCTTGGGACACATAAAAATTTTTTGTTAGCTATGTAAGCATTCTTTTTTTCAAATACTAATTTAACTTGGTGATTGTACTGAGAGTGACCTGTGCTCTGGCATTGTATCTTTTCCATTTAGCACAGGGGACTTCATAAAATTGATTAGCTCATAGCTCTTAAATCTTTCATAGTTTTGGCTTTTTTTCTCTTCCCTCAGAGAGGAAGCTGGTGTTTTTAACCCTTTCCATGAGTTTAGGGGAATCTATCACCTTGCCTTTCAGTATGTGTGATGTTTGATCTGTCCTGGACTGTCGTTTGGCTTTAGAAAATCATCATTCCTGTCCTTTCTTTGGTCACTGACGTGTAGGCAATACGGCCACTGAAGCAGCCTGGCAGCAGTTTGGAGGGGAGGGAGCTGGGGAGGGGGAAGGTGCATAGAGTGTTTTTCTCCTGCTCTGCTAGTTGCATGGGAGAGAGGACGGAGCTGCGAGCTTTACAACCCTGCCACCACCGAGCAGCCGGCTGCCCGCCCGCACCGTGCTGTGCCATCCCAGACAAACATCTCCTAGAGCATCTGTAGGGCAATGTGACTCATTGAGCTGAGGGCATAATCCGAGGGGATGCAGCTGGACCTCAGCGCCTGGGGACTGTGCCTCGCTGCTGCCGATCGGGAATACTAATCCACACTCAACCTGTTCTTTTCCACACTCCACCGATGGGGTGAACACATTATCCTCAGGGGCAAGCAGGTTATCCTTGGAAGGGATTGCCCTGCAGCAGAGCAACTGAACCTGTGGGCATCACATCTGGCCAGTTTCCCTGGAGAGGCTCAGGAACTAGGTGTTGCTTTCCTAGCTTGCCCCAGGTAAGTAATCTGATTTTAAACAAACACAGAGATGGCTGTTTCTTATTTAAAAATGCATTAAGTATTTCTTAAATAATTTCTTGTTGTTGTTTGGAAGGCAGAAGGTTTGAATATTTCCATGCTCTGTGCCTCCCCTGAGCTTCTGGATTTGAGGGGTGATAATGAGGGATTTAATTCTGGGCAGCAGGTGCTGGCAGCAGGGATGCGATGCGGTGCCTGTAATCACGTTGTTGGATTCATTTTGCACCATCTGGGTGTGAAAGGGGCAGTCAAGCTTCTAACTGTAGTCCTTGGGCACCTGGTACCTTCCTCCTGCTGCTGTGGGTGCAGACATGGTCAAGGAAAGATACTCTCTCTGTGTCTGAGGCATGTAGAGGAGTTAAAGCCGGGGGGGAGCAATTACACTGCCAGTGTAGCCACTGTGCTGGGGAAGGGTCTCTTGGGAGGGGAATGAGAAGGTTGTTCCCACTCCCACTGGTCACCCATCATCTTTTCCTACCAGTTCAGAAGAAAAGGAAAGTTAGTCTTACAGTTGTCTGAGCTTCCTATCCTAATCGGATGCACTTTTCTGAATTGCAAATAATCCTAGCGGAGGAGATGTAAAGCAGATGTCGTAGGGAATGTGACCTGTTGTGGGAGCAGGAGCCAGGCTTGTGCCATGACTGCCCTCTGGGAACGGAGACTGACAATGAAACTTGGACAGAGTGGGAGATATCCATAAAAGACCAATACTGTAATCAACACCTTGCTATGTTTTTATGTATGATGCAAGTGATGGAAAAGGCAAGAAGGCAAACTACATGAGAACAGCAATGCTGTCACAGTCCATCACTCCAGTGTGGCAGGGCATGGCAGGCTGAGGAGGCTCATGATCTCCAGGGGAAATGTACTGCAGTAATGGGAAGACTGTGAGAGAGAGGGAGAGCAATCTAACTAGGGAGTACGATTTCCAACTTTTACCTTGCGTAGGTATGTACCTGTTATCCAGACTTTTCTCTGGCACCCCTAACTGTCCACTGTTGTGTGTCAGTTGAGGTATTAGTGTTTCTAGTGGTGTGGCTAAGATGTGATGAACATCCACAGTTTCTGCAAATTTGCTCAGAAGAGTCAGTATATCAGGAAAATGTTTCCATTGTGATTTTTGCAGGGAATATGGAACTTTCTCAATGACGATGTTGCTGCTGCCTTTTTTTTTCCCCTAAAATTTAAAGGGTAAGACAACCAAGCAGTATCTGACCGCAGATGTTTTAAGATGCACAGAGCTGTCACTGTATTGTGCGTGACTCCATTGAAAGTACAGGCATCCAGCTAATGGGTAAGGATGGGGACAAGCAATTGAAGGTACAGTTCACCTGGAAATCACCACTGCGCAGACAGGGGCTGGTGCAGAAACACACCATCCCACTGTGTGAAAAGCTCATAGAGAAAGATCCTTGTTGGAAGGCGTGCCTTGCACTGTGTGCCAGTCATGGAGGAAAGGAGCAGGGTGTGCTTCTGGTTTATGGAGGTGCAACTTTGGGATGTGATGGGAGGGTCGGGGATGTGTTGAGAGCAGGGGAGCTGGGATCAGGTGATGGGGGACGTGGAGGGAGAGTGGGTGTTCAGCTTGCTTCGGTAGCACAAGTCACTGGAAATGGAATACTTAAAGAGGTGAGACTGAAACTTGTGGGGTTTTTTTACAGATCAAATTGCTAAGTGCAGGCCATCTGTATTTCTTGGCTTTTTTATGTGATTTGTACTACACAGTGCATAGCACTGTGCCAGAGGAGCAGGGTACAATGTGTACAGTCCTAGTGAAGGACACAAGGAGTTTTTCTTCTGTCTTCCATATTTTCCATATTACCAGAGTGTCCAAACTGTGTCTGTCACATTGAAGATGTGGGTGAGACCAGTCCAGCAGCACAGAGTACAGCATCATTCCTCTGTTGTCCCATGTTACGCTGCTTTGAGGTCCAGAAAGGTTTTGTCTGGTTTATCTGAAGAAACGTGTGGCTATTTCCACATTGCTCCAAACACATTTGCACTTGGAAAGCAAGAGAAATGTGAGGAAAAGCTAACCCGAATCTTCTACCTGGAAACAGTATTGCCTAGTACTTGTATTTAGAAATCAAGAGTCAGTTATCTGGAGTTATTTCCTGGCTTTTACATAACTTCCTGTGTTTTCAAGGGCCTTTTTCTAAAATGCATGTAATATTCTACAGCATGTTATTCACCTCAGAGGGTGTTATAAGAAGTGAAGCTCATAAGGCATTTTAAAATTTGTTAATATAAATTACCGTAGGAGTGCAAATTAAATCCTGCTAGTATGAATTGCTGCTAATATTTAAACAACATGGTTTTAATTTATGTGATCAAAAATGTTTAGTGGAAATCACTGATCCTTCAGGGTCCAGGGACTTTGGATACCACTTTGGTGACACACAGTGTCACTATACCCTATTATGCATTCAATCAAACAGGGCTTGTTGGGGAGGTGTGCTGGTGAATGCAAAACTGTAATGCTGGAGCGATATTCTGGGAAAGATTTGGTCCCCAGTATTTCGGAGTTGGGGAATTCTTGTGCCACAACCACCCATGCGTTTTCTCCTTATTTCTGGGACTGTCTTCCTGGTGTGAGGGTGGAAATAAAATCTTTCTGCTGTTCTGGTGAGCATCTCCCTGCTGAAGCTGTTAGCAAAAATGGGTGTCCTCCGAGTGGTGGGATTGGGGTGCGGAGGGGTTTGTACTATCAGCTAAACTGAGAAAAACAAATCAGTTGAGGGGGAAGCAAAGCCATTAAGCACTAATTGCTTTTAGTTATTGCTGTTTTGGGATAACATAAGGGTGAAAGAGATTGTATTCCACTATCAGTCTCAAAGATCACCTAGTCTTGTACCTATTACTCTTAGACTATGTGAAGTCTATAGCACTGGTATCTGTTAAGGAGCAGTGCAGTGATATTTGCAGGGACAGAGAAAGTCAAATCACCTGTGTACACACTGGATATCTTGAATGTATTTTTCCTGTACTGAAGCAATTAAATACCATAATGGGAAAAGCACAAATAAAGCTAAAATCTTCCCAAACTGGGCAAGTTCTGGATCCTACGTGTCAAAGTGATCTGTGGATACATTTTCTGGAATTATGTGAGAAATCTCTTTTCAGCTCTGGTGGCTTCATTGGATGGGTCAGTGGAGCCTGGGCAGATGAACATACAGTTTGCATGATGAGTGCTAAATCTGAATTGTTTCTGGGGTCAGTGGGGCGTGATATCACCGCTGCGGGGGGAACATATTTTCTCACTGACAGCAAAGATGACTGTTTCCCAGTTGCAGGTTGTGATCCCTCCCTAGGGTGTCCTTGGGATGGTTCAGGACAGGCTGTGAAGCATTTTATACTTGCAAGGGAACAGTCAGCTGCCTTTTATTGCTGGCTGCACTCTTATCTTGCAGGGCAGAGGTTTGTATATTTATATCAGCAGCTAGGAACTATAACCTACTCTTGTTCCCTTGGCCAACAGTAGTTAACCCATCCTTGGCTAATTAAAGTCTATGAAACCTGAGGGGAAGGAGAGGATGAAAGGGGGCCACACAAATACAGTTTACGCCAAAAGAAAGTTAGGTTCTCAGAAAGTTTAAGGATTTTTGTCCCAAACAAGGGAAGGAGGGCATATTGAAAATGTTTTACTGTCTACATCCCTCTGCATTGTAACAGAAATGCAATGTCTTCGGGAGGTTCCAAGGGGCTTTTGTGACCCCCTCCCAAACCAGTGCGAAGACAAACACTTAGGGAGGAGTTGCTGCAGCGTTTCTGTTTCTGAAAGCTTGCTGACAGCAGTGTTGTTTTCCGATCCATAGGTCCAGAGGATGGCATAGCAATAACGTCACCGTCCGGGGAGCTGAAGTCCTTCCTCGCCTGCCTGCATGCTGCTTGAACTGATCCCAAGCCTTTGTTTTTGGACTGAAGAAACCTGAAAACCTTTCTCTCCTAATTCATGAGCCAGCAGGATGTGGTCGCTGTGCTTTCAGAACGCCTGCTTGTAGCCGCCTACAAAGGCCAAGTGGAGAATGTGGTGCAGCTTATCAACAGGGGTGCCAAGGTAGCGGTTACCAAGGTAACAAGAGAAAAACGCTTCGCGAAAGCCCTGGGAACTAATGTAACTCCTAGACCATTGTCTGTGAAAATGCCTTCATAGCTTTACCAGTCTGAATGTGACTGAGGTTAGTGTTCAGATTTCCTTAAAGTTTATACTTAATAGCTCATGTAGATTTACAATATAGTGCATGTCTTGTGCTTACACGCTTCCCAGTGAACACAGCTGTGATGAACACTGAGTTCTCAGAAACACATTGTGTTGATGGACAAGCAGTGACATTTTTTCAAAGCGTGCATTGACTTTTGAACGCTCTGTGACCTGATGAATGGAGCAATTCATCACTGTCAGGGGAAGGCAGGGCAGAGCTCCCATCTCTCTGGGTGAAGGGATGTAGTAAAGCTATTTCTGTGACAGGGTAGAGGTACACAGAAAGTGTTTCTTGTCACTGAAGTCTCTCGGTGCATCAGCCTCGCTTTTACCTGACATCTTCATTGATTGTTCTGTGTAGTCCCTTAGGTCCAGACTTGGGGATTGCAAACTGTGTTCCCCATACCTTCAAGATAAGGCCAGCATCAAAGGATTTCTGCTTAGATATTAAGAGAGTTCAAACGGATATTCACCTATTCCTAACTCTCAACGTGTTATAAATAATACTAGCATATAAAAAATGAGATAGAATTGGCTGTTGCAGAGGTTTGATCAGCAAAAAACCTTAAAAAGAATCAGGTGCATTAAATCTTCAGAGCCATAACACAGAATTTGGGCTGTGCTTTTTTGATGAACTGTTTTTCTCCATGGTACCTACTTTTGTTTGTGTTTCCATATTGGTTTTGAACATTATATATGTATGGGAACTAATATTTACAGATAGAAAGCAAATGTGAGTACATTTGATAAAAAGAGGAAAAGGCAGATGACTTATCTGTTAGTGACAGTTGTTTTCAGTCTCTCTGCAGTGTTTGAGTTGCAGATTTTTATTTTAAAAGCTGGAGCGATCTAAGGACAACCTGCGTTTATGAGTTTTGTTTGCCAACATAAGTGGCCTCTTATTGCTAGGTACAAAGCACAGATGTAATAAACATGAATAGTCCCATAAGAATGCCTGTTTGGCTCTGTAGTCCAAGCAGCTCTGTAGCTGACGTACAGCTATAAAATGTAGTCAATAATAGACCAGGAAATACTGACTTACAGATGCCTGAATGGTAGCTCACGGTTTTGTGGTTGTGTGTTTTCTTTTGTTTGATTTTTTTTCTTTTAAGATTGTGAGTTTTGAAGACTGCTTAGGGACCTACCTGAAAATACACAAATGTTTGAAAGGATGCTATGCTTTGTATAAACTTCTGCATTAATGTAATTTCAAATTTATCTCCCACACTGTTTGAACATAAAGTGTGATACCCCTTGGTTTCCAGAACAATTATGCCACTGATTTAACTATTTTGTGGAACTAGTTGCCATAGTCTACAATTCAAATGCAAAATTGACACTTTCGCATTGTTCAAGTTGATTATTGCATTACTATCAATGCTTTCTGTTAATTACTGTAAGAAGCAAGATGTGTAAATCTGACCTTGAAACACAAAGTCAGGTTAATCTGATATAAAGCAGATTTGCTTGAGTTGACAAGCTTTTCTTTCCTGTATCACATAGAGTGTCCCACTTGCTTTGTTGTTCAGCCCTTGTATGGAAAATCAAAGCAAAGCTCATTTGATGGCAAAACTGTGCCCGGGTGCAAAGTGTTGGTGTTTCTGTTGGAGAGCTGTGAACTCTGAGGCCATCCCTGTAGCTGACCAGGTACTACAGGATTGTGGCTGTTCTTTCCTAGAAGTTTGAGGGTGATCTCCATGGAATCCACAGAGGGAAGATGACAAAAGCTGTCCCTCTTGCCATTCTGGATGCATCCCAGCACACCGCCAGACAGTACAGATGAGGTACTTGGGTAGCCTGGTAATAAGCCCTGCTCAGATGAAACCAGATCAGCAAGACTGGAGGAGTGCACAGAGTGGAGGCGCTCTCAGAGGAGCAGCCAAGAGTACATGCACAGGGCATTTTGGAGGTGCACACACATTTATTTCTCCCACACTGTGAATCAGATAGGGGTGAGCTCAATGTGAGCCAAGAGGTGTGAGGCCAAGCTGCTGCCCTCATCAAAGCCCATCATTTCAGGCTCTGTTGTGCCCTATCCAGGTCTACACAATGTCCAGTTTGCCTCTGGCTCTCACCCAGCCAGCTAGCTGTATAGAGAGAGCATGTGCATATTTGCCTATGAAAGGCTGTATAAACATACCCTGGGAAGAGCTTGGTTTGCTAATCTGATGGCACACAAAGGCTGGAAGGAGAAAAAGCCATTTAAAGTTAAGGACAAGGTTGTCACAAGAGCAAGGATGTATAAATTAGCCTATATTTAAACTGGAAATTTGAAGGAATTTTTTAGCCATTGCAGCAACAGGTTCTTATGCAGTCTTTCAATAAGCAGAACAAGTGCAAAATAAGAACTACTTTTGGGATAGGAGTTGTTAATTTTAGAATGGAAATTAGATGACAGGCTTGTTGGAGCACAGTAATATTGATCAAGCTTTCAGATGAACTGAAACCCAGAGCTGTCTTCTCCCCAGGATAAAACTCATTGCACAATGGAGCATAGAAAAAAATTGATTCATGTGCATGCCTTAGTTCTCTTTTACCTGTATGTCTTCTGCTTTTATTCATAGTTTTCAATTTGTTCTGTCAAATTAATTTTAAATTATAGGGATTTGCATTAAAAAAAAAAAAAAGGATCTGGTACTGGTCAACCAGAATTCTTGCCAAATTCTGTGAGTTTTATTGGAGGAAGACAAGAGGAGACAAAGCTCTTTGGAGGGAGAGAAAAAGTTACCATATCACTGTAGGCTTTAAATGTATTTCTGATGTGCATCTGAAAGCACAGACCAATTCTTGTGAATAATACCTGGCAGATCCACAGCTTGAAGTGACTAGGATCTAGAGTTAAAGGATAGAGAGTTCTTTATTCAAAAAGGATTAATTGAGCATAGCTTAAGAAAAAAAGAAGGCTATTTTCTGTAACAAATCCAGTACTAGTATATGTCAGGTAGCTGTCTTGTCCAGTTGTATTTTTATCGTATATGGAAGGTCGTATGATGTGGCTAATTGTTGCTTCAGAAAACAATTCAGCTGTAAAATAGTATTTCATTTTTGTCATCTCTAAGTAGATCATTTCAGAAAAAGAAGAATATGAAAGACACAATTGAGGAATCCATGTGTCCAGGTCCTCACTGCAGTGTTTCCTTCAGTGTGGGGATGCACTTGTCCCATTCTGTCAGCATTACTAGCAAGGTATCTGTGCAGGTGAAGTCAGTATGGAACTGTGCACCTCCTCTGACTCCAGTGAGGGACACTCAGGCTCGTTCCAGATATGGGGCCTTTTAAAATATGTAAAGAAGAGCTGAGGCCACTTGAGTCACCCTGCCACTGACAGCCTGGCATCAGGGAGCCCACAGTGGTTGAGGGGCTGTGGCACTGCAGTGCACATGCACTGAGTGCTTGTCCTGGTGTGGGGACTTTTGCCACCAGCCATTCAGAGCTGTGGCTGAGGGAAAGTGTGGTGCTTAGCAGAGGCTTCGTGGCTCTGCTCTTCTCTGAGGGCACCTGCTCAGTCAGGGTGCTCTGTTGCTGTTGTGCCCAATAGGGCAAAGAGATAATTTCCGTGTTTGTGCCTTTTTGTCTGATGTTCTTCAAATATATAGCTGTTTTCTTTATGAAAAGGGAAAAAAAATACCCCAATCAGCCATTCATACATATTGGCTAATCCAACAAGCAAGTACTTTGGTGAATAAGCTGCAAAAACTGAAAAACTAAGAACTGAGCCTGGTATAATTACATCTGTTCTTCCAAGCAAGAAAGCTGGTCCCTTCTTTCAGTCCTTTTGTAGTAGAGCTCTCTTTCAGTGACATTATTGACAGCTCCATCTTGACACAAAAGCGCTGGGACTTTTGCTGAGCTGATCTGTCTTGCTGTCTTCCCAGGATGTTGTCCTTTTCCTGAGTTATTTTGCTTTTTGTTTTGTGAGCTGGGGTAGATTAGGGAGAGGGTTGTGGCCACTAGGAATGACACAGGAGGAGTGGTGGTAGTGACATCTCAAATCAGGTCAGCTCTTTTCGCCTGCTGGTTTCCAGAAAGCTGCCTGGAGGATGGAAAGGACTGGAATCTCACCTCCGAGGCATCTGTTTCTGGTGCATCCCAGGATATCTGGCTGAAACAAGGCACTTTTGTGGGAAAAGCAGCCCTTAACATGGGCTTGCTCCATGCCTGGAGCTGAAATTTCCAGGTCTGAACCTCTCTGCTACATCTCACCAAAACATCTCAGCCACTGTTTCTGGGTGTTGGATTTCACTGGGGTGTTGCAGCATTCAATAACAAATCTTAATAGGGCCAGAAAAAGCTGTGTATTTGCAAGCACACACAGAAGAGTCCTCCACTTCTCTGATAAACACTGAAAAGATTGACAGAAGAAATCGTAAAGGTAGCACAGGCACTTTTAGTGTAATTTGTGTAGCACCATGGGTTTTAGGAGTATTTTTTCAAAGAGAAGCAGAATGTAGCTTTTCTGCAGAACACAGCATTAAGATCATGGCTATAAAATTGAATTCTGCAGAGAAGGGATGATAATTCAGAAAAAAAGCCGCAAGGAAATGCAAAATATGGTGCTTCTGTTTTGATCCAGGGATTCTGTTTGTTTAACTTTTGAACTAGCCATGTTATGGCCATGCCATATGGCAAGACTTCAATAATGCTGGGGTACTTTAAGTCTCAATAGCATGTTGAGTTCTTTAAAGCAATCTCTTTTTTTATTCTTTTTTAACTTAAGACAGAAACTAAAAAGAAACGTATAGTGCTTTCACATTTTTGCACTCCTTCAGTTTGAAAAGCTATTTGTGTCAGTTTTAAACAATAAATAGAGAGAAATGAAAAGGGACTAGCAAATTAGGGACTTGCTGAATGCCTGTTGAGGTCAGTGGGAAACTTTCGGCTGACTTGAGTGAGCAGGTTATTAATGGAGAACAATCTAACAAATCATCAGTGTGAACAATCTGACAAGGCTTGGATTTTGCTTTCAAGCTTTCCCACAAAATGTGGAGGGGCATGTTTTTGTGTGAGTGCAGAATGGATGAATAAATAATAGTCCTTGTGTATCACAAGGGCAGGGTGAGAGGGAGATCTGAATGTACTTGCATAAAGTTTCCACACATACATAAACACAGAGAAAGAGCATGCAGCTTGGGGTGCTAAGGCCCCCTGTATGGTTTGGTTGTGGAGTGCATACACTGGCAGCTACTGTTCTGAAAATTCTGCTTTTAAATGGTGTGTATCGACAGCTGCCTGTCAATGTCTGGAAGTCAGAATACAGATGAAATATGAACAAAAACCTGCCGTTGCATTTTACAGCTGAAATCCATGTGGCTGTTTGCAGTGCTTGGCTGCAGCCTGGTAACACCCCACAGCTACAGCAGCATGTTACGGTGCTTGGAAGTTGCAGCCTTAGCCCAGTAGGTCCCATTTATTTTGTCAATAAGTCCGTGACGCGGGACCATTTGTATGATTTGTTGCCTGATGAAGCAATTGTTTACATTTGAATAGAAGTCCGAATTGCCTCTTTTTTTTTACATATGAATGACTCTTTATTGGTTCATTAATTCCAACTTGTAGCAGTCTCTCATTTGTATTTGTAATAACCCCCGAACTTTTACAGTTCATATTTGGCATTGCTCACAAGCTTTTAAGTCAGTAGTCTCCATGTTGAGCAGTCCCTGGGTTTAGTGTTGTCTCCTTGCAGTGAGCATCTAGGAGACACTCTTGTTTGTATTTGTTTGCTTTCCCCCTAGGATTCTCGTGTGTATTCAGATAAACCCCCTCTTTGGTGCTGCAGCACTGAGTGCAAAATGTCTTTATGGAGGAGACACACAGAGGGAGATTTGTCTGTCTTCATCTCTCTTCCACCTATATATTTTGGGTAGGATGCATTGCTGTGAGAGAAAAACTTTGTGGGCTGTTGGTTTGACAGAAGAGAGGAGCCCTTTCTGTCACTGCTGTGGCGTGGACTTGTTCAATGTTTCTCTCCAAAGCTTGCTGTGCTCCAAGTTTGTATTCACAGCATGAGGAGCACCCAAACTCCTTGTCTCTTCCTCACAGTTTGTTCTGGATTGGTGTGTGCATGCATATGTGCATACATACCTCTATGTTTGTCTGTGTTTTTATGGGGAAATGGGTGGGAATGTTTTTGCAGTGTTGGCATTGCCTGCACTGGAACACTGTCCATCTCTACCACCCATCTCTGCTGTCATTTTGATGTTACTGGTAAGAAAAAGAAAATCTGGCATTGCTAGTTCTTGCAGGGTTGTGATTAATCTTGAGATGATCAGTGCTCTTCCAAAATCCTGAGCCTCTAATTAGCATAATGTGCTGGAATTGATCCTCCTTCCCATTCTCTTGTCCTAGGTAGTGTCACAGTTTTTGTTTATAGTGTCGCTTTAAAGTGGGAAGAACTCAAGGACTGCAGGTGTGCAAGAAGCTCTGGTTACTGAAGGTCTCCTTCTAGGGATATCTGATATGTCAGATGCCTCTGAACCTATGTTTAGGAGTAGAGAATCTGAAACACAGTCTTTCAACTCAATTTTTTAATTTTTTTTTTTTTTTAAACAAAACCCTGAGCTTTAGGGACCTCCATGAAGCTTTTGAATGGTTTGGAGATGACTGTAGGGGAAATGCACTGTTATTGTGAATCTCTGTTCACCGAGTGACAGGGACAGCCAGGCAAACCCTTTCTTGCAGCTCTCCCTGGCCCTGCAGTGGCCTCTTCCAGCAAGTGCCCTCTCCTCCTGCAGCACCCATTCCCTGTGGGGTAGGTCCCAGTGGCAGGAGAACGTGGTGCTCCCTGGGGTGAGGGCAGCCTCCTCGGGACAAGCCCATTCTCTAGGGCAGCTTTATTTTAGTGTTCCTTAAGGCAGGTGAAGGTTGTGGGATCTGGATCTTCTGAGGTTTTGCAACCTTTTCTTGTGCTTGTGCCCTGCCAGGAGGTGTGGTCTGTCTCACAATGGCCTAGGAAGGTGTGATGGTTGAGGAAAACATGTCCCTGGTATTCATATAAACTCCTATTCTGCTTTCATAGTTCACTTTTAACACAGTACCTTTGGCAGCATGTCAGCATTTTTTCAGTGGTTAGATCTGGTTATCTTATCAGAAAGTTTCCCTGCTGGGATATACTCATGTTGTTGAAACTGTTTTCCTTTTAAAGTACAAGAGCTGGCTTCAGGTTGGGTTTGTGTGGGGTTTTTCCTGCTTTGTGCAGAGATTTCTATAAATTGTTTTCATGATATATTAATAACCTGCCGGGAAATGAGATAGATGCCTGGATTAGGTGATTTACTTGTTGGCATTAAGTAATGTGGAAAGTCAGAACCCATAAATCTGAATGTGCTGGAGCACATATTCATAATGTTCATAGCTGTGAATGATTTGTCAATGTGTTGTTTGTTTGGGTTTTTTGTTTGTTTTTTTTTTCGTCCTTTTTTATTCCCCTGTATTGCCTGGGGACATTTATGTCTCCGGCTATGAAGTTACCTGGAACAATGACATAGCCCTGTCTCTGCTCCAGGCTGATGGAGAAGGAAGCATGGTTGGTACAGCCCAGTGCCCTTCAGTGTAGGGGCAGGCATTTAGCATCTGCGACCAGATGGAGCAAGAGGCACCCAGGCAGCAGGGTGGATGGTGCTCAGGGGCTGTAGTGGCAGCTGAAAGTGAACTCTTCCCACACCTTCAGCAAAACAGGAATGGAAGTTTCCCACATGGGAACAAACTGCTGCTGCCAACAGGAGGCAATGTTTGGGGTTTGAGAGACCCGTGTATCTGCCCTTAGATCTGGCCCTTCAAATCAATAATGTAGGACAATGAATCAACACTTAGCGTTTTGGAATGATGGCAAAACAGATGAGTAATGACACAGACATTTTGTCACCAGCCATTCTGTGGATTCTGACACAGTTTTTCCTTTTTGCCCTGAAGTGGCTTAGTTGCCAGGGTTTTACCAGATATGTGCATGTGGGATTCACTGTATGAAAACAATCCTGTCTTGAGCTTGGTTTATTATTTATTGAAGAAGTTGCTTAAAACCTCAGAGAAATGATAGTTGCCTTCTGCTTACCTCAGGCCACTAGTAGTCACACAGCTTTTGAAGTGTTTGTTCTTGCTGCAGGTGATACCTTAGGGCTGTTTACCTTTTCAGGGTAAATCACTGGGTGGAAAAATAGACAATAACATCAGTAATGAAGTAATAGATATATAATAGATAGGGATGAAGAGTAATGTGGCACTTCTTTATCTCATAAAATGCCTAGTACAGGAAGCAGCATTCTTTGTGAAGATATTTTGTGAATTTAGCAATGGCTGGAATCCTGTTTTCTTAATTGCAGTTAAATAATCTGCAATGAACAGTTTTATAGTGTTGCTGTTTAACAGACATTAAGGTGTTTCATTCAGTTTCCATGTTGATGCCTTGAGATTTGAGAGGTAATATTTAAAAATAAGTATTGTCTAAACAACCCTGGCAGATCTTTAGCAAAATGAAGTTGATGGTTACACACATGAAGTCATGGGAGTGACTACAAGTCATACAAGTCTTCCATTATCTGAGCATCTGTCATGCACAGCAGTTCAGTAATTCTCATCTCTGTCACAAAGATGGTGCCCATTGCAATATATAAATTAACCTGCTGTTGCAACTCTGCTGTACAGAGGGAGGTTGAAAGCGGTTGACAGTTCTCTGCTCCAGAGGGACAGAAACAAAAGGGTCATGAATTCTGCTTAGGCATGGACACAGAGCTGGATCTGAATTTCTAAGGAAGTACCATTATGTGAATATGATATCCCTTTTGTAGAGTGTCATCAAGATAAACTGAAATGTTACAGAAGGGGGAGGAGGAGTTTTAATCATACACAAAATTAAGTAAAGCCTTTGACACACTAATATATATGTCAGTTGCCACTATTGCAGGTTTCAGAGAGTGAGGTACAGACAGAAGAATGACAAAAAGCAGATAAAATTCTATTTAACTGTCATGCATAAAAATTCACCCTAAGGTATTATTATTTTCTTCTCATTCATAGCATGGCCGGACGCCCCTGCATCTTGCTGCCCACAAGGGTCATCTCCACGTTGTCCAGATTTTGTTGAGGGCAGGTTGTGACCTGGATATTCAGGATGATGTAAGTAGATATAACCTTCTTGCTTGTGATGGAGGGGAAAAGGTGATTTGCAAATAACAGTAGACCTTCACTTCTTTGAAGTGGGATTAAATGAAAGCAGAATCTGTCTTTCTATTTTCTAATTCAGAGATGTAACCTCTAATTTGTAGATGCAAAACTGCATGGGAGATGATGTAAAGCGTGATAGTTTTCAGTGAATAGCTTGGTCCTCTTGTTCAAGCTGCAGAACTTTGTAAGAGCTCTGGTTGTGCCAGGTGAGTGTGAGTATCAGTGAGAGTCATCATCTGCCACTTGTTGTAGAAATGCATTAGGAGTTCACTGAACTCTCTGGGAACCCACTGAAGGATGTCAGGCAGGAACACAATCAGTTGTATTGTTGGCCTGAAGTGGAAGATGGTTTTTGTGTAGGCACATGCCTCAGCATCTAAAGTATTGAGCAGCTGCCTGGAGCACTGTGCAGCACCACAGGGAGATCATCCAGTTGGCAGCCACCTGTGATGTGGGGGTGGTCACATCTGTGAAGCTCTTGGGAGGGTGAAGCATCAGCACAATGAAACCAGCTTTCAGCAAATGGTAGTGTTTTCATTCAGGAAAATGTGTAAGTTACTGGAATTTCTGGGGTTTCTGTAAGAGTAGTTCTAATCTTGGAACAGGCTTTCAGGCATGTTGAAGTGACTGGTAACATGGTTTTAGTTACCTCACTGATGAAAAATTGTGTAGACTGAAACAGCAGTTGAATAACCATGATTTCTTCAGATTAATTGCTTGCTTCTGATGGCTGGCTGGAACAACTTTGAGGAAGGGTTGCTTTTGTTCCCCTATAAAGGTGGGAAGTCTTCAAAGGACCTGCAGGTCCAAAAGTGGTTAGTAGAGGCATCTGTATGACTATTAGAAGGACAATGGAAATTTCTAGGTGCCTTTTGAAAATCTCCATAGGCATTTGTTTGCATCTAGAAAGTTAAATATCTATAAAAATTGGAAAGCTAATTTGTTTCTCTGCATGAGTAACTGATTGCCTGTGACACACAAGCAGCCTGTCTGACAAGCTTAGGACTGTGGTACTGTTGTGGTCAGCTTTTAAACTTATTTTTCTAGGAAGAAAATTTGCTTCCTCTTTATTCTTTCGCTGTGCCCATCTGTGAAATGGAACAGATTTGAGAGTGCAGTGGGAGTATCAGTTTATTCAGATGTATCCTGGGTATGTTTTTTGACTTCTCCCAGCAAAAATCATTCATCAGGTATTTTAAGACAAAATTGCAGGTGCTTTACAAGTACAGTCAGTTTTCCTGAGAAAAGCAAGTTACTGCTTTAAGAAAGTAAGAGCTTCCACTGATTTGGTCAAATCGGGTTTCTGTGAAAACTGTTGTTTGAGTAAGTCTGGTTTATTATTTTTAATCCTCTAGGATTGAAATCCAGACTGTTTACATGTAAACCCAATAGCTGTAATAGAAAAGCAGTAAATGAATGTGTAGCATCATTTCAGGTCAGTAAAGAACCTTGCACTTATAGAAATATTCAGTAGAAGACCTATTTTACTTGTCTTGCAAAATTCTCGGGGGCTTTTCTCATGACAACTGGATACTGCTTCTAAGTGTGGTGATTAATATGAACAGAATAGATGCGTGCTGGATCATAGATTCTGTTTCATTAAAATGTATTTTGATTTTTAGCTTTGTATTTTGTACTAGTAATTTAGTTGGGATTGAGGAGAGCCTCAGGAGTTTTTTTGTCTCAGAGGGTATGTTTAGACTTCCTCCTCCTACAACCTAAATCCAAAACTCCAAATGAAGATTTTTGCTTGTGCTAGGTATTAACAAAAATATTTCTGCTTTCCTTTTACATAGGTCTTCAAAGGAAGTTCTCTATTCATGGTTTCTCCTTGTGTAGTTAATTTTTGCAGTTTATGCCCCACAGAATATGTTCATAATCTCTTTTAGTTGCAATCTATTGATTATGCCTTCTGTCACTTTTACTGTGTGCTTATGGTGCTGTGAAGGCATCTTAGTTCCAAGTGTTGATTAACATCTGTCCATTTCATTGCTGTTTTTCAGGAAGACAGATTTAGGTTCAGATAAGAAAATGCTTGTGAGAGTGTGGAGTATAATATTTATTTGAAAAGTAAATTATTTTGTTCATTTTGTTCCATGTCATTGTGATAACACACAAAAGTCCAAAAATATGGTCTAAATTTTATTTTTCTAAATAACAAGAGAAGCCTAAACACTTTATTTTGGAGTTTTGAACAAATTCAAGACTAACTTTTGATTTTCCACATGATAAGCAGAAATTTAAAAGTTGCTAAATGTTGTGGAGAGATTAAAACCCTCCCTTCATGTTCCACAGATGCATTCTTTAAACACAGTAAGAGCCTTGAGAATTAGTTGAAGAATGACCTCCAGTGGCCTGGAGTGGGATTATTATGAATTTCAGCCGGTGGAGTCCAGCTCTGTAGAGTACGCCACCCCAGGAGCTAACTCCTTCCTTCTCCCTGCCAAACCTGAAAACTCGTACTGGGATCCCAATGCCATCTCTGAGTGGTCCATGAGTATCCATACAGCACACACCTCAGAAATAGTCAAGGAGAAAGTTGCCCCGGTGAAGGAGATCAAGGATGAAAAAAATAAGAGAAACCAGAAGAGAAAGGCTAGGAAGGAGCCTAGAAGATCAGAGAGAGAGAAGGAGGTTAGAACTCTTGTGCATCCACCCTGCCCCGAGCCTGATGCCTCGCACGGTGCATGCTGCGAATCCGAGCTCCGCGGCGCTGCATGGCTGCATGGCCAGCTTTGCACTGGGTGCTCTGCATCAGCTTCCGTGCCCTGTGTGTGCTCTCTGGAAATCTGACTGCGAAAACAAGCTGAATTAAAACAAAGGCCAGAGGCCCCGGAATTTTCCTTCTGAAAGCTGCAGTTTAAGAAGCAGAAAATTAGTTTCAAATGGAGCAATAGCGCAGGGTTCATAATCATTTCTAGCTGAATGAAAATATGCAAAGTGCCTTATTCCTGTGCTCCCTTTTCATTTAGAGTGTAATTTGTTCTGTTCATGATTATTTTCTATGCCTTGATCACTTCTGCTGGTCATTCATCCCCATTTACTGTTCAGAGTGAAGTTGTTCTTACTGTGTATCATGATGGCTGTCTCTCTTTAGCAAAGGAGGAGAGCAGCACAGACATATTGAGAAACATCAGGGCATATTCTTTTGCCTTTGTGTACAGTTGCTTCAGGGTATCCACATATGCTTGTATGCTCCTGCAAGTATTTAACACTTGGTTATATTTTAACTGTAGAATATTTTGATATTTCTACTGTGAATTTAGTGGCTTGATTTTATAGTATATGACTTTGCAGGTGCCATCCAGCAGTTTGTATCAGGCATTGAAGCCATGAGCTTTTGGTGGTTATTTTGGTTGTTGTTTTTCAATAACAGAGTTGTGGATGCCCCGTTCCTGGAAGTGTTCAAGGCCAGGCTGGATAGTGCTTTGAGCAGCCTAGTCTAGTGGAAGGTGTCCCTGCCTGTGGAAGGGGGGCTGGGTTTGATGATCTTTAAGCTCCCTTTCAACCCAAACCATTCTATAATTCTATGATTTTGGTGCAATTCTCCAGTAGCAGGACAATCCATTGATTTCCACAAACACAAAATGACAGCAAGGATGCAAAGTGTGACACTGGAGAAGGGCTTTAAAGGAGATTGTACAACTGATGGATGCTTTGGAGAATAGGGGTATGCAGAAGAACAAAATATGGTGGTTATAGGTTGTTTTTTTAAATCAGAGAAAGGAAAAAGTAACTTGTATTACAAACTAGTGTAAACCAAATCTCACTAATTTTAGTCAGTAGAGTCTATAATAGAGATTTCAGTAACCCCTGAGAGCTGTTCAGAAGTCTACCTGAAACTGTTTTGTAAGTCGCTTGTATTGTTTCATTTCCCTTGGGGTGAACTTCGGATGAGAAATAGATGCCTGTCCAGTTTCCAGGTGCCTGGCCCCAGTGATTGCATCCACTCTTTTAAGTTAGTCAAGGAGGTAATTACAAAAACCATGACACTGAGCAAATGCTACCAGCTTAGCCAACAGAGAAGTACTAAATGAAGGGTAATGCCAGAGTCCATGGAGAGGTGAAGATTTAAGTATCTGCCTTTCTTCAGGACTCTCAGCCTGTAACCCTCTCCTGACAGCAGGTGTTTAAGCTCTCTATAAAGAGCATGTTTTCACCCTTTGGAAGCTGACCTGCTGCTGTGTAACAGCCTTGTTACAACTATAGCTCTCAGATGTGCAGTACTGCATCCTCTGCATCAGGGGACGCAGATTTCTATCCCAGTTTCCCAGTGTCTTCCTCTCTCTATCCCAGTGAATACCAAGATTTTTCTTAAGCGTGGAGCAGTTTCAACACTGCAGTGCTGTCACAGCAAGACAAACTGGGTGAATATAGTAACCTCTGGGCTGCTGCAGAAGAGCCAGTGGCCACTTCCTTCAGTGGCCCCATTTTGAAGGGTGGTGGGCATACCTGCAACATGCATGGAGCTTCTTCCAGCAAGCATGTGAGGAGAGCACTCACAGGGTGAGATTGAGGAGGAGAGACATCCACATTAGGGGCTGTGTCAGGGTGAGGGTGTGTGGTGCCACCATGACTGCAGTGCCCTGTGGCAGTGTTGCAAGCTGAGATGTCCAGGGCATTGGAGTGGAATGAGTTTGAGTTGCCTTCAGGGCTAGGCAGAGTCTGAGAAAGGGGGGTTAAGATTCACCAGTGTAGACCTTAGTGCCTTACTTCTGTCAAGCCTCACGTACATCTTTTTGGCTTTGGGCCCACATCTGCATTTAGGCAGACTGTTTTCTGTCAAGGTCGTGTTTGTGTGACACAGCACTGGAGTTATCCCTCTTCATTGCTACTGATCTGCAGTCTGTTCCCAAGGCATAAATCTCTCTCAAATAGGATCATAAATTGTGCCCAATATAATAGTCTGGACAGTTAATACACATTTAGTGCTGTAATTGCTCTCTGAGCCTCTGGAAGAGCCCCCTAATGCCTTGCTAAAAGCAGAAATCCGATGAGTGCTTTCAGAGACAGTTATTTTAGCAATTAATAAAAGATACACAAGTCAGTGATTACACTGTCTGAAAATTCATGCTGTGAAAAAAATATATCTGTTTTCTCTGACTCCACAAATGGAGAGGTAGGAATTTGCTGAAGGGGAGGCGAGACAGGTTAGAGTGCAGCAGTGCAGGCAGTGTTATTTATAGGTGGGCTACACCATCCATGGCTGGGTTGCTCAGTGACTCACACAGAGGCCATCACAATCTGGTGGTTCAGCTTTCATAGTGCCTTAAGCAGTTTAAGGTTAATGTCTATGCTGAGGTCCAAGGGAACAGTCAATTGGGTCCTGCTCTGTTCTGCTGGCAAAGGGGCCTGGGGGTGGTAGGGAAGGACCTCCACCAGGACATTGATACCTGCCATCTCTTCACTAGGAGGTGCCTCAGTTGGTGAAACAGGGTTTGAGATATTCTTTGACAGTCCCTGTTACAGGGATAAGGTATTTATTTTGCCCAGTCAGATGTGGATTGGATCTTACTCCTAGATGCTTGGCTCTCCCTGTGCTTGTGTAGGGAAGATGTTGGCACCAAAGCCCACACCTTGAGCAGAAGGCACCTGAGCCTGCCATTTGAGGGACTTGTATCCCTTCACCTACTTGGGTTTTCATTTTGGGGACCAGAATATAGTATGGGGCAAGGCTCAGGCATGTCTGAAGATGTCCTGGTGCTGCTCTGCATCCCTGGTGAAGGGAACCCCATCATACTGGTTGGGCTCCCCAAGGGAGAGCTGCTCTTGCAGCAGAGAGGTGTGCTTCCTGCTTTCCAAATCAACAAATACGTTGGTTTTGAAATGAAATGACATGCCATGAAAAGTAGCTGCAATATCAACAAACTCCAAAAAGCTGAATGGCCTTTTCTCACTGCAATTACTGTGATGGGCTTGGGCTAATGACAGGAACAACCTCAATTTAAACTGACCCAGTGAGAAGATCCTTAATTACAAACTAAATCCAGTACAACCCATTCCTGCCCTGTTTAGTCTTCTCCACAGTAATTTCTCAGTGCGTAAAGAAGTAGGAACCAGCCATTCATTATTCAAACTCTATTCACTTTCAGTGGCAATTGCCATCTTGTTTTAGTCTCTTTTAGAATATCTTCCTTAGTTTTGCTGGCACAGCAATACCAGTTGGCAGGGATGGGTTGGTGGATTTCTTTCCACTTTGTGATAGTCAGATGAAATGATTCTTGCACTGTCCACGTTGCCCATTGCTGCAGTAGCAGAAGCTGTGCCAGTCATCAATGCCATGCATTATCAGAAAGGGTATTGAGTTCTTCATCAGCTTATTGGTGAGCAGATTTCCATGTAGGTGTAGTTATTGGTAACTATTTGACACTTGCACTTGTGAGATGATATAATCTAGACATTTTCTATAACATTTTGATTTTGGCACAAACACACGGGTTCAGACAACTTGCAGTGCTGTCAGTTTTCCAGTACTTTGTGCTTTTCTGAAAGTCCCACTTTTTGGAACCATTACTGTCTTTGTTCAGAATCTCTTAAAATGCATTTTTCAGTAACAAGAACAAAAGTAAAAGTATATACTACTAGAGACAAAATATAGATAGCAATTTTTTTTAAAGGGCCTTCAACAGAATTTTTAAAAAACAACTTCATGACTATAAGCCATTTTTTACATATATGTGTATATATATATATACCAGTGAATTTAATTATTTACTGGTGGGTATTCCTGAAAGGTTGTAGTTGGCAATGCTCATATTTCCAGAATAGATTAATAACTGTTTTGGTGTCAATAGCACAAAAGAACCCCATCAAGAACAATGTTTAAGTCAACTGCTAATTACATTTGAGAACAAATTATTCAAAGTAGCAGTTTTCTAAAGATCTGTAGACTATAGAACAGAAAATACAAAAAATCCTCAAGTTTTAGGATATAATATGCTTTGTAGCAGACAAATTTTGTATCTATTTAGGACTACCTTCCTGCAAGCCTTTTTTTGTCAGGATACATGACATATCTCTGCCTTGTGTGTGTTTGTGGTGACAATTATCTAGATAAGCAGAAGTGGATTGGATTCCTATTCTGTCCATTCATCCAAAAAAGGGCTGTGTGCAGCTTTGAGGCCTGTCTTTGTTCCTGGACTCAGGCTGTGCTTCAGCCCTGTGGGTTCAGACTGACTTCAAAGGAAGGCTAAGGGTGGTTGTTGTGGCAGCAGTGGAGCTACTGCAGCTCATTTTCCCACCAGTCGATGTCTTACATCCCAACACGCTGCTGCATAAATCCTTCTCTTCCCCCTCTCTACCAGGGTCTCACCAATATGCTCATAAAAATGTATAGATAACCCCCACTGGGCAGGGACAGTGGTTTGCGTCTCCCTAGTCTTCAGTTTCTGTAAGGCTTGTAGAAAGTGAATCTTGGACTCTCCAGGCCAGCAAATGAGTTCTGCAGTTGTTAGAGGGGAGATAGATGGGCAGTCAGACAAGATGACTACATCATCATCATTTCTTTTGGAAACTTGGCCATAAATGAAGTAAACTGATGTAAGAAACTTGGTTGTTGCTGCTACATGGCAGGCCAATGAGAAATGAAGGTTGTTTGGACCTCAGGATCACTGTGTTGCTTGAGTGAAAGAAGTGGATGGTCTTGCAGTTGTGGTTCTTGTTGTAAAGTTGCCTCCACTCTTAGCACTAGTTGGTAAATTCATCAGAGGTGCTGAAGAGACTGATCTCATCTCATGCTCCTTATCCTAAGCAGGGCTGATGGAGCAATCAGAGCCAAAACAGGAGAGCTTTATCCAGTTAGTGTAAGTGCTGGAGGATCATTGTGATGAAGTACAACAGCCTGTAATTCCCTTTAGTTCCCTACAGATACAGTTGACTGTTAGACACGTAGTACCCAATGTGTTTGATTCACCAACTTCTAATACCACCATAGTTTTAGAATGCTTCCACACTGTATATGGGATTGTGATGACTTGCAAAATTCTGTAAACAGTTGGTTTGATGCTTTCAATTACTTCACTGATCTTGGAAACTTTAATGGTAGTTGTTTACAGGGACTGTTTTCAAAGGCAGCTTGGATTTAAACCGTGTGTGTGTTGAAGATGCAGCCCCTGTGTGTGTTGCCTGCATTTGCATTGAGTCAAAATGAGGTGGGACTGGGGCCAATTACAAATCTGCTTCTTTTCTGCAGGGTGATCAGACTGCATTGCACCGGGCTGCTGTGGTAGGGAACACCGATATCATAGCAACTCTGATTCAGGAGGGGTGTGCCTTGGACAGACAAGACAAGGTAACAAGCGAAAGCAAACCCCTGTGGGATGGCAGCCTTGCCAGCCAGTAATATTAAAGGTGTCAGACAGAAAGTTATAGTTTATACTCCTGAGTAAGTGTCTGGTGCTTCAAAAGGAATTGCAACAGTTACATTGAGAAAAAAAAAGAAAAGCTCTAACATCTCTTTAATATAAATTGCTGATTTAGTTATGTTTTTATATTAGGCTAATAGGTTTTGGTTTAAGAGTCTGTTCTCTGCTCATTAAGGGATGAGTTAAAGGAATGTACAACCATACTACACCTTATGCACAGTTTCCTGTGATTATCTCAGAAACTTCAGGATTCCAGGCTTTAAGTTTAGTTTGAGAACAAATATAACTAATTTTAAGTTCCAGACAGAAGAAATAACACTACTTTTGCCCTCTTCTAAAAATAAAATAGAAAATAAGCTAGTAGGAAAGGAAAGTATTTTTTAAGAGAGCAGGTTATTCAGCACATAACCTTCTCCTCTTGTGTGTGTGCTCCTCAGGATGGGAACACTGCTCTTCATGAAGCTTGTTGGCATGGATTCAGTCAGTCTGCCAAAGTGCTTGTTAAAGCAGGAGCCAACGTTCTTGCCAAGAACAAGGTGAGACCCATGCAGGGGGAGCTTTCAGTTCTTGTGTAAGGTGGCTGGTTCTCAGAACTGGAGATTTTTGGCCATGGCATTTCTCAGCAGGTGGGGAGCCAGCTCCTAGTGGGATTTCTTTCTATCTTTTTTTCTTATTTTTTTTTTTTGCATTTATCACGCCTGGGTGGTTCATCCACAGGCATTAGGAAATTCATATTTTGACAGCTGATGCAGGAGAGACTCAATAGCACGTTGAATGATACATTAATTACAGCTGGGGAACACTGCCATTCCTGTGGAAATCTCCACGGTGTTCTAATTTATACCAAGATTCATTGTGAGTGGTGTGATTTAAAATGGAAATGAATTGTACTAATAGGAAAATGGTATTGCAAATGTGGGTTTTTTTCTAGAAATTAAACAGCCAAAGGAATGTAAGCTGGGGGTGGGGGTGGAAAAAAAGGTGTGTCTTTTGTTACTAAGTTCTTCCTAACATATTAGCATAGTCTTTTCTCAAAATCTTGTAATGAACCTGGATTATGCTCCTTTTGTTATTTAGAATGCCTGAGAGCCATTTAGAGGTAAGAATAACAAAACACAGGGTTTTTGTTCCACTCTAATGGTTATAACTGTGGGACACTTCACTAATTCAGAAGTTAATGGTATAGTCTAGGAAATAGTAGTAACAGCCTATGGTGTGACTGGAGTCAGGGTTTGGATCCCTGTACTGATGGGTCAGTCAGATCACACATCTGGCACTGTGCCCTTCCTCACAGACAACTTTGGGATGGCTTTATGGGATCTCTGTGCATTTTTTGGAAAACATGTCTCTAAAACTAAGAGACGTCTCTAAAACTAAACTGAAAGGAGCTGGGAAGGGAGGAGACAGCTGGCTGAAGTCTAAGATTTAGAGTAAAAAGGCACATTGCCTGGGCATAGTGTTCCTATATGTGCATGTGTATATATGCAGTATATAACCATACGTTTGTATGATTACGGTGACTTTGTGGTCTGTAATTATGTAATCTTTGATATAATATTTGGTATTCCTTCTTTTATATTATTTCAACTACCAGTTTTTATTTTCTATAGTTATTTGTGCTATAATGTCCACCTAGATTTGTATTAAAGGTCCTTTAGAAAACTTCCCATGCTTTACTATAAAGTCAAGACTATAAAATCCTGTGAACCATTACGCTTCTATCCCTGGATACACTTGCCTATGTATATACATCCCCTTCTGTACAAAGGTGTGGCTTAAGATGCAAGTCTGGTTATCCTGCATGCTTGGATGCCTCAGGGAATTAGAAGATTTAGCTAACAAGCCAGCATATGTCAACTGGAGACAACCTCTCTGGGAAAGTATGTGCACAGAATAGCTCAGCAGGGTTGATGGCTGAAATATGACTGGCAAACTTTAATACTGTGTGTGAGCAGCTCCTGTGCTGGCCTTTGATGTCTTACCCTCACGGTCTTCTCTCTTTGCATTTCACTCTTTGGGTGGTTTTTAATGGACAAGATCTATTCTCAGGAGCTGCTGAAAAATGTGGGAATTGTGCATGCTTCCATGTGCTTTTACCTCTTTTGATTTCAAGAAAAATGAAGAGCTTAGGTCTACTTAATCCCAAATGGTTTCTCTGGTCTCTCAGCTTTTTATGTTACTGATTTACTGATGACAAGGCATAATCATTCTGACAGCTTTTCTGGCAGCCAGGGCTGAGTGCCATGTGCAGGAGCATTCCATGGGCTCCTAATTTACACCTGGGAATTACATGATTTTGGCTGGATGGGACAGATATGGCCTGCAGATTTGCCAAACTCTGTGAAGCAGCAAAAACCAGAAGGGATTTGACTTTGTATTTTCTGTAACTCCTTGTTAGTATCACCTGGGTAGCTGTATTCCTCCTGTGCAGCAATCACCCTGGAGATCCAGTTTATTTTCAGTCAAGTTGGCTTAATAAAACCTCTTCTGCTGTGATAAAAAAATCCAGTGAGATCAGCTGTAACCTTCTTTTTAGATCCTCCATCAGTCTGTGCATTTCAGTGAAGATTCACAGGGTGGTACAGCTTGGACCCTCTCTCCTTCTCGCAGAAGCTGGTGAGAGATTTGTCACCCCATGGGAGACGAGTCAGATGAGCCTTGGCACCAGCACCGTGACTTCTCCCAGCATTGAGGTCCTCGCCCATCACCTGCTGCACAGGACCTCACTGCCTTCCCACCAAGCTCAGTCTGCCAATGATACAGCACATGATAAAGGCATTGTGGAGGCTTTTCATGGATAAACCCCGGAGGGAAAGATTGACACTTAAATGCAGTTTAGCTGAGAAGGAAAATGTTCATGTCTGCCTCAGTTTAAAGACTACATTCAGGTCTGAAATAGTCTGTAACATTGGACTGAAGACCTAAGACCACATCAAGAGTTGGCCTTTTGTAATTCAAACCCTGCAGCTTTGATCTGTGTTTTGAAAACACGGGGGACAAATTAAAGGACATAATCAAGGTGAACAGGCAGCCTAGTAAGCCTGGGAAACCTTTTTACCTGAGGTGATTTAATTTCTAGCTCGCAAAAGCCAAACATTTTCAGGCCAACAAAAGCCAAATGCTGCCAGAAAAACTTGTCAGATCAATGAAATCTTTCACAGTGTTAGAAAGACAATACACAAGCAAACATTCTTTGATTTCTCTCCATAAAAAGTGCATGTTGGCTTCTTTTAAGAACCATAGCATGTGATTCTCTGGAGTTAGAGTGGCTTTTTTTCCCCCTTCTCATCTTGGCTGGGGACCCGTGTACTTTCTGAAGCTTCTTGATAACGTAAAATCTGCATCGTGCCCTGTGAGAGCACCTACAGACCCAGCCAAACTTAGAGCTGGTTTGTGTTAAGATCATAAGGAGACAGGAGTTGCTGTGATCCTCATTTGCCCAATGCCCCACAGCAGTCACGGCCAGCCTTGATGCCGTGGCAGTGTGTTTGTGTGTGTGTGTGCATGGGGGAAACCTGAAACACAAGAATTGTAGTTCTTTAAATGAAATACTTGATATTAACGTTTGATATTAACGAGTGAGACGGTTTCTTGAGTTTTTGCTTCCTGCAAACAGATTTGACCAATGCAAATATCATTAGACTGTCCAATTTCTGCCTTTACTATATCCCAGGTAACCTATTGCCAGGATGAAGGGGGGATTTCAGTCTTCAGGTTCATTCAGCTCATATCTTTAGGGAACTACCAGTGACAGTTTCCCACCCCTGAGTAGATCTTCTTGTGGAAAGACCTGTGAGGTTTTATTTTTTTAATGCTTATGTCCAATTTCTAAATGTGCCTTTTATATTTTCCTGCATTTCTCTAAGGCAGGTAACACACCTCTTCACCTGGCTTGCCAGAATAGCCATTCCCAGAGTACTCGTGTTTTGTTGCTTGGAGGATCTCGAGCAGACCTCAAAAATAATGTGAGTTTTGAAAACGACCTGTTCATTTTTGTGTGACTTTGTTTTAGCTATATGGCTTAAACTTGTAGAAGTACTCAGAAAGGCTTTAAGCTGTGATTTTGATATTAAATGGTATTGAAAAAACCCACCAGTCAACCATTGTATACCTCATGTACAGGAATGCTTTTGGCAGGACTAAGTGATACACTACTTTTATCCATCTCTTGAGCAGGAATAGAAGGAGCCAAAAGGGCTTTTGCTGTTGCACAGATGGAGGCAGCTGGTCTTTGCTGCCTTTCAGGGTCTTGATGCCCTGACCCATATACTGTAGTGCAATTCTGCAAAAGGGCTCCTCTCCCAAAAACATGGGGAAACTTAAAGGGTTTTTATGCCAGACTGGTGAGTCTTCAGACCTGCAGATTACTTATACTGTGTGTCAGTCTGTCAAATGAGGTAGATTCAAGATGGCTTCAGTTTCCTTTCCTTCAGTCAGCTTTTCTCCTATTTTGTAATGATTCTGTCATGACAAAGGAAAAAAACTGATCTACAAAGGAAGCCAGATGTTTTTGTCCCTCCTTGATAACAAAGTGGGCAGAGACACGTGGAAATGGAAACTTGTGGGCTTCTGCTCCCAGCTCCCAGTCACAGCTGCACAAGTGCCACCCCTCATGGGAATGCTGCTCTGGCTCCCACTCCTCATATTTTCAACATTATGTGCAACCCCCAAATTGAGATTCCAAATTGCATTGGTTTGTGGTTCAGAAGAACAGATTTCATGGAGGTGTGTGTTGTTTACTGCTCTTTCTGGTTTAATAGGACTGTTTCATCCACGACCACCATGACAAATGCAGGCTTTCTCACTGTGATTACATGCTCAGAGCCTTGTTTCTGTTTGCAGGCAGGAGATACATGTCTGCATGTGGCTGCTCGTTATAATCACTTGCCCATCATTAGGGTGCTGCTCAGTGCTTTCTGTTCTGTCCATGAAAAGAACCAGGTCAGTGCATGAACCTCATTGTGACTCTGTGCCCTTTGCATATGGCCAGTTGTTGGGAAGAGGGATTCCTACCTACCTAAGTAATCCCACTTCACTCCGCATTCCTCTGTATCACCAAATGCCTAAGCTTTTAAGAAGAGCCCTTAGGTAATGGCATTTCAGTGGTTTATTATTTTGTCATCACATTTGCATCATTTCTTTAGAACATTGCTTATTTATGAGGTGATTTAATGATCTTGTGGCCATTACAGAGACATTATGAAGCAGAACTCACAGACATTTAGATGCTACAAAAGTGTGAATTCCTCTGAAATACTTTGCTGCATTTTGCAGTAGGCAGAATTAAAGGGACATAAAAATGAAGAAAAAGTATACTGTAAATTCAAAATAATGATCAGTCCAGCCTAGGATTAGTCATCCATAGTTGTTTTATGGAGAAGTAATTGATTCCTGTGCCTATAGTGTAGCCTAATTGGGTGGTAGAAGGGAATTAATTTAGTACGTTAAAATGTGTTAAATCTGCTAAATAAACATTATATGGTGCTTAACCACATTTTCTCATGTTCCTGGGAAATTTTCTGTGTGTAGTTGAAGATCATAAAGATGTTTTCTGATCTGTACCTTTAATCTTCTTTCTTCATTACAAGATATTACAGCAAAGAAAATGGGTTTCAGCAAGTTAAATTTGCTATGTAATTTTATTTGGAAATGAGTTTTTTTAACTTGCAAAATGAGCTACTGAATGTTAGAATCAGCTGCTGTGAACCTGGCCCAGAGAGACATCCCTTTCCTTCATTCCCCAGCACTACAGGAAGTTGTTCCATATTTGCATGTACAATGATTTGATTTAGGTGTATTCCTCATCTAAGTTAGCAACAGGCAATAGATAACCACTAGTCCCTAGGAGACTGAAATTTATGAAGACCAAATTTAAGGCAAGGGGGACAGGAGGGCATTATATACCCATGTAGGGTCTCCCTTGAACAGCTGCTGGCTCTGTTACCGGTGCTTAAATCTGATCACAGCCATCTTCACCTCACTGCACCAGGACAAGAGCAGGGCACTGTGTTAGTGCTGGACCTGGATTGCATCCTGGCCTCGGTCCAAAATCTGTTTTTCCTGAGGAATCTTGTGAAGAGAATGCCAACCATCTTGCTGCTGGTACTTACCTGATTATTTTTGAGTAATGTGATACCTGACCACCTGTGCACCAAATAATCAAACCTAGGGGGAACAAAAAAATAGAGAAAGTTGTGGTGGGAAAACTGGTTCTGCCCTCAGATGTCGTATCCATTTGCTGGAAGTAGAGCTGGGCTGTTTCCAAGCTGCATCATGTATCACTTGGTTTAGTTAAATCAGATCACCAGTGCCCCAGCTGCATTTCTCAAACCCAGGCTGAAGTAGCTTCTTGCCCCCTCCCAACTCAGCCTTTTTTTTTTTTTTTTTTTAAATTAATTGTTTTTTATTGACCTGGCCTTATTTAAGCTTAGTTGTTGCATCAAGAAGTGTAGGTCTTTTCACCTCTGAGCACCTTTTAGGAAGGTGTGGATTTTGTAGGTGAGACCCAAGGACTTGTGTCACAAGTTTGTTTCCTGTTTTCCGACTTGCAGGCAGGGGATACTGCACTCCATGTAGCTGCTGCTCTAAATCACAAGAAGGTGGTGAAGCTGTTGCTGGAGGCAGGGGCTGATGCATCCGTTGTCAACAATGTAAGCAGAACATGGAATTTCTTTGGTGTTTTATATTAACGTAGAGTCCCTTCAACATTCTCCATAGGCTTGGTAGAAAATACTTGGTTGTTAAATATTGAATTACATCTGGGTAAATTAAAACAGTTAGTTGTTTTACTCTTGTGCACAAAGAATGTACTGAACTTGGCTGGAGAAATTCTATGTTTCTGGTAGCTTGTGTTTTGAAGGAAGTGCTGTTTTCTTCTTCCTCTCAGGCAGGTCAGACCCCTCTAGAGGTTGCCAGACAGCACAATAACCCCGAGGTTGCGCTCCTCCTCACGAAAGCTTCACAGGTACGTTACACATCTCTCCTCAATGCACACATGCACATGGAGCTGAGGCCAGTTAACCTTGGGAGGCTGCATCCCCAGTTCCTTATACTGTGCTCTGAAAGGTGCCTGCATTTCTGCTGGCATTGTGGGCAGGTCTTGGGTCTATTGATGCAGAGCCTTTCAGCCCCCAAGGCCAGCAAGGTGTGCAGATTCCACCTCAGCATTAAGTGCTGTCAGAGGTCCCACTGTCCTGACTGGCAGAGGATGGAGCAGTCCGAGGCACTCATTCCCTGCAGTGGCCTAGGATTTAGGAAGTTGCCCTGTACCCAAAAGCTCCTGGTTGTGTCACTCTGCTGGCTGTTTCAGGCATGTCCCATCCCCAGGATGGAAGATGCTTTGAAATGGGGACAAATGTCCTGTTTATACTTCACAGCTGTGTGTGAGATGCTACAATGTTCTTCAGGCCAGAAGGCAGGTGGGAGGGCAGGAGACGAGACAGCAAAGTGGCCCAATAGACTGACGTCAGTGGTGGTGTGTTTTCACATCCATAAACATCCACATTGCTTGGCCCACCACTGTCCATCTGGCAGTGCACTCTCCCTTATCCATTGCCCTTTAGACAGACGTGGAAAAAGTCTGCTCCATTACGTGTCTGTTGTGGCAGGAAAGAGCATGACATCACTGAGTAACAGTGTGCTCTGCCTTCAGGTCTCGCGTTTCAACCGTGGGAGAAGCCTGAGGAAGAAGAGAGAGAGACTGAAGGAGGAAAGGCGAGCTCAGTCGGTGCCACGGGATGAAGTGGTACAGAGCAAGGTACAGCCTGGCATTACCAGCTGGATCTGCTGTGAGGAGGGCGTGCCACTAAAACCCATCAGGACTCTGTTTGGAGCCATCACTTGCGCATGGCCATGGCAGCTGCCTGAGGCAGGCTGTCATGCTGTGCTGCTCGAGAGTTTCCCATGGGCAAAGCAGATTAAAACTGGACAATTGACAAAGGGGCTCCTTTTCCCCATCTCTGCAACTGCTCTGAACTCCCTGTCTTTGCTTCAAGCAGGGCAGTGTCTCAGCTGCTGACACACCAAGCAGTGACCAGCCCCCGCAGAGGAAGAGCAATCTGAAGGATGAACCCCGGGCAATCTCACCAGATCCCAGAGAGAAGAAGAGCAAAAAGAAAAAGCCAAAGGAAAAGGTATCAGTAAATTTAAAACAATAAAGAGAGAGAAGAGATAGTTGTTGAACAGTAGGTGGATGTCCCCGTGGTGTGTTGGTGAGTCCAGGCAGCAGCCCCACCATGCACATGGGGCAGAGATAGTCTTCAGATAAACCCAGTTTTTGCTGTAATTGTCAGAACGGATTTGTCCCATTCCCACCAGGAATAGTTTGCCAAGGGGCTCATAAACAGGGAAAACATTGTATGTATTTTATGCAGGTTTCAGCACTCTCGGACCCCATCTCCCCAGCTGATGAGCAGACACTCCCTCAGCCCCAGCAAAACGTGCCTAAGCGTAGAAGCAAACATCACTGCTCCTCTCCACCCCCTCCCCATGAGGTCCGAGCCTACCAGCTCTACACACTCTACCGAGGAAAGGACGGGAAGGTGATGCAGGTGAGCTGGCCACTGCCCTCATGCAGGGAGACACTGGAGCAGCACATGGAGTGGTTGGGGCACAGCTAGGTAATGGGTAGAAAATACACTTGATTTCCTGCACTCTCAGGGGCATGACATCATGACTGGATTCATTCTCTTTGGCTGGGTTTCAGCTGCATTTTGGCCTGAAGTCTGGCAAAAAATAAGCAGATTTTGTGCCTGTTAAAGAAGACATTCTTAAGTAGTTTTGATCTACACAGTAGTTCCTTTTGGAGATAAGGTGTGAATAGTGATTGAATGAGACTGAATGAGAACTTTTACAATATACTTTGAAACATTAAGATTTCTGACAGGAAATGCAAAAAGCTTTCCCAAGGAAAAGCATCGTGTGAGCACTGAAAGATTACTACCTAAATCAAGAGCTTGAGAAAGCCAAAAGATTTTGTTTCAATTCTGTTTATTGCAACATGTCTGTGGGGATTCTGTTTCCTAGGGGCAGGATCTGTACACAAACTGATTGTCAAATAAAGCTGGAGCTGCCAGCTCATATGCGTTTTTTCCAGTTTGGAGACTGATATTATTTTAATCATTTTATTAAACAATTAATTGCCAGTAGACATTTATAAGAAAGCATGAAAACAGTCAGCAAATTACCCTTTAAACCTCTGTATTGTTGTTTGCTTAATATTGCCCTTCTTTACCTGTGGGATGTGTGTCCTTTAATTTCCTTAGCTTCTCACATCCATCCACCAGCTGTCTTTGGTCCCTTGCTGTAGCTAAGAAATTCAGCAGATTCTGAAGATCATTTAAGTCAGACTTCAAAGGTTTTACTGGCTGTATTTTCCAACCTTTCCGTGTAATGTTTGAGAAATTTCCAGGCAGGGGAATTCTTAGAGTTTATTATCCTACAGCAGGAAGGATGGAGGACCTTTCACATGTTAAAAGCAGGATCTCCCTGCCCCAGGGATCTGATTGTAGCAGGATGGGCCATAGGAAGGGCTTGGGGAGCAGAAAGAGATGTGCAGAGAGCAGATAGGGCTTCTTTACAAATCTCATCTAATCACAAAGATTAGCTTAAAAGAGCTAGACTCCCGTGTAATATTTCCTGAAATACGTGACACTCCTCTCTTCTTTTCTTCTTTGCTTGTCTGTCTTCTTTGATGCCCTCTGGCTCTGAATAGCAAACGTAATTTCTGAAGTGCATGTACTTCTGAAGCTTGCTTTAGTGCTCAGCAAACCACCCACCTATCCCTGCCAAAGGAATAATCCCCAATTTGTGAAATACTGCTGCAGGGCCAAAGCAGAGAGGGAAGCTCCTCTGCAGACAGATTTGAAGCAGCTGCTTTGGGCTATTGGCACAACCCCCTGAAGGAACCAATTTCTGCCTTTGGGCTGCAGAGGAAGCCAATGAGAATTAGCTGCCCTCACTTCAGGGAGCCTTTTGTGACCATCTTCCTCAGGTATTTAAGTGCTGGTCAGTGCAGCCCCCCTTGCAGAGGGGCTGTGGGATGGTGTCATGTGAGCCAAAGGCAGGCAGAGGTGTGCCCAGCAGTCAGGGAGCAGCAGAATGCCAGCAGGGTGAGGGCAAACAGAACCTGTGAGGCCTTGCCACTTAGTACAGAGCACGTTATTGGCCTTAGGTTAAAAAGCAAATACTCACAACCCACACACATTCACAAAATCAGAGGAGTTTTTTTGTTTGTTTGGTTGGTTTTTTTAACAGTGGAATTAAAGAATTCAGAATTATGGTATTGAGACAAGGGTGGTATCCCATCAGATAGCACACAGTACCACGACATACGTGATCTGAGCTCAGTGCTCCTGAAATCAACACTGCTGTATGTTAGGATGTGTCCATATAAATCAGATCAATCTTTTTTTCTAGACTGTGATTTTACAACTAATAGCCTGTTTGCTGAGCTACTGTAAGATATTTATCAGGAGGGTGAGACATTATGTGGTGCAGAAGAGCCCAAGACTGACTGAAGGAGGCTGTGATAATGTTCCAAGTGCACTAAGAGGATGGGGGGATGTAGCAAGTGAATGTCTTTCTACTTTCAGGCGCCGATAAATGGATGTCGTTGTGAGCCCCTGATAAATAAACTGGAGAATCAGCTGGAGGCTACAGTGGAAGAGATAAAAGCTGAGTTTGCGACAGTACAAGATAAGATGAATATTAAGCTGGGCCAGATGGAAAGCAAAACTCAACATCAAGTAAGAATATGACCCAGAGCTCTGCTTCCCCATATGACTATTAGAAACATATCCTAAGCTTAATGACTATTTTCATTGTCATGATTCGTTTATTGCTTCTTACGTTGCAAAAACAACCTGCAAAATCTAATACTCAAGACCAGGGAAGTGTAACATTCCACAAGGATCTAATGTTGCAAAGTAGAGTCTTGAGAAAAGACACATTTAATGTGTTAAGTGGCTTGTGGTGCTTCTTTAGACAAGAAATGTTTTTGGCTTGAGCCATTAAGAGGGAAGGAGGGCGGTCCCGGTTGGTTCATAATTGTAAAAATCCCTCTTGCTGAATTACATATGCACTGAGATTCAAGATCCTCTAAATTATTTTTTTGTTTTTAATTTAATAGTTATTCACTGATAATTTTGTGATTGAACCTCTTTGCAAGCTACATCTAATTGTAGTTGGCAGAATTCCTAGACACGAAGACTGAAAGGCAGACTGTACTTTGAGTTACAAGGTTCACAGATGGGAGTTTTGTTTGGTTTTTAACATGACCATCTCTGCTGATTTGTGTTCTTTTCCACAGCTCCGTGTTTTGGACAAGCTTATGGCTGAGCGCCTGTCTGCAGAGAGGACAGAGTGCCTTCACCGCCTGCAGCAGCACACTGAGCTGGAAAAGAATGAGGGTGAGAAGCGGCAGGTACGGCTCAAAACAGCTACTCCTGTTAGCTCATTCCCCATTAGGTCATTCCCTGCTAACTCAGCTCCAAAGTTTTGTTGCAGTAGGCAGACAGAATATCAGAGATTTATCTCCTCTGTTCAAACAGGAAAAAGAGCTTCAAAGACCAAATTACTCCTGTCCACCATGTTAATCTCTGAACTAAATTTATAAAGTTTCTGCGTCAGGAATGAGGAACGTAAAATCCAGTCTCATGGTTGTAATTTAATTTGGTGTGCCTCAAGTGTGGCATCCATAACAAAGTACTGCTTTTCTAACATAGTGCTTTGCAAAAACTCCTAAAACTGCAGAATTTTTTACAGTGGTGCTTGCAGCTTTTGCTTCATTGAAGTACAGCTGCAAGAACATCTCCTAAAGGCTAAGACCTGTGTTGTTCCTTTTACCTCTCATCCATTTGGTTGTGGGCCCTGGGAATCTCTCCCTTCTTCTCTCTCTGATCTTTTTTTTCCCCATGTTTTAAAAGGCTGCAGTTCTTCCCTCTGATGTTAGCAATGGGGCACCATCTCCAAGCTGTGCAATAGTGCCATGAGGCAAGTCCTTTTAGTACCCTTGTTTAACAAGCAGTACAAGACTAACTGCTCCCGTAGAGATCCAGCTGATCCAGCTCTTGCCCTTCTAGCTTCTGCAAAAGCTCACCATTAAAACCTGCCAGGAAATTTGTGTTTCTCCACTCACATGGGTAAATTTAAAATACAGTTCATTTTCTCATTATTGGTATTCTTCCAAGAATTGAAAAATAACACTTTGTGCTAGTAATATGTCATACCTAAGTATTATACTGGCTACTGAAAGTCTAGGCTTGTGATCTTGTAATCTCCACTCAAGAAATGACATGCTGGAGTGATACATCAGGTGAACTGAATTAAGTGGTATCAGCTGTTCCTGCTCTGTGGGGTCTAATTGAAACTACCAGATAAACAGAAATGGGCTTTACTAAACACATTGACTAAATGTCCTCATGCCTAGGAGGGCTTGACCTAAATTCATGATGTCATGTGAAAAACAGGGTGACAATGCTACTCCTATTTTAAATTATTTAAATTACTCTGCAACTGACACTTACTAAGCACCTTTGTAATCATCTGAAAGCTGTTAGTGATTTATTGTTTAGTGTGGGACTCACTTCTGTTCACTGAATGAACAGAGGAGCAGAAGTTGGTAATGGTATAAAACTGGGTCCTAGAAGTGTCTAATTTGACTTTCACTCTTAAAAAAACATCAGCTTTGACCACATGGGATGTTTCTTGCACTTAGAAAGTATCATTGACTGTATGATTAAACAAGTCATCCCTGATCAGAGGACTTAGAATTGCATTTGAAGTAACATATTTCTATCTAAGAGGTGGTAGCTTGGACTAAAGAGCTATTATTAGCTTTCATTAGCTAATGCATAGTTCTTCACCTTTTCTGTTTTGAGTCCTTTAAATATCCCAGTGGCAGCATACACATCTGTACAGGGAATCTAGGCCCAGATACCCAGCTTGCTTCTCTTTGTCCTTGCCATATGTCCTCAGCAGCCCAGGAACCATAGTATCTCATCATAGGATCATCTAAGTTGCAGTCTCTTTCTCATAGATTTCCTTGGTTGATGAGTTGAAGACTTGGTGCTTGTTGAAGATTCAGAATCTGGAGCTCAAGCTTTCTGGAGATTCCAGGTCATCAAGACCAAAATCAACTTTGTCCACTTGTGAGTCTCTCACTGAGACCCTGGATACTGACAACAACCCCCACAGTGCCAAGGACTGTAAAGCCAACCAGCCTGTGCTGCAGTCAGAGGGCTCCCACCAGCATTCCTGTATCATGCTTCCAGGTAGCCTCTTGGAAGATGGGGGAAGGAGCAGAGTCCAGATGCCAGAACAGAGCTTTGGGCAACACTTTTGCATTAAACAAGATGGTGCATCGGGTACAACCATGCCAGGTACTTAGATGTCATACTCATTCAAGGGCAAGCTAATTAACTGATGGATACTTGTTTTAATATCGCATTAATTAATTCTGGCTGTGTGCTTTCCCCCATCCATATACCTAATATTTTGGGATTGGAATACACTTTCAAGGCGGACGCTGGGAATATTTCAAGATGTGGCCAGGTGGAATTCCACTGGCTCTTCCTGATACTTCCTCTGTGGCTGCAGCCAAGTCCTTTGATGCTCTGAATAACTCTGTTTTCTGAAATGTCTCCAGCTTCCCAGTCAGAAATGCTCCGACCCTGTTGACTGTCAGAAAGTGGGCTTTTGCAGATTATTCAAAGTCTGCTGAAGAAAGTGTATTGTATTTAGTGCTTTTCAGATGTTTGGAACCTTTAAGGGCAGAGATGTGAACCTAAAATACTCATTTCCCTTGTTAATATTCACACTGCAAGTATATAGAATAAACCTATTTTTCCTCTTTTCTTGAACCAAAGTCTGTTTAATTATTAGTTTGTTTGGCAAGAACAAAATAGCTGAGAACATGGAAGCCTATTCAGGGATCAAGGCCACCTGAAGGTATGGTTCAAGCCACCTCACTATGCTTGGCTCTGGAAACTTTTGAAAAAAAACAAACAAAAAAATGCAGGCAGAATGGCCAGGTCTCCACAGTAGAATGGTATCAGAGCCCTGGGCTTCTGTAAAAAACATTGCATATGAAGACATTGCATATGCTCCCTAAACACTATGCAGAGTGAACAGACATGGATGCCCCATCAGACTAGAAAGGCACATGGGAGATGTTGTGGTACATGGGTGTGAGCTATTCTGCATTGAACAGCTCAAAAGTATCAAAATGTGTGACCTTTTCAAAATTGCTGGAGCTTCAAGTTTTATAGAAGCAAGGGGGATCATAAATATCAGCAGACTTTGGGAATCTAGACTGATCTTTGTTACACGTCCTTATGATGAAGCCACAGAATCATAGAATGGCTTGAGTTGGAAGGGACCCTGAAGGTCATCTAGTTCCAACCCCCCTGCCATGGACAGGGACACCTTTCACTAGACCAGGTTGCTCAGAGCCCCATCCAACCTGGCCTTGCACACTTCTGAGGATGGGGCATCCACAGCTTCTCTGGGCAACCTGTTCCAGTGCCTCACCACCCTCACAGTGAATATTTGTATCTTGGACTGTTTTAAGTGTGCAGACCCACAGCCACAATGCTGCACCTCCCTGCCTGAGCCAGCTTTCCTCTTTTAATCTCTTCATTACATCACCTGACTGTGAAGATGTGGTAAACTAATGTAAGCCTATACAGTGTGCACACTACATGGTACACAGGAAACTGCATTGTTCATCAAACAATGAGAGCTTCTGAATGCTAAAATAAATGCCCAGAGCTTTTATTAATATATTGTCTATATTTTGTTCCTTAGGTACAGAGCAACAGTCAGTGGCTGGAGGGCCAGTTTCTTCTGCCCCTGCTCAAGATGTCAGGCCAAAGGACAAAGCTGTTAGTGCCAGCATGTTCCACAGGCTTCAGCAGGAGCTGCCCTCCTCCGAGCTTTTGGGCTCCAAATTAAGACATGTTAAGGTTCAAGCTGCTTTGCAGCCATTGACTGAACCTGCAAAGACTGAATCACAGAGCGGCTCCTTCATTGACAAAGGGACTCAGACCAAGAAGTCCAGCAGAAGTGGGCAGTCCAGGCACAAAGCTCTGCACCACTCCGGGGCACACCAGGGCCAGGAGCAGCAGCCCTCTGCCCTGCCTGCGGGACAGACGCCTGCTCCTCCCCTCAGAGACACATCCCAGGCCCTGGAGATAACACAGTACTTCTTCGAGGCTGTTTCCACGCAGATGGAGAAGTGGTATGAGCGGAAGATAGAAGAAGCCCGGTGCCAAGCTAACCAGAGAGCGCAGCAGGACAAAGCTGCACTCAAGGAGCACATTAAATGCTTAGAAGAGGAGCTCAGCAAATTAAGGACTAAGGTGCAGAAAGAGAGCTAGCAGCTGCTCAGCAGGCAGGCAGGCAACAGCACTCATCTTGGAACCTGCTCTATGGGAATCTGGAGTACTGACAGATATTTGTAGTGCCTGTTACATCCAAACAAAACACTCTTTTTCAGGAGTAGAAGTAACTTTGGAAACTCCATAACTGAGGAGAATTCATATGCAGACTATACTGATAACAACAAGATGCTGCAGATTAGATCCTGTTATTTCCAAGAGTCTGTTAATATTGCACTCTCAGTTTCCAGATGCTGCTTGAAAATAAACTGCATTAGCAACCAAATCTGCTTTCTGAAAAGGCAATTCCCGTATTTCCACACAGGTCATGTGTGGCTCGAGGGTTCCACTGTATGCTACATGTAAACGTGTGGTGATACCAGTACTGAAATAAATCCAGGATGTTTGCGAACTTTTGACAGAACTACTTAGAGATGAAGGGCTATTAATACTATTTTAGATACTCGCCAGGGCCCCTCTCTAGTCAGTAGAGAGAAGCTACAGAACCCACTCCCAATTACAAGGCCAGGTAGGTGACAGATGCAGCTTCCAGCAGGAAAAGGGCAAGCAACCATGGATGGAGATGCTAAGGGAACTCATCCCATTAGGGCCAGGGGCTTCGGCTGCCATATTGCTTTTCTCTTGATTTTATGTTATTTAAACAAATGCTAAATCAGATTTGCATTTTTTAATGGTGGCCTGGCTATAGGGCTCCTTGTGGTTACACAATTGGTGGGGCTGTACTCCTGTAATCTGACTGAGAAGGTTTGTTTAGGGCACAGATGGCAAATATTTTACTGTAACAATCTCTTTTCCTTCACACAGCAAATGGCTGCATTCTCTACTATTGAAGAAGCTTCAAAAGTCCCTTATTTAAAAAAAGTGAAAGCTTGGTTCCCTGTACTCAAATATTTCTTTTACTGCAGTCAGGATTTTCTCCCAGACACCTTGTCCAGACTGCCTGCCTTTGTTCCCCTGAATGATTCCTCTCCGTTTTCTTCCTTGTATCTCTAAAAAGGAGACCTGGCCCTGGTGAGTGTGCAGGTCTTAGGACAAAGTCCTGCAAAACAGAACTCAACAACATTTTAAAGGCTTTATCTATGTTTTGTTATACAACCAAAACTTAAACTGACCAAGGTTGTCCACGCTGACAGACTCCAGATGATTTAGGAGGCACTGTAACTCATTGCATCTGCACCCCTTTAGGGTTTCCTCCTTATACCTTTGAGAAGGCTCCATCAGATTCTGTTAGTAAGTTTACTTACCAGATCATGATGGAACAATTGTTCAAAATCAGTTCAAACACAGCATGGTACTGTTATGCCAAGGAGGAAAATATTTTTGTACTGAGGAGCCCTAAAATCAATACAAAATACTTTGCAGCATTGAAAACACCATTGACTAATTAGTAATTAAGCTTTTGTCTTCTTAGCAGATGTATAAAGAAGGTTGTATCATATAACTATTTTTTAAAGTCCCTATTAATGCACTATCAAGACAAATGTATCTGCAGCTATGGAAATGTTTTATTGCTCTGACTTCTGTAGTCTAATATAGACACTTTCTTATGTTTACAGTTTTGTTTAAGCTACTGTAGGAATGCAGAAGCATGCTGTTGAAGTTTTGTATCACCTGGATAAAGTTAATGCTTTGCCAAGCAATTAAAGTAAGTGTTGCTCAGAAATCCGTGGCATAACATTTTCTAGCCAGGGAAAACTGACAGAATCCCCTCACTTCAACTCGGAAGGGGGAGCTGAAAACTGGACTCCAGCTTCGAAGCTTTTTGTTTGTGGCTATGAAGCATGAAAACAGAGTCTGTCATCAGTCCCGAGGGAGGCTGCAGGGAGGGAGTGCGGTTTGGTAGCTGGTGCAGGCACCCACCGTTTCAGAATTCCTGGTGCAGGGCTGAGCTGTGCAGCTGATCACACACACGAGCGCAAGGGAGAGGCCATGGCTTCAGCTCATTCATTTCACATACCACAGACCACACTACTAATGTCATATGTACAAGTGATGTAAGTAAATCCAAGTAACTGAAGGCAGCAACCTGGCTGCTGGTTACTGATATTAGAGGTTCTCTGAAGACCCTGAGTGTATGGTAATAGAAAGGGAGGCATTTTCTCATAATTCCTTTCTCCACCCCTCCCTCCTTCAAAACTATGAAGGACTTTACAAAATACCTCTAAGATCTACTTTTCTCTGTAGAACATACTTGGTAAATTTACTTACCCTCACAGACTATACTTGGACTCCTAAAGGCTTCTGGCAGGCAACTTTCCCTTGACAAGCCCACAGTGCAGTGGAGGTCACAGGCAGCAGCACCCACAGAACATTCTGAGCTGGAAGGGACCCACAAGGATCACTGAGTCCAACACGAAAGTGAATGCCCCATACAGGGATTGAACCTGCAATCTCAGTGTTATTGGCCGCATGCTCTGAGCAGCTGAGCCCATCTCAGGGTCACTCATGAGGACAGTGGCTGCCCCCGGCACTGGCTGGCAATCCTAGTCCTGGACTATGTGCCCACAAACTAGAAACAAACTGGGAGTCAAATGAGTAATGCAGGCTCAGGGCTCTGAAATGAGGTGCAATTAGGGTAAAGCCTCCTAATTAAGGAACAGAAATCCAAGCACTGGCTGAAGGGAAAGGGAAGGTTAGCAACGTTGGTTACAGCTTGTTTACTCAAAAATCCTTCCTTAAGCAGTGTTTCTGGCAAACATGAAAAATCAATCCCAACACCCTCTCAGTGTATCCTACCAGAAAATGTTAACAAAATGTACATTTTTAACAATGTTTTTCCATACATATTTTTCATTGACTCAAATTCAGAGGCTTCTGTCTATACAAACACCTGAGCAGCATTACTGGTTGCCTGAGGCACATGCTTTACTGCAAAGCTAAATCACAGGAAAGGATTCTACAGTGACTTTCAGAAAAATAATCAGGAAAAAGGGGCATTCTTCCTTGTTTAGCAGCAGCAGCTGAAGTGCATGGCTTTGAAGACCCTTTGTTTGGCTCCAGCAAGAAGCATGCTTCCTGCTCCCATCTGGGGCCTGTCATTCCTCCTGTAGTCTGGAGTAGTGTCCTGTCCCTTCCCTTGTGCCAGTGGTGGCACTTACTAGATTTGCTGCAACTCTCTCCAGCTCACCACTCAGCAGAAAGCCACCTTGGCAGGGCAGGGAACTATAACAGCAGAGTGGGAGAGGGAGGAGTTCTGCATGTCTTGGAACCACAGCCCGAACTCCACACAGTACTGGATAGTCAGGTATCTCGACTGCTGCCTCTCCAGTTATGTGGAGAAAACCCCAGGCTCATCTAGGTATTCTTAAATTATGGGTGGGAGGGGGAAGGCGGCTCAAGGAAAGTGAGAACAGGTGCAAGCTAACAAAACTGCAGTACTGTAACATTTGGAAAACCAAACCAAGTACTTGCAGTTAGTACCTTCTACCTGTAATGCTACTTTATATTGACTTCTAAATGCTAGACTGAAGGTACTTCCTGATGACTTGGTCATAACCATCTCTGGGGCTAAAATACCTCATTTTCATATATAAAGTTGAAGTTTGAAGTTTCACTCAGCTACTGCTGAAAATCAACATCTACATACAAGACATTTTCTTCGAAGTGTTGTCATGTTTATTTGTTCTGGGCCCGTTTATCTCAAATGCTTTTTTAATCACAAACTTTGGAAAAGATCCTTGGCACAGTACAAAAAGAGCTGTTAGCACTGTGAATGTTGCTACCTGCAGCTGTCACAGTAAAAAAAATAGACAAAAAAATCTGGTTTATATTTATTTTCCATGTCACTGGCGTAACACTGCTGTTGTAATTTTTGATGCTTTCTGCTTTTCCCACAACACGTGCTACATCATCCATTCAGTTCTTTATGTCTGATTTCCACATGGGAAGGTAACCAAACCAAGAGGGGAATGGGGAAGGGGAAAAACCAAACAACATCCCCACTGTGGCAGACTCCCTCTTCAAACATTACCAGGTTGCCAGCAAAAGCTGCCATTATAACCCCATTGTGGAAAAAACACTATGCTTGTTTGCAGAGAAAAACAAGAAAGTCCAACTGTCATCAAAATTAGTATCAGGATTTTGCCAGCTTAAGTGTTCTCTGAAGTTCCTGAAGTTGCATATTGCCTTGAGTAATCATCATCCTGATTGCATCCTGTAAAGCAAAATGGAATCTACTGAACTGAACATCCATACACAGCACAGGTCTTGCACAACCATGCAGATTTTTAAAGCATTAAAATATGTACAATTCTTACCAGCACTACTGTCATCTGTTTCTTTGGATTAAGTAACACTATAGTCACGGAGCTGGTTCAAAAACAAGTGACTGAATGAATTAATTTTTATCCGTTCCTTAATGATGTGCTTGGTCCTGGCTTTGCTATGAAACTCAGTTTTAAACTGGGTTCATACTCCTAATAGTGTTTTCTTTATGTTTGTCTACCACTTTAGCACATGAGCAGTGACCACTGCACATGGACATTATGGAGACAAGGCTTTTGCAGGGCAGGTGGGTGTTTCTCTCAACAGTATTATAAATCTACTCTAAAGCTTTGTCTGCATAGTTCAGACATGAACTCCTTGGGCCCTGGCTAGGAAAGCAACAAACAGGAAAGCAAAGGACTGGAGAACTACAAGAAATATCAAGGTTTCTGAGTTTCCTGCTTGTTTTATACCCCAAACCATCCAATTTGATTGCATTCTGCTTGAATATAAATTGAAGATTAAAAAAAAAAGGCTATAGAAAACTTAGCCATTAATAAGTTTATGTTTGTTACTATATCAATCAATACAATTTTCCTGATCCGTGGTTGGAGTAAGCAAGGTATTTGTTTTTCAGCTTTTTAATTCCACAGTGTTATCTGGAAGAGAAACATTACTACCGCCAGCAGAGGGGGAGGGTGTAATATTTAGAGATGCCAGTCTTTCTTCGCAGAAATGAGAAAACAGCAGCAGGGGCCTTCTCATCTGGAAGCAGCGCCCACGAACAACAGGGCCGGGGCTCCCGGGCCTCACCTCCTCCGTGGCGTCCTTGTTTCTCTTGAACTCCTCCCGGGCCCAGTCCCTCAGGTAGCGGCGGTCCTGCTCGGCGGGCACCTCCCGGATAGCCCGCAGGATCCTGCGGTACAGCTGGAGCACCTGCTGCCTCCTCAGGAACTGCGGAAGGACAGCCAGGGAGGGAGGGAGCCAGGGAGGGAGGTCTGCCCGCTGTCCGGGGCACACACAGAACCCCCCGGCGCCTCCCCGAAAGGCGGAGCTCATCCCAGCCCCGCCGTGGGGACACGGCTACCCCCGTGGGCACACACACGACTGACCCTGTGGGGACACACACACGGCCGTCCCCTGAGGGGGACACATATACGGCCGTCCCCGTGGGACACACACGGTCGTCCCGTGAGGGGCGCACACCCACGCACGCACACGGCCGTCCCGTGAGGGGCACACGCACACACACAGGGCCGTCCCGTGAGGGGCACACACGCACACACACGGCCGTCCCGTGGGGGGCACACACGCACACACACGGCCGTCCCGTGGGGGGCACACACGCACACACACGGCCGTCCCGTGAGGGGCACACGCACACACGCGGCCGTCCCGTGAGGGGCACACGCACACACACAGTGCCGTCCCGTGAGGGGCACACGCACACACACACGGCCGTCCCGTGAGGGGCACACACGCACACACAGGGCCGTCCCGTGGGGGGGGCACACACACACACACACGGCTGTCCCGTGGGGGGCACACACACACACACACACGGCTCTCCCGGGGGGGGCACACACGCACACACACGGCCGTCCCGTGAGGGGCACACACGCACA
>JAWWMO010000121.1:78481629-78508457 GCA_035047845.1 Dendrocincla fuliginosa | reverse complement strand
TTTTCACTGATCTTTCAGTAATAAATTCCTTAGGCATAAAGTGGCAAGCATTCAAGCATGTGGGCCAGCAAAATAGCTGCTCTGAAATTATCAGGCAGACTTTCCAGCAGGCATCAAATGAAATGAGCGAGCAACTGACATACTCATCGACAACAGGTAGTTTCTTCATGCTTCTTGCGAGGTCTTATTTTACCTGTTTAGAGTGATTGTCAATCATACTAGAGGAATCATCAATAGCCAAGCAAATCTGGTACTGTCGTTTACTGGGCTTGGTCCTTCGTAGCCAGATCTTATCTTTGCGGAACTGACTGGCAATATATGGGATCACTTTGCGCATGTTCAGCCTCTTCCCTGTTCTGTAGTCTCCTCTGAAAGGTAAGAAAAAAGACATGGTGACAGGAATTATCAGCAAATATCTCATTCTGGAAATTCCAGGCCTATGCAGCATATAAACCAAAATAATTTTTTTTTGTAAAATACAACAAACCCTAAATTAATAGTTTTAATATTTATATCTAGCTATAGATAAAAATATATCACATTCTCAATGTAAGATAGATATTTAGTGTTTTTAAAAGAAATTTATATCTAGGTGCCTAAAAATGGAAGGCAGACCTTGAATTTACATTCCTCCAATTTGAAACAAGTCTAGATCTCTTAAAAAGATTACTTAGCGTTAAAACCAACATAAAGGGTTTTGAGATTTAACAAAATCTTTGAATTAGTATCAAATGGTTAAGTCGGTTTGATCACCTGTTGGAGAGGACAAAAAAAATAGGAGGCAGTATCTTCAGGATGGGTGTCTACTACTGTATCACATTTGCATTTCATAAAACAACTTAGTGTTCCCTTACAAAAGGAAATTAAATGCATTTGCAACAGGAATAATTACTATAAAGCAAGAATAACATAAAGCTGCAGTCTTACAGAGGTTAAAGCTTCCCAAAACTAGGAGTTTCAAGAAACTAGAAGTCTCAGAAAGACTCAACTTACTTCAGTTTGGCTGCCTGAGTGGGTTCCAGTATGAGTCGCAGCTGTTCACAAAGCTGCTGTGATAGAGGAGCTGTCAGTACCAAATACCTCTGCCACAACTGTGCTGCTTCCTTCTCCTAAAACATCACACAAAGAAATGAAAGTGAATTATAAAGAACAAAAAAAATTTTGAAGCACTGTCTGAAAAAGGAAAACAAACCTCAGTGTAGGGAGGGGAAGCCACTATACAGGCAGCTACCAGCAAAAACTGTGAAGATGTCTCGTAGGACAATCTGCATTCAACTTAGGATGCCCCTGGCTGCTACAAAGCTGCAATGTGCAATGACCTTTTCTCTAGGGTTGCAAAAAGCCACTTTGGCATTGCTGTTGATACAAGATGATCTTGTAACAGCCAGGTGCTGATAGCTGGTATTACAGAAAGGCAAGCTGTGAAGTCCTCTAGGTGCTCTATTGACCATCAAAAATTAAAATTAATTAAAATTCAGCAAAATTCTTGAGCCTCTACACTGGGAATTACATTCAAGAATTAATTCCAAAGATGGTTCACAATTCATGACTAGGACAGTAGAGCAAGTATCACATTCTATTTCTGATGTTGACTCAAACTCCACCGCTGCAGCTGAAGGAGACAGCTTCTCTATCATCATTTTTTGGATGTGGTATGTCCAGCATTTAACTGCAGATGACAACTCAAAATAGAAGAAACTTGACAAGACTGAGAAAAATGTTTTAGTTATGCAAGTTGTAGAAACCATTATCATCAGAGTAAGTTCCTGCACATAACACATTCAAAAGAAGATCTGAAGCATCATCCTGTTTTAAGAATAATGTATTTCTTTTTCAGAAGAAGTTAAACATAGTAACAAGAACAGCATCTAAATCATGTGATTTTGAGTTTTTAGACTGCAGCCTGCTTGGCTTCCTCAATGTTTTAGCAGTAAAACAAGATGAAATAATGCAATGAAGGATTTTTATGACAGTTTTATATTAAAACGAGGCCACAAACCTCCTCTGGAGTTCCAGGCTGCTGTGTCTGCCAAGCTTCCAATTGCCTTTCAAGTTCCTTTCTTAGCTCTTCAGGATCTCTAATGATGTGCTAGAAGTGAAGTTGTGAGATTTATGGGACAGAAGAGTAAGTTTACACATCTGGTGATCCCCAAAGTATAGCGAACTATGAAAAGGTATAAATGCACTGTTCTTATTCTTTTAGACATAAAAATACCTGAAAACCCACTTAAATGAAGATTCTAAATCTCCTTTTTTTTAATAGCTTCCATGTACAGGAAGGATACATACCTCCCCACAAATACCTCCATATGTGACATAACCAATATAGAGAAAAACTTTAGGAACATCTATGATACCAACACTGACTATAATAAAATAGAGGGCTTCAAGATAAATCAATGAAATGATCTTGACAAACACCAGCTTTAATAACAACTTAATGGAGATCAAACTATCAAACACCATTACCTATATAGTATGTTTCAAAATATATCACGGTTCACTTTAAGATTTTTAAAAGTTTCATTCAGACTACCTGAAGGATTGAACGATATCTTCCTCTTTACCTGCTTTTTACCAAGCAAATACTATTTGATAAGCTATTTCTTTAAAGGACACCCAAGCTTTATGATAGCTCTTTTACTTTCATTGTGCTTTCAGTGACAAGCTCTACTCCTGACTTATGAAACCAGAGTTTATCCAGAGAGCAGTATAGGGTCTGCATAACCTGCAGGCTTATGGATTAAGGAAAATAAGCTCATGATTTCAAACTCAATAGTCACAATAACTTCTCCTTCCTCAAGATGACCCACTGGTCACCTACTGTAGGTTTAAGAAAGAACTGTAGGTTTAAGAAAGAAAGAAAGAAAATACATGGAGGGGATTTGTTTCCTCTCCATTTCACTGAAAGGTGAGAACCTGTACTTGTCCCTCAGGAACGTCTCTCCCCTCCTCTTGAACGGATGCTGCAAGAGCTCCCCCTCCTGTTCCATGCTTGGCATGTCAATTGGAATAAAAACCCCAAAACAGGGACCTAACTATTCTGGCAACAGGAGAGCACTCCTGCATTCAGCTGCCTTTTTCCAGAGTCAACATTTGTCATTAAGATGGAAATACCCAGTACAGTATCCTTTATGTATTACAAATAGAAACAGTAAAGTATCGCCCTCCAAGTGTGTACTCTGGACTCAGTACTATATGAATGAAAGGTCAATACTAATAAAAAAACCTGAAAAAACAGACACTGAAAATATTTTATTTTATTTTTACCACCAACTGCTTCTATACCTTAGGTCTTTAGGATAAAATATGCTTTTTCACAGCCAACAGTTCACACTGGGAAACTATAAGTGTCCCATAAAGCTCTAGGATTTTCTAGGTTATGATAGTATTTTTCCAATTCATACATTCATAAAAAGTTCAAAAGATGCTACAACACTTGCAATTAGCTTTTATGAGGCAGTAATATATTGTGATGAATTAACTGAGGTGAATTCTTTGTCCACAACAGTGTTTTAAAGTCACTTATGCCTAGCTCTCTCATCATTTTGAACCCTCCTGGTTGTCTTCAGGCTACCCACCCTTGTCCACTGCTTTCCAGTCTACTCAAGCATTTGATCTGCAGATTCATCTGAGCAAAGCAGTTCTTTACAGTGAGAAAAACAAAAGTTTTTAAAAAACGGACACGGGAAGGTTCCATCCTAAGGACAGGGAAGACTTGCCATTTCAAAGGCATCTTTCAGCTGCATATACAACAGTTAGTTATGTGTTACTTTTCATTCTATTATTAAATAATAGCAAGCTACTGAGCTGTCTGAAGACAAGTAATTCTAAACTTGTGCCTGAACTGAGCTCCATTAACACAGGTCAAGTAAAACCATCTGTTTCTACAACTGTATCTGTGAGATGACAGACTGGGTATCCCACCTGGGGAGCGTCCATCAAAAACTGATGGGCTGTATGTATGGTTGAGTCCTTGCTTCTCTCTGGCTTCTCTTCAGTCACCTTTGGCAGCTTTTCTGTGGCAGAGTCATTGACATCCTCTGAGTCAAAAGTCTGCATCTCTGGCTCCACATCACCTGGTCCTACAGCCAACAAAACTAGTTACTTACTTTGTGGATCACACATCATACAAGAAATAATACTGTATCTTGACTCTTACGAAGCATCTCACAGGCTTTCTAGTGCAGCCGAGACATAACTTCTTTTAAGAAAAGTGCCCAAATTCCAAGACATTTAATTCTAGGAATAGGATGAACACATTTTGCAACTCACTGGAACAAATACACATTTCCTAATGGGAAATGGTTTTCTCTCTTATAACTTTGTTGCTAAATGAGCAAACTAATTTTGAACAGATCCTTAGCACTTGACAATTTCATAGGTATGATACCCTATCTGAACTTCATAGCCCCTCTAACAGAAGACAGGAAGTGTAAAGTCATTGAAGAACATTCAGAAAATCATCATTTTAAAAATGGCACTATTTTCTTAACTTTTATAGTCTTGTTTTTTAACAGAACAGTTCTCTGCAAATCAAAAATCAATTTACAAATAAAGTAACGGACTAAGGACTTTCTTTTATTACTCTTTCTACTATATTAACACTGTTTAACAACTAATTTTTAAAGAATTATTTTAAAGGAAAAAGTCAGACATTGTAGGAGATGTTTCAAAGATTCTAATTTTTCAGAACATACTATTACAGAATCATGTGGAAAAACAAATACACTGACTAGATGAACACCTGTACTGTAAAGCTAATGAGTCTAGCAAGAGATTTAAGTGATTACACCTGAGGGGAGTGGGAGGCAAGAATGGAGGTGTGTAAGAGTCGTCTCCGCTCTCTAGCCAGGCTGTGCGTTGTTTGAGAAGAAAACCATTCAAAATGCCAAGCTACAGTGTCATTTACTTAGACTCGTCATAATTAAATTTTTCTCTTGCAATTGGCAAGAGATACTTTTATCTCGCTTGTTTTGCGTGTGGGGGCTGTGTGGCTGACAAGTCAGACCTGTCTTCTCATCTAACAGCCACTTGCATCCAATAGCCAGTTTCTGTTAGCAGCTTGGTTTTGTTTCATTCCCACTTAAGGAAGAAAGCAGCGAGACAGTGACAGTTTGGTGTTACATCACTGGATATTGTTTAGACCAGCTCCTCAACTTTTTGCTAGGGGTTTTTTTGCCGAAGTTGTTATTAAAAAAGTTGAGTTATCTGGTGCTGATGGTGATGACACTGGAATGTGTTGTTATATGCCAATTAATTAGAACAGCAGGGAAGTGTATGCTTTTTATTTCTTCAAAGTGGTGGATAGACCATTAACTTGAAAGAAAGCAGCAAACCCTCTCTTGCTCAACCAACTTAGCAAGGCAAATGCTGGTTACTAGGCAGAAGTCAGAATACTGCTGCAGAAAAATCAAGAGCAGACATTTTAGTCTTACGAAACATCTTATGACAGATGAGTCTTATGAAACTCATCCATTACATGCAAATATAAATACCTGCATGTACATTTAAAGACCCACAACAGTGTATATTTAGAATGTTTTTAAATTAATGTACCAGGAGGTTTAGTGGCAGTAGACTTATTTTTTTCTGGCTTCAGCTCTTCTGTGTCTACTGCTCTGAGATCCTCGTCCTGCATTTCTGTTTCCATAGCTACATCTTCAGAATCTCCCTCTTCCTTTTCTTCATTAGGCATAATAGGTTTCTCTTGCTCCTTGCTAGCTACATCTGTACAAAGACAACAATACTTATTAGGGGGAAAGTGGGAGGAGAAGTAGTCAAGCTACAAAAAAAAAGTTGCATTCTGAGGCCACTGCATTATTAGTGTTAGTGAACTTCAGAAGAAATCAGCTATTGTCTCAGACCTCAGTTTTATCTTTCATTGTGCTGTGCTGTCAGTGAGCCCTTGCCCTGAAAACCTGATTAACTGAAGTAAGATTTGGAGAGAACAGATTTTAAACATGTTTATTAAGCTAAAATCCATTTTACGAGTCAATTCAGTATTTTCAAAAATGTTATTGCTCGTTTCAATGACTGCCAAAGAGTAGCATTTATCATAGTGAATTGATGCTGCACCTTTAAACAAAGCAAAGATTGTTAAACATAACTTTAAAAAGCAAACAGGGGAAACTACAACAAATCAGTGTTTAAGGATTTGATTCTGCAATAACTCTTTACACCCCAAAATGCCACCATACCATAAGTCTGTGCATCATAGGATTCAGAGCCTTGCTTAATATGTTCAAATGCATCAGCCTCCTCCACGTTTTGTTTAGGCTGAGTTGTATCCTGCTTTGCTTCACTGCTGGGTTCTATGGTTCTCAGTCGCTTGTGGATATGTTCGTTGTGATCTCCCATTGAGCGCTCATTGTCTGCCTGGCCGGGCTTCCTCTTGAAACTCTGAAAAGAGCAAATTAACACCATGAACTTCAAGTGAGGTGTAACACTAATGAGAACGGTGTTCCAACACGAAGAAACTGAGCCCTGCCTATTTGCTGGTTAATACTAAGATGTTTAAATAAAAATTTTAGAAAAATTAAAAAGAGAAGAACCTGCGTATTTTTTCTGCTTTGCTTCTGAGAAGCCATCCGGGCCATGCGTGTGGATTCATGGCCTTCTGATTGGTTTGCACTTGAAACTCCAGTTCCACTTTCCTGAAAGGAAAAAAAAAAAAATTTGACTGTAACTGAAAATACCACCAACAGTAAACAAATTTCAGAAGTTAAGCTGCCATGTTCTGCTACCTTCTGTTGTGAATGACAGATGGCTCAAGTATTATGCTTATGAAGAACAGACAAGCCAGTTCTGCAGTTCAACAATTACCCTAAACTTACCTTTATTGCAGTGAAAACTCAGGGTATCTACACGGTCTTTAATTTTTTTCAGGGAATTTGTAATGGCTGTAAAATGAATCTTATACACAGCTCTTAAAAATTATGGCAGCAGTTCCTTGATTGTAACTCAAAAATGTATTCACAAATTCAGCGTTTTAAACTCAGACACTTCCATGTAATTTACCTCTTTAGACTGGTCTTTTTCTGAAGCCTCTCCAGCCAGTTCAACAGCACTGTCACTCTGCAGGTTTTCTTGCCCAGTCTGCCCTTGTGTTTCATGTTCCATTCTTTCATCAGCCTCAGGAATCTGTTCATCTGAATTATCTTTAGCATCTTCTTCCTGAAATAATGATTATTTTAACATTCTAAAAAACATTGGGAATTGGGTATTATTGAAAGGCATTTAAAGAATGCAGTCATCAGGCACAATCAGGATGGGTTCACAAAGGGAAAGTTCTATTTAACTAATTTGATATTCTTCCATGATGAGGTCACCAATCTAGTGGATGAAGGGCAAGCAGTGGATGTAGTTTTTCTGGGTTTTTAGTAAGGCTTTTGATACTGTCCATCATGGCATCCTTTTGAGAAAGTTGTCCACCTATGGGACAAGTGCATTCAGTGTGCTGGGTGAATGGCAGGGCTCAAAGGGTTGCAATGAATGGAGCTGCATCTGGCTGGTGACTGTCACCAGTGCTGTTTCTCAGGGCTCAGCTCTAGGACTATGTCCTGTTCAATATATTTATCTGGATAAAGGAGTTGAAGGCACTGTTAGCAAGTTTATATAAACTGGGAGGTGCTGTTGACTCTCTTGAGGAGCAAGAGGCCTTGCGGAGGTATCTAAGTACATTGGGGCACTGGGCTGTGATTAATGGGATGAAATTTAAGGATTCTGCACCTAGGATGGAATAATGCTGGGTACAACTGGGAGAGGAGTGCCTGGAGAGCAGCCCTGCAGAAAGGGATCTGGGGGTGCTGGCCAAGACCAGGCTCAGTGTGAGTGAGCAGTGAGCCCTGGCAGCCCTGACAATAATCTCCATCCTGGGGGGCATCAAAACAGCAACAGGAGGTGGTCAAAGGAGGAGATTGTCCTGCTCTGTTCAGCATTGGTGCAGCCTCACCTTCAGCACTGTATGCAGTTCTGGCCCCACAATTTAAGAAGGATGTGAAGGTCCTTTAATGTGTCCAGAGGACTGCAACAAAGCTGGTGCCAGGGCTGGAAGCAATAACCTGTGAGGAATGGCTAAGGACTTTAGGCTCATCTGGTTTGGAGAGAAGGAAGCTGAGGAGCAACCTTACGGCTCTCTACAGCTTCCTGAAGGGGCATAGAGAAAGAGGTGCTGATCTCTTCTCCCTGTTACCCAGCGATGGGATGCATGGGAATGTTAATCAGGGCATTAGGAAGCATTTCTTTACCAGGAGAGGTCAAACACTAGACTAGGCTTCCTAGAGAGTTGGTCCATGTCCCAAAGCTGTCAGTGTTTAAGAGGCATTTGGACAATGTACACAATGATATGCTTAAATTTTTGGTCAGCCCTGAAGTGGTCAGGCAGTTGGACTAGATGATCACTGTAGGTGCCTTGCAACTGAAATAGTCTGTTCTGTTCTAAGACAAGGCCAAGGAGGTAAGTAGGAAGACAGGTAGCAGAAATACATGTTTAATAGTAAGCACAGCTCTTATCTTGATGAAGACTCTCACTAACATTACATCTACAAAATGTCAAATTTGTTTCAGAGTATCACAGAACACCATCCATTTCTTAAGCCTTGTATAAGGTAACTAAAACAACAACAAAAAAAGAAAATCAGACTTTCAATTATTACTCACTACCTGAGGTTGAAGGCCCTGGTCACCAGCAGGGATTCCCTTCTCTTCAGCAGATTCATTTTTGTTCTCGTCAGGTGGCTCTGACTCTTCCTCCTCTTCTTCTTCTGCATCCTTAGTGTTCTCTGCATTTTCTTCTTGATCATGAGCATCTTTGTCCCCCTCATCTTCCCTCTCCTCTTTATCTTCAGAAATGCCTTCTTCAGCTGCTTCTGCATCTTGATCACCTCTCTCTGTCTCACCAGTATCCTCTTCATTCTGTTCTTCTGTCTTCTCTGCCTCATTTAAATCCACAGGTTTCTCATCTATTTCAAAATCATTCTCTTCTGGATTAAAAAAAAAAAATCAGAAAGGTGTATAAAAATTTCAGTGGAGACAGTGAATATTACAGATATTTGGAATAAAACTGCCCAGCCTATATAAAAAAAAAATCTTAAAATACTGAGAGTTCTATATACAGAATCTGTGATTTTCTATCACAAGATGATTCCTTTAAGTTAAATTTGGTTTCTAACTAACAATACATCAGGATGAATTCCTACTGATTTCCTTTAACCTAATATTTCTGAGGATCAGTTGACTTAAGAGTACAAATACTTGTAAGTACCACAGAAATAAAAAACAAAAGCAACTCAACAATTACAGAAGGAGCTTCTAGTGTAAGTTAGGGTTTATCACTTGGATAACAGGAGAAAGCTTGCCCCACGTTCATGAAAGGGAGGTAAAGGAAAATGTTCTAATGTTGCATTCTTTTCTGGTATGTTGCTATTTTGATACACAGAAATGGATTTGCAGCTTCTTGGTGGTTACACAGAATGCTACCACCACCTCTCTTCTTTCTATAGATAAAAATGGGTCATTATCTCACTGTCCCTCCCTATTTCAACTTGGCTTCCATCTAGGAATCTGTAGAGAGATTTTTCAGCTGTACCTTCATCTCCCTCCTCATCACTGCTCTCATCATTCCCCAGATTCAAATTATCAGGAAGGTCCAAAGGTTCAACTTCAGGCTCCTGTTCTTGCTGGCCATGATAAGGATCTACTTCATTCTCATCATACTCACGCTGTCAGAAAAAGAAAGGGGGGGAGGAAATAACAGGCATGTAATAAGTGGGAGGAAGGGCAAAGATAAGAAATAAGATTTTACTGTATTATCTGGGACAAAGAAATACTGGATACACTATTACATTCTGATCAGTTAAAAATGGATTTCCAGTGGTACACATCCTCACACACAAAGAGCAGAAAGGTTAATTTCAGCAAATGCACTGGTTGTACTTAAAATCAGCATATTTTGTGTTCAAAATCCAATTTTCCTAGCTGAAACATTCAAAACAGAATTGGCACCCTTGCATCCTAGGCAGAATCTTCATGCTGTATTCAGATTTTTGGGAAGAGTTCCACTGACTTCAGGTGTTTCTGTTGCTAAACAACAGAACGGGAGTGTTAAAACTTTGTTTGTTGAAACATCAGTTCAGTGTAAAGCCTGTTTTGGCAGCCATTACAAGTTCAGGTTAATGCAAACAAAAATTCTTTCTGGAACGTGGATCAGAAAATGTATCCATTATATCATACATAAAATATGTTTTACTTTTACCTCTGAAACAAACTAACTTTTTCAGTGCACTTCACTATTAAGTAAAGAACATTGCAAATTCTCAGAAATGTGTGATATGAGCAACAATGTGGTTTAACAGCAAGATACTCCATGTAATCCAAATAATTTTTACCTCATCAATTTGTTCATGGATTTTCTCTTTGTTTCCACTGTCCTCTTCCTGTTGCTCTTTTATCTCATCCTTGGGAGGCTGTTTTTTATTATCCTTGTTTCCTGTCCCCAAATTGTCATCTTTTGCAACGAGCTCTGAATCCTCCTATTAAACAACAAATTCAAACAAAACTCATTTATACTAGCTGCTTTTCAAAGTCTCAGTAACAAGACACCATTTCCTACAGAACAAAAAGACAACACTGAAGAAAATTTATCCCCTCAAACTATCCCTTTCCAAGACTAAGAGCTGTGAAAGGGAGTTCACACTCTGTCACATTAAGTTATGAGAGTTTAATTCCTTTGATATTTTTCTTCCCACTCTTTTTCTCTTTACCTCATCCATTCCTGGCCCAGTTTCTTCTGTTTTACTACTAGCATCTTCATCATCATCATCATCTTCATCCCCCCAGAGCCTTTCATCCAGTTTATCATCGGCTTCAGCATTATCAAGATTTCCCATCTGCTTATCCAGTTCCTCCTCTTCATCTGAATTTTCCTCATTTTCTGTGTACAGTTCAGAATGTGTTTCAGTACAGAAGAGATAAAGCTATTGTTTTTGTTAACTTCATAAACAAAAAAGCAATCATACTTAGCATCTTATCACCCATTGCAGTTAACTGAGGTATGAAGGAGAAAGACACACATGCACCAACAACCAAACAAGCAGGGTTCTAATAAAGTAGTTCATAGTGTTCTCTTCATGCAGAGCACTGTCTCCCTCAGACTAACAGGTGTTACTGGGTGGGTGAAAGTCCATTCCACTCTATCTGTTTATTAGTTTGGAATCTCCCTTCGTGTGCACTCTTTCCATTGCTTAAAAGTTAGCAGTAACTTCATAGTCACATTCTGAAGTTAACTGAAGCTATGTTCTCAAATGATCTTCAACAGCTCAACAAAGTCAGTGATTAGTTTTAAAAAGCATCTATAGGTCAGCTTACAACAGGAAGAAAGGGTTGTCTCCCTTCATTCCAAAACCACCACAGTGAAAGAAGAGACACAGTATTTCCTTTGTACACTTCTTTGCAGTCCTATTAATACTTCTTAGTATTTGTACTCAAATAGCACTACTCTGTTGTGGAAGTGCCAAATGGCACTACTGGGAAAAGGTTTTTCACCCAGAGGGTGGCTGGGCACTGGAACAGGCTCCCCAGGAAGGGGTCACAGCACCAAGGCTGACAGAGTTCAAGAAGTGTTTGGACGATACTGTCAGGCATATGGAGTGACTCTGGGGGATGGTCCTGTGCAGGGCCAGTTGGACTTCAATGATCCTAGAGGGACCTTTCCAATTCAGGGTATTCTATGATTCTACATTGCTGAACATGAACTTTATAATATATGCTTTGTTATATGAAAGTATCAACCATTACTGTATTGATCTATAACTCTTCTTAAAAGTTTGCCATAGTGGAAGAACCAAACCTTTTTTCTCCTGTTCTCCATCATGCATTTTTCCTTCAAAGTCTTCTGACATTTCAATTGCATTGTCTTCCTCTTCAATGTCTGGTTTAGAATCTTGATCCTCTTTCTCTTTCTTTTCACCTTTTCGAAAACTGTCTTCTATCTGAATTATTGGGGAAGTCAAAAATTACACTGGATCTTGCATATGTATTAAAGCTTACTTAACTACAACAATATTTATAAGCTGACATGCAAAGATAAAAGCCAACATAAACAGGAGATTGAAGGTAACTTCATGTTTCTTTTAACCGAAACATACACACCATGGATTTCAGGAGCTTTTTTAGTTTTACCTCAATTAAACAAGAACAACTTCAAACACTTGCCTGATCTTCACTTTCTATTTTGTCGCTCACATCCTTCTTGCCTTCCCCATCTCCAATACCACCATCCTCATAATCATGAAACTCTGTTGCTCCCTCTCCAGCCTCATCTTCAAGTAATTCTTTCGGCAGACAAAATCCCTATGAAGGCAAACAGAAACTCAAGACCTTCTGTAGTAGTAAGTACATATTTCAGCTTAGTTTCTATGTAAGACTTTTATACACATCAAATATATGCTTACCATTTATCCACTGTTATCTCTAATAACTTACCTTTTGGGCAAGCTCTGTAAAAATGCTAGTTAGAACAGAAAGCAGTTTTCCAGTACTTCTGTGAGATGCCAGTGAAATGGTGAGGTAGAACAGGATAAGGTCTGAATACTTGCAGAGCATGGGCTTTAGACGCACCAGCAAATAGCAGGACTGGTTGAAGAACTGCAGCTAAAACAAAAAACAGCTGTCAAACACATACATACTGAGATGCACCTCAGAGAGGGTGATGATGCTGACAAAAAACAGATGCTCTAACCAGAAATATCAGTAGGGGAGTTTAAGTAAAATTTCCAAAGTTTCTGGAGCTTTTTTTAGATTTTTCACAAAACCTAAAATGTTATCTTCTTACTAAAGGAACACCTGGCTTTTGCACTAGAGAAGACTACCTATATTGGGCCATAATTTCTCACATGCTTCTAGTTCAAAAATACTGGGCAAGAAGAAGCAATGCACATTTAACTGCCAAAGTTCACAGTTCCAAATCTTTTGAGACTGCTGAAATGCTGAACAACAGACCCTGAGCCAAAGCTGACCTCCAGATGAACCTCCAAACCTAATGTTATAGTTAGCCATGTATCTGCTCGTTAGCATAAACTATGTATGATCATTAGTAAAATACATAGTATGATAAAGACTACACCTGTATAAGCATGTATGCTTATTAGTAAGATGTATTTGTACATGCTCGTTAGTGAATATTTGTATCTGTTAATTAATGAAACATGTATGACTGTTAGTGAAATATGAATGCATTTATCCCTCCATATTTAGGGACTGGTCAAGGCCATGGTAGTAGGTCTCTGGCCTTGTTGGGCAGTAGATGGTCAAAGCTGACTCCCTTGGATTTCCCCTGAGCCCTGGCCAGGCTTTGGGTGAAACTCAAGGGGAGAAAGGAAGGCAGATATTTTTCTGCACTAAATAAGTGATGTAAGCTTGTTTGTTTAACAATATAAAAGCTGGACCTTTTCACAGCAAAGCCAGAGACCTCACCTATGAGTGGATGCACTGCGTAGGATTTCCCAGTTACTGGGAGTGGTTCTCCAACCCTTCCTGGTGATCAGGGTTCCCCAGCTGACATGCAGGTCTGGATGCTGATTATGGTAATGCATCAGGGTAACTGGTGATGTGTCTTTCTTAATCACTACAGGCACTCTTTGTAGTAATGATTAAGTGCATTGCTGAGCTTATCTTTTTGTAATTCTTTACTGTTTTGCACTATAGTAAAATTACACATTCGTTCTTTAAGGTTGATGCCTGTGTTTCTTGTGCTGACCCTCGTCCCCTGCCAAAACAATCCCTAAGCCAAAAAACTCTAGAGAACAATTTTACCTTATGTTTATCTGAAGTGTAATCCTCCCCATAAGATTTCAGGATTTCAAGGAGGTCTGAAACCTCTGAAATTGCTTTCTGCACATGTAAAGAATCCAGATCAGCAGAGAGATCTTCATCCAAGAGTTTAGTTATATGTCCTGCTTTAATTACATCAAATGAGGCTTCATCCTCTTTGTCTGAAATACATAAAAAAAAAAAAAGAAAATCAAGTCAGACATTCTAAAAATGTTATAGCAAGTAATCTAGAAATACCCATTCTATCTATTCAAATAGACAACTTCTATTAAAATGGCAATTTCATTGTGTATTCATACTTCTGCTAGACAGACAATTTAAGAAATTTTTAGGTTTGCATAGTTCAAACTCTTCTCCCCACTTCAGTAAATTAACAAACTTACCATTTTCCTCTGGAGATTTTTCTTCCTCTTTTCCACCTTCCTTTTTTCTCTCAACCAAACACTGAATGGCATACAGAACAACACGGATCACAGTTTCCACTTTTGTTGAGAAGTGCTCCATGAACTCTTCATCCGACTGCTGAATTCCTTTTAAACCATAACACATGCAGTTTTACATAGAAACACATCAGATTACAGGTCCCTATGTTTCCCTTATGCAAAGACCATGACAGCACTATGCAACTTTTACTAAACAGTTCTACCAAAATCTCCTTGTTGATCCTGATCTACAACTATGGTGTAAGATCTGGTATCAACAGTGACAGTAAAAAAAATTTTACTGCACAAATTAGGTCCGGACTAAATTTTGCAAATTTGAATTTCATGACGTGTTTCCGGATATCAGAATGAACACAGGGCCATCTTCAGTAATAACTAAATTAATGAATTCTGGTGTTTTTATCTATATGACAAACCAGGCAGAGAAAAATTGTCCTTACCACTGCAATTTGACATGGAAGCAAGAAGTTGTGTTCTCCAGGCTGTGAAGTCTGCAGATACATTATTAATTTCTTCTTGTATATACTTTAGGCTCTTGATTAGGGCTATCTGATCTTCAGCCTGCCTGTCTTTCCCATTTGGAAGAAACAGGGACTCTATACCTTGTAACTGAGCTGAGACTTCCAGCAAACAACTCACAGCTGATGTGCAAACTTCAAAATCTCTCCTGCAACAGAAATACCATAATACTGAAAGAAGAACAAACCGTTCAATTTAAACCTTTTCTTATGGCATGGATAAGGGGAGAGGCAGCAGATGTTGGTGCTAATAACATCACGACTGTGGGTTCAATCCCTGTTCAATCAAGGCCATTCATTTAAGAGTTGGATTTGATAATCCTTGTGGGTCTCTTCCAACTCAGAATATTCTGTGATTCGGCAATCTCCATCTTGAATTTATTAAATAAAAAGTTTGGCAACAAGCTTATACTCTCACTGTTTGAAGCAGAGAGAAAATGAGATGACTATTATTATTAAAAAAACCCAAACAAAAAGAACAGAAAGTGTTTTTCAAGAGCATCTGAACCCGCTTTTCAAAATACACATAGGCAAGCATTTTCAACGTGACTTCACACGTCTTATATGAAAACAGAGGAGAGATTCAATTTCTTGCATATGTTGAACTCACCAGGAGTAAAACAAGGTCTCACGTGACTGCTGTCTCACTTTGTCCACTTCTGCTTTCATTGCCTTCACGTTTGCCAGTGCTGTGCTCAACTGCGTAGCCACCTGCTGCCATAACTGATCCTTATTTCGCATCCTGCACCCAGGGGGCAATTGCTCACTTGCTACTGGAGACAAGTATTTTAGCTCTGAGGGAATTAGGTCAGGTATTTCCGTGGAAACATTTCCAATGTCAAGTCCTGAACTCTGAAAAATGTTTGTTTTGACATCTGTCCTTTCACTGTCATTGCACTCAGTTAACTCTTCTCTTGGGCAGCACTGGATAAACCAAGACAGCTCCTCCAGAACCATCACACACTGCATGGAAAGTTGCTGCAGTTTGTCAGTCCAGCATTGAATACTGTCTTGAGGAGGAAATGCTGCATTATATTCTCTGTCAGCACTCAACCTAGAATCAATCTCTTGAACACAGCTCAGGAGGTTCCTAGTTAAGAAAGAGAAGTTACAATCACTGAGTTTTATGTTATATTTCTCTTTTAAAAGCTCAACCTTCAGACAAAATTAATAAATTTTGGAATCCAAACTTTTTCTGGAAAAACAACTATGACAGTCTTTTCTTAAAAAAAATATATTTGCTTAAGTAGTGAATTTTTCTCTCCATTGCATTGTTTGAGTTGTCCTGAAAACAGGGCTTTGTAATATTTCTCAAAATCTATGCCATCTTTTCAAAAAACCCTTCAACTCCTGCCCTGATACTCAAATACTGATTATTTTTCTCCTTTGTAAAAGTAAATTAGATTCTAGCACAGCACACCTTCATTTTCTGAAGTGCTGTTTAAGTCAGCTCATAAAAACGATTAGCCTGATTTGTGATCAAAGTCACAGTGTAGTTAAATATCTTAGAAGTTTCACTATTCCTGGAACTATAAAGTTGAGGAGTTTGTTTTGTTGGAGTTTTGGTGTTTTTCAAGTTTCATGGGGTTAAAGTAAATTTTTTATCAGTAATCTCCAGTCCAGATTTCCTTCTCTGTACAAAAGAATGAGCTGCTAACCTGACTTCAAAAAAATTTATGGATTACAGTGGTGGTGAGCACAAATAATGTCAAACAATGGAGTTTGTAATGAAACTGATGAGTCACGCAATGGAGTGAAAAATCACAGCAAGTAAGAAAAATTTCTCATACACTTTTCCTTTCACATTTTTGATAAAAGATTTAGTATCTCCCATCTTTCTAGAATTTTTCTTTGTAAGTTGCTTATTTTTTTTTTTTTGCTCAGATTAAGCCAACAACTGGAATGAAACCAAAATTAACTCAGACCAACACCAAACAAGAGATATGTAACAATCTGTAAGCTTTATGGTTTAACTGTGTTATTTTGTGGTCTTCATGTATGCCTAACTTGTTTTACAAAATTATTTTTGATTCCAAAATACTGTGACAGGATCAACTTAAATATTTTCTACTGGGCTAAATTGAGGGGAGGACAGAAATGGGGAAGTAGAAGGAATATTTTAGGGTCTTTTTCTGTCTTTTATTTTTATTGAACTGAATTGCTTACTGTCAAAACTCCTTGCCAGCATTTAAAATGCTGGAAAATGAAAAATACCTCAGTAAGACCCACTGCTCTGTCAATGCAGTAAGAGACCGTCTCTGTCTGACAAGCATCCGCAGGAGGTGTGCAGTGAACCCTCTGCATCGTTCAATGCTACCTAGTCCAATATCCTAAAGAAAACAGATACAAAAAAAGTGGGAGGGAACAGTTAGATGAAGAAGCAGACAACAACATTCTCTGTGCCTCCATTTCATTTCAATGAGCAGGCTGAAAGGTTATGGTTTAATTGAAAAAGTTCTAAAATGCAGACAAGAGTTACAATTATTACAGTTTCCCCATCTTCATCTTTCCTGCATCTTCCATATATCCTGCATACAAATTTGATTTTCAAGTAGCTTCTGCAACAGTCCCATTAAATTTCACTCCACTGCAGCAATTCTTGTCAAGAATTTCATTCCAACAGCAAAGCTACCTTACATAAATAATGATTATAATCTAAAGAGATACCAGCCTAAATGTTTTACATTCATGACCTAAAACCCCTTCCACAGTTCAGTTTACCAGATATACTGTCAATTACTTTCTCTCCTTTCATTAGAAGTGGTCCTATCTTAAAACTCAGAATAAATGATCACAGCACACAGCATAACTGATCACAGCAACATTCCATTACTTGTGGCCAATATCAGCTGTGACTTGGATAAGATCGTGTTAGAAAACAAGTGAGAGTAAGAGCATCTGGAAGAGATCCTTTTTTCCAGGAATGCTGGAAAAATGGTACTGGTTTGGCAGAGCTCATTTATCTGTTACACTGATATTAGACCGACTTTTAAACAAAGAAATATATTGGCATTTTTTGTGTTGGACACAGACTCCAGTTTTGTCCAATTATAAATATTAACTGATTTCTTCACAGGCACCAAATAACGCTGCGTTTATTTTCCTAACAAGTTTGGATTCAGCATTTTGTGAGTTTTCTTCATGCACAAAAAGTAGCAATTTGGGATCTGCTGAGACTAAAGATACCATACTTCAAACAAATCATTTACCTGGTTCTGATTTTGTTCCTGCATAGTTTTAAAATGCATTTAATGAGTGGTCCAAAAATGTCATATTTTATATCATATTACAGAACACAGCACTATCTCATGTCACCTTTTTGCTACTAGAAAATTTCAGTCCAAGCTGGTAAAATAAAGCTAAGAACAGTAAGATTTCCACTTTTACATCATTGTTTTTACCTTGGCAGGTGCTAACAATGCTGTCTGAAGCCGGGAGTGACGTGCAAGAGACCGATAGAAGTACTTCTGGCATCCATCCCAGGCAGAAGAAATCTCTGTCAGCAACCTGGCAGAGCACAAAAAGTCTGGTATTAGACAGTACCTCAGCACACTGGAAGCCACCAGGTCAGCTCTTTGGCCTAATAATTTTGCTTATAATTTGTTACTTTGCAAATGCACCGATATTGCAATTCTTCATTTTTTCTACAAGTATCCTAGTTTTAAGAAAGCATTTAATGTTTATAATAAACCCTAAGGCAAACATAAACAACAGGCAGCAAGGTCTCTATTTTTGAATATCACTTAGAGTGATTTTTTTTCTTCCCCCATGCAGTTAAATCCAGCTTGATACAGAATCCTTTATTTTGGCCTTGATGAAGGATATCATAAACTAAATCCTTATATCTGAGGAGGATAACAACCAGTATGTCTCAATGCCAAAAAAAAAAAAAAATATTGTCTGAAAAACAATTAAAAACGAAAGAACATCTTTCCTCTAAGAAAGATTTTCCAGAAATGCCTAGTCTGAAGTGTATATATTTTCTCTTCATATATTCCATTATTTAATGAAGACAAAACAATTAAGTAATCCCTGCAAATCACAACTCATCTTTAATAAAATCATTAGCAGTTTACAGTCTAATATGATGCTAGCAAAGCATCTCAGGCAAAGCTGCACAGTGGAGGGCGAACTGAAATTTAACTCATGGAAATAATGAAACTGAGAGGACAGTTGTCAAAGGTGCAAATTTTAAAAACAAAAGCCAAAACAAAAAGCCTCAAACCCTTGCTCAGTTGCATGTGCCAGTATAGTATGTATGGGATTTTCAAACTGATAAGTAATGGGAGTAAGGGAATATGCAAAATCCTAAATTAATTACAGTCTGGAAATACCTGTCTAAATCAACATGCAATGAATTCTATATACTACAATGCAAGTAACACAATCTAAAGGTAAAAAAGTTCTGTGTACATACGTGGCATCCAGTTCCTGTGCACAATTCAGCACAGCCAAAGCACTGTGCAAGTCCAGTGGACGTAGATAGAGTAATTTGTGATACTCTTTTGAACGGGACCACGAAAGACCTTTCCGGTATGATAAACCTGAAATGATATTTGAGCACACATCCCTTTATGCTCTCATTCTTTTATATGAAAGATGTCACTCTGGTATTAATGGTATTACGATGTAAAATCTGATGTGGTTTTCTCCTTGATGCTATCTGATTTTGACAAGTCTTTGACCATGCTGCAAATTTTGTAATGTAAGAACACATTGCAGCTTAGCTGCCTTCAGCTGAAGTAAGACAAACATTGACCTGTGTATATAAGGGACTTTTCACTGCTCCTGGTCCTTTTTAGAAAACTGGCTTAGGGATCATCACCTCATTTTTGAGACATGAAAAGGCTGGTGAATGAGGAAGGTAAAGATGTAACCTGAAATCAAAGATGGAGCCCAGTAAAGAATTTTAATTCCATCTGTTAATGAAATATTCATAGCATGTTACAACTCCAGCACAGATTTCACAGGGCAGGAATGGCAGATATTCCTTTGGCACCAGTGGGTGCAAAAAAAGCCATCAATAGATCATTCAGTGTCCATGGCTTAAGCACACCTCTGCCAATCTGATCTCTGATAGTCTGTCATCTGAGAGATGGGCTCTCATTCTAATGAGCTAACTCCATTTCAGTTCTAGATCAGAAAAGAAATACAAGATAATGAGCTTTCCTCTTGTTTCTAGAAGCTGGACAGTGACTTCTGAGTGGAGATAGAGCAGATTTTTGCTTCAGAAAAGCCACTATTGTACATCTAATGGAATGCAAGAATAGAAGGTATTTGAAAGTGCAAACACACCAGGCCTCAGAGTCAACAAAGAGAAGGAGAGACTTATTCTAAATTTATCAGTGACTTAGTCACTTCAAGAACATCATATTATTGTAAGTTTAGATGTATTGGCAAAAATAGTAAAATGCTCAAGAACTTTGTACTTTTAAACCAAGCTTATTTTTAGTCAAAGCTCACCTGTTTTAGCAAGACTTTTAAAGAGATCTGACAAAGCCCGTTGCTTTTGCATCTGAATATGCTTTGCCTCTGATTTCTGCTTCTCCTTAGTTGCTGTCTGATCAAATGTTAAATTTTGCAGTTCAGTTACAGAAACAATAATACCACCTGCATAGAAGGCAGAGGACAAAGGTAAGAGATGTGAAAATTTAATGTACACAAAGCAGCAGTGGGAAGACAGTCTAGGGAGGGAACTATATATCTGCACTTTTTTCTGATTTGTTCCATTTATTTTACTGAGGTCAACTGTGGTATGGAAATCACAAGAATACCTAACCTGTGAACTGGTCAAGATTTTCCACCAAACTTAAGAATGAATTATTTTTTGTAACTGCTGTACACATCTTCTTCATTTTTTTAGTAAGCTTGGGCAGACGATTCTGAAGAGAGTCAGTATGAAATGTAACGCCATCCTGACATTCTTCTGGGAGCACCCCCTAAGAAAAAAAAATGAAAGAAAATGACACACACATACTCAAAGCTGTCTTGTTTTGCCACTAGAGTAAATCACTGCAAAAACAAGGGCTGAGTTGTGCATTCATCTGAAACACCAAAACATGTCATGTGATCCTTTGAACAGTTCAGCACCAACAGTTGAGGAAAATCATAATACATGCATGTCAAGAATACATTAGTTTTAAAAACAAACAACTGGAAGATGCTATGATTCTACTGTCTTAGGTGTTTGTCATTACCTCTTTCAGAGGTTATCACTGTTTCAGGTCTGCTTCCTCTGCCTTACAAGCTCGAAGGCACAAAACTAAATCACTAATGTGCTCAGGGTGTTAGATAAGAACACCCTCATTTACTTTCCACTAGACACAAAGTCTGTTCCTAAAGAACAAAACCAGTATGCAAGTAGAAATTATTAAATTACTTAAGTAATTCCCCAGCACGTCCAAAGCTAACCCATAGAGTTTGTTTTCAATTTAAGTTTGCATGTATCTTCTTTAAGGAATAAAGACAACATGAAACTTCAAGAAGTAAAACCAGTAACCCTATTAACTATCAGTAATAGGCTTGCAAATGACCAGTCAACAAACCAAACCCTCAGTCAATTAAACACATTAGATTTGCATTAGATTTCTGCCTCCTCATTCTACCCTCCTGACTGTCACGGGGCATGTGCAAGATCAGCCCCACTCTTGGTCTGAAGACACTGAACAAAACTGAAAGTAACTGAGCATTTCCCCACTCACGGCCAAATTCTGATGAGTTACAATTGTCTCTTGCATCTTCTTAATAAAAACAAATGATGTGAATAAGAATCTATTTTCAGAAAGAAAATTAGCTGACCTCCTCTCTGAGGTGCCCAACTTAGAGATGTACTAAATTGAGACACTGAAGTAGGATTTACCATGTATCAGCTTGTCCAAGGCAAATGTTCACAGTGCACAAACTGTCAGCCAACAGCAAATGTAAGACAGAGTAGTGCATTCCCCTTTCAGGATTCAAGCCCAAAGTGATTTAATATTTAATCAGAGCTTATATACACACTAATCCTACAGCTACATGATCATGTGTTTGGGTTCTTGTTTAGAAGAAATGGGTGGTAACAATTTCAACTCACAGTCTGCACTAGTAGGAAAGTCATAAATCGCTGCAGACAAGATGTAAGCAACTTGGAGATGAAATGTCTAACAGCTTCATCTCTGTCTTATAGATATTAGATATTGTGCCAGATCATGCTTGTCTTTCCATGCTGCATTCCCTCCCATCTGCAGTGTTTCATAACACTGAACACAAGTAAGACCAAAAAAGTTTATAATATATTCAACAAATTTGACACTTACATAAGATTGTCCTGCATGAATCAGTGAAAAGCAACATAGACATGAAAATATTCTACCCACATTTGGAGTAAAGAATGCAGTCACCTTGGCAGCATCTGTTCTAGCAGACAGAATCTTTCTTAATGTGTTGTTTAGCCTCTGAACTTTGGTTTCTTTGTTCTCAGATTCTTCCTGCTTTTGCACACAGTCCAGCTGGTCTTCCTTACCAATTTCCACCAAGGCAGGCTGACATGGCTCATTCAGAACAACTTCAAACTTCTTCATGAATTTAAAGAGGGTTCTGAATACCACAGGAAAGCAAAAGTGTTACTGGGCTTTATAATCCTAGAAATCTCTCAGGTGCTGGAAATAAATGTTTCTACTGCATTATGAGCAGAAGTACTGTTGCATTCAAATTTAACATCATAGAAAAATCATCTAGAAGGAGGTTTCCCAACAGGGACCTTAATTTCAAGTTCTGAGTTACCTGCGTATTTTTTCAACTGATTGCTTTATAGCCCAGAAGCTGACATCATTCCACTTGGAAATTTTCACAAATTCCTATTAGGAAAATAAATAAATCAATGGCATTACTTACATAAATAAAATGAAATATTTCCATACCAAAGATGATCTTTAATGCTTATCAGCTATGATGATCTGGTAGTCTTAAAATGCAAGACATTTTAGTAAGTGAGCAAATTATTGCATAGTCATCTTAGTCTATTAATATACATGTTTACACTAAAACTGCTGCATAGCCACATGTTATAAAATCAAAAAGGGCTTCACCACGAGGCAGAAACCTTCATAGATAAAAGGGACTGATCAAACATTAAAGTCTTCAACCACCCCTCCACACACACACATATCAAAAATAAGTTCTTGCCAGAGAAAATGTGAAATCTAGGAGTGATTTCAGTGGCCAACAGAGCTATTATATAAAAATTCAAATAATATCTGCTCCACTGTTCCTTTGATTAGATCAATATGTTGCCTGAGTCACGTTTCCTTTTACCTTAAGTTCCTTTTCTATGGGTTGACGAAGTTCAGTGATTCTGGCCTCAACACACTCTGAAAACTGCTTATAGTAATGGTATAGATTCCACAGGATGCTGCACAGAACATCTAGATGGGACAGATAATAAAAATATTGTTTTACAACAGGATATTCTTCAGTGTCATGACAATAAATGCACTACAGTTCTTTCTGGAATCATGAAGCTTAGCGTGGAAAGTTTGGAATACCTGACAGCCACATTGCTGGAAAGATGACTCAACACATGTAATGCAAACACAGCTTACCTTTTTCTGCTACTTGAGGTATCAGCAAGACATGGCAGTGGAAAACCAGTAGTGCTTGAAGCCGTGCATGAAACTCTCCCAGAGTAGAGCCTTCAATGAAAGCCTGTAACGTGCTGACCAGGGTTTTCAGATCCATTTGCTCAGTTTCTGAACATTGCACCAGAAATTTAGAAGGAAAGTGAGAGACAACAAAAACCCCAAAAGATCAATGTGAAAATAGTTGCCTGCTCTTTGTAAACTTTAAGCTAAATATCAGGTCTTTATTAGGAAAGATTTCAGACAAAATAGGAAAGGGGCAGGGAGGGGAAGAATTCTAATTTAATAATAAGTAAAACTAACAAACACCATAGTGGAAGAAAGAACAGGGAGCACAAGGCAGCATAAAGACAGTGACTGAGAAGGCCATTTACATGTCCAATGTCAGAGTCCATCAAGTACTTAAAGAGCACTTGCTATTTTCTATGAACGAATGGCTTTTTCAGTCATGACAGATGGACCATACTACAAATTAGTTCCTGCCAGTTCCTTAACTTCTCAAAATCATGAGGACAGAAATAGATCATAGACAAATCTGGTAGAGAATACAGCGTATTACCTATTGAAGAAGACATACATAACATGGGTTATGTAATATAAACCAAAGATCTGAAGCTCATCAAGTTAGTGCATTAATTAATCCTGAGACTGAAAGAATTCTGCCTCATGCCAGAGGATACTGCTTTCATCTTTACAATTCCATTACATTGGAGGAGGCAAGGGACTGAGAGCAGTATTCTTTACCCTATTTTATGCAACATGGACAGCTGCAGACAGATTTGCTAAGAACAGTATGCACCAAAACATATTTACTGTAAGAATCTGTTAGGCTTTATACAGAATGTTAAAAGCAGTTTAGCTGTGATAAGAGTTATTCTTTCTATAGTTAAAAAAATAAGGTGTCTTTTTCCGTTGCAGATGGAGGCTTCCTACCCTCCAAATCTGTTTGAAATGTCCATGATGTACAGCTGCCACAGTTCTGAGTTCTTTTAGATGCTTTTTACTGACATCTTTTTTTCTTTACACCACCTACAATGTTGGCCCCATGAACCACAGGGGGTTTCAGAAATACAAACAAGCAAATTTCACTCCATACAAAAGACCTTCTACAGTCATGGAATTTATTGTAGGGGAAAGAATTACATGTGAAAGTGCATTGTCAAACTCTGGCATTTAGAACCTTAATCATGCATCCTTAGTAACTGCTACAACTGCATCACACATTCATTATAAGGCCAGCACTTACGTTCTGTAGTTGCCTCTGTCTGTTCTTGCACATGCTTCTCAATCATCTGATAGATTGAGAACCAGTGCTTTGTGGATTTCTCTACATGCTGCTTCATAATGTTGTCCAAACTTACTGACCAGCAACTGAAAACAAAAAGGAAAGGCAGAAGAGAGAAAAAATAAAGCAAAAGTGTTGTGGATAGTTTGGGCTTTAAAACAACAAAAACTTTATTCTCTCTTTCTACTAAACTAATGGAAAATTTTAGGATGCAATAATCTGCACATATGCTTAATGTATACGTTCAACTCCTGAGGATCACTGTTTCGCCAATATTAAAGAAGAGAGAAGAAATGCAGGAACTAGGGGTGGTAGAACAAAAGATCAGAGGCAGGTTCAAAAGTTTCTTTTGCTCTGAACTTGAGGGGAACTCATAGATTTCTTATCATGGCATACGGTGGCTATAAAAATTTCACATGGTCGTAACAGGAGACTGGACAATAAATAATTTTTAAGGAAAATTTAATGAGGGTTGTTAAACAGACAACACTGCAGGCTTGGTAAACCCTAGGATGAAAACAGGAGAGCACTGGGAAAATACCAGGATGAAATACTGTAATTCTATCCTGTTTCTCCTCCTCTCCTGAGGCAAATACATAGGGTCACCACAGGCTGGACATGCTCATTCTGAGCCACTACAGGTACTAGTTGCCTCCCCCCTCACTTTTACTGTGACAGGCACATAGAAGCATTTTCAATGATTAAGGCAATTCGGCATTGGAATGTGCCTCCATATGGAGACGAAAGCTTACAGTATCTAAGAAAAAGGAATATGGAAGGACAGTTCTTACTTCAACTCCAATTTACGCCACTGAATAATCAGTTTTGTGACCAAATCCAGATGTTTCCGCAAGGACAAAGCTCGACTAGCATTTTCCTCCCAGTCCTGTTAAAAAAAAGAAGGTCTCCTTTATACAAAGACAGAAATTAGTCCTTGCATGGCAATACTGATTGCAGTACTCTGGATTACTTTAAACTTTCAGCATGGAGCAAGTTCACTTCCTCAAATCCTGACAAGGAGACAGTTTTCACATTAAAAACATGGTACCCATATAAATAAGGAAGCATGAAAGAGAAAACAAAACTTTCTCTTAGCTTTTTTCTTACCTGTGCTTTTGCAAGAAGAATTTCCAAGCCATTCAGGAATTTTGAGAGAGGACTAGAGAGAGGAAAACTCCGTATTCTGTCTATCACAACTAACAGCTGCAGAATAAAAACAGAAGCATTCAACCTATAGCAAGAGCTTTTCAACAGAAGTCATGAAGTTAAGCTAATTTGCATTAGTGTAATCCTGCCCCTTCAAGAGGTAAAATTGGTTTTGGGTTTGTTGTTTGGGGTTGTTTGTTTTGTTTTGTTTGGTTGGTTTTTTTTTTCATTTTTAAGCTGCTTTCTCAATTTAGTTCTTCACTATTAGTTCAGTGAAGACCAGTGCAGCTTGGGGAAAGGAGCACAAATGACCTAATGCAGAGTTCCAACAGAATCAAAGTTTTTATGTTACTCTAAGAAATGTAACCTGATGGCCACACAGGTCGCATCAGTGGTTCTAAAAATAAGCATTCTAAAGCACTTTGCACAAACAGCAAAAGACATCAGGGATCTTTGAGGTATGGCAGATTGAAGGTTCCTTAAAGCTCTAAGACAGGAGTAGGCAGAATACCACTTAACATTTCATAACTAAAACAGAACAGCAAATAATACCTAATACCTCTTAAGAATAAATAGGTATGACTTCAAAATATCTGCATAAGTAATACAGATAACATCTAGGCAAACATGTGAATGTCTGTGCACATGTCAATGCATATCTATACGCATATTTACACATAAATGCAATGCTAAAATGTTCCAGTTTCCCCCAAGTATTTGTTGAGGTGTTCTCACCTGCACAAGTACTGGATGCTCTGGCCATTCCTGCAGTAGCCCATTTATTTCTTTAGCAAAATTATCAAGTACAGGTTGGCACTGTCGGACTTGCTGAATATTAGGATGCTGGTAGAAGTCATATGGGCCATCTTGCTGCAGCATGAGATCTGATGTTAATTCCTCAAAAAATGTATTGCGAAGGAGAGTGCTGAGTAGAAGCTGACTTCCCAAAAGACTATCATTCATTTCGGCACCTAGGAAGCAAGTAAGGAAG
>JAWWMO010000121.1:78449348-78481529 GCA_035047845.1 Dendrocincla fuliginosa | reverse complement strand
GAAGGAGAGTGCTGAGTAGAAGCTGACTTCCCAAAAGACTATCATTCATTTCGGCACCTAGGAAGCAAGTAAGGAAGACATCACACATGCAACTAATTCTTTTTTCAGTTGAATAGATGAAGTTGAGATTCTTTCCCCTGTATCCCAAGCCTTAGCATGTTACACTGTTCCACTCATAAACAATAAGATGAGAGTATGGAAAAAAAGAGACATATTTAGAGTTTATATTCTCTATTTTATAATTTTTTTCTATAAAACTAAAATTGGCATCCTAAAGGTGGGCTGTGATCCTGTCAGAACACAGCTCCTCGGTGCATAAATTCATATCAAGCAGGTATTACTACAAAATTAGTAGCAAGACACTGTGGAAAAGCAACCCAACATATAAAAAAACCCCCCATGTACGTTACACCTCAGGTATGAACACAAAAATAAGGTACTGTAGAAACAGCCCTGACATGTTTCATCTTAACTGCAGACATACATTTATTAGATCAGAACTGAAATATATAGCTCTGCTTTGAAAAGTGATGACCCTGAGGTCTTGCACATCGTTAAAATGATTTACACATCAAGTGTTGCAAAATTCGGGGCGGGAGGGGGACAAAACCCCAAAACAAAACTCCTCCATTTTTCTTTTTCAATTATATATATATATAAGCTACATTTAAACCAATTCTTTTATGAACTTCATTGCAAATTCTGCTTCTGGGAAATTTCTGCAAGTGTATCATCTTCCACAGTACTGTGCTGATTCATGGGATCAAAATTTCACTTTGCATTCAATTTATTTTTAAACTGTGTTAGTCTTACGTATTACCAAACTGAATTTAAAAAAATCCATAGAAGAATAAAAATTGAATCATTCCACAAGACAATTCTGAACATGGGACAAATTCTTTGGGAAATGAATATTCTGTTGAGAGCATTTTCCCCATAACATGGCTGTTTCGTGACTGTAATACAATTCATTTGAAACAAACCATTACAAAGCTAAACCTGCATATCTGAAATACTGCCAGCAATCTTACCAATTAAGGGATAGAACTGTGACACCAGGCATGCACCAGTCTGATAGCAGGAAACAAATGTACTGAAATAATGCTTGGCTTGATGAGAAGGCAGCCTCTGTTGATACCACAGGGACTGAGCAAAGTTTAAGCACAACTGTTGATGAACCATCATTACTGTCTGCATAGAGCTCTTGGACAAGAGGGCTCTGTCAACTTCCAGATGGTCTTCCGATGGATTTTCAGTTTCCATTTTTTCTTCTAGGCTTGGCTGAGCTGTGATATCCTCAAAGTCCTGCCAATTACATGATAATCAAAGGTAAATTATAATTTCTTCCTTTAAAATGCCTTCTCTCTCCACCTCTCTTTTTGCACCTTTTGGCATTGCAAGGACATGCTAATGATCTGCAGCTGGTACCATATACTGATACAAGGCCTGCCTCACAGCCCAGATGTCAGGCTGAAACGGAACACAGGCCTACAGAACATTTCAGGGCATAACCACAGCAGGCAAGAGTGCAGTACAGTGATCCTTGAGCAGCTGCCAACTAAACCTCTTTCAGAAAAAGCAGCAGCAGCTGTGTCTGCTGATAAAACACCTCAGTGCTGTGTGGTGGCTTGAAGACCTGAACTGCTACATTGCAGCTGCTTTATTTAATCAGAGACTAACCTTCTCCCCAGGTAATAGAACCTCATATGATCTTTCTTGCTAAGTTAATCAAATTTCAGAATTTTACAACAAAAAACTAATTATATTGTCAATCAGTTAAGTAACTTGGGATTATTCACTTGAACCATGGCACACTTCAAGCCCAGAAGTCAATTCCAAATACTTTCTTAAACCAAAAGTTAAAGTAAACTAAAAGCACAATACTTAATATCTATCAGAATCTGCCCCACATTTTGCTTTTGGCTAAAGGAAAAAGTTTTATTCCTCGTCTTATTTATAGCATGTATTTTCGGGAGCTACTTCACATGTAATTTTTGTATTTCTTTACAGAATTACAGTTATTACCTTTTCATGAAAAGGAAATCTCCTCCTAAATTCTTCTTCTTCTTCCTCTTCCTCACTCTGTCCTTTCCCATGACTTTTACTTCTGTACCTGTACAGACTTTGTTGCATTGCCTCCTGCTCTTGGGCACGGCGTTCCTGTTCATCCCATTCATTTACAATTGCCTAAGGAAACACAAAGCAGTATGCTTTTATACTAGTTAATGTTTAAAACCATCTCATATTTCATCAAAGGGGCAGCATCTATTTTTCTTGGCTCTTCCCCTCTCTACAGTTTACAACAGTATAAATCAAAGCCGTCTAAGGTTTGAGAACTGCCCTCTCCACAAGCTAATAAGAAAAATGCAAAGACAGCAGTATGCAACAGAGTGCTTGGCCAAGTTCTGGGCTCCCTTCTCAATCATTTTATAAAGAAAGTCTCTGCAAAGTTTGCTTTGTCAGCCTGTCTTCATAGAAGGGTGTTCCAGCCCGCTGATGGTATCTGTGGCTCTCCTCCAGACCTGCTATAAGAGATCCATGACTTCAGCGGGGGACAAGGTAATTCAGTACAAGAATCCTAGGTACTGGCGTCCAGATGTTACCTGACACAGATGTCTGAAAAGCTGCAGAGATTTCTGGTCCATCTCTCCTCTGGATAGTACATGGCACCGAAGATGCAGCAAAGCATTCACTAGGAGCTGCTCCAGAGTTGGGCAGGGCTGCTCAACTCCCTCAGATTCCCCTTCAGAGTGCTTCAGAGAAAACTTTTTAAGTCCATGAAGGACCTCAACTGAATTCACTGAGCATAAAATTTCGGCCCGAGCAAAGTAGGTGGGGAAGGCACGGCCAACAGAAGGAAACGACAACAAAGAAGTGAGGAGGTTGGTTAGATCAGCTGGACACACGAAATTCTGGAGCACTGCATAAACTTCAGAAGCCACTAATCGCATGCCATGTTGCAACTGTAAGATGGCAGCTTGCAGCGGGATGATGGCATCAGGGAATACAGCATACTCCTCTGCCAGGTGTTTTCTAAACTGATGGTGGGATTGTTGCCACGATGCTTCTTCATTTAGCAGGTTTTGTACTGCCTGGAGCGATTTAGGTTTTTCCCCACGGAGAAACTGTAGAAGGCGGCTCAGAAGATCTTGGACTGAAGAAACCCGTGCTATGCTGTTGATGTACTGGTGAGCCTCCTGGTATAAGCAATCATACAGAGGAGCTGGAGGCCTGAAGGCCTTTTTTCTAGAAAGACTGCTTATTTGCTCCTTCAACTTCTGCATTCTTTCATGCAACAGTCTGTTAAGAAATAACATAGGCTAGTTTAGACATAGAAACATGTTTCATATAAACTCGTTTAAATATATTTAATGTAACAGTTAGATATATAAAAAGATTCATCAGAAACATTCTGATAGTGTGAAACAAAATAAGGAGAAAACAAGGCACACACTTATAGCATGAACATGTACATCTCTTCCCCCCGCCACTTCAACCAATTTCAATCACTTTTTTGCTTGCTACCTAACAGCATTGTGAGCATTTAGAAAACATTACTGCAAGCAATTTGTAAAACTCAGTCATTCAGAACCTGCTTTCAATGACTATAATTCCTTTAAGCAATAGCATAGAACTACCAGATCCAGTATGTGTATAAGAATAAAATCAGAAACTTCCATTAACAGTGCAAAATTATGAATAAGAAAGTTTTTATCTCCATGTACAAGGAACACACACAGAAACCCAAAGGAAAAAGCTCTGTTCACATACAATTTCCTTCTCAGGTTCCTAATATAAAAAACAAAACAACAAAACACCACCACCACAGTAGAAAACCCCAATAAAATAACAGTGGCTACAGATTCTGTACAACAGTGTGCTCCATGCAGTAAGAAATTTAATTCATCCACAGCACCAGAGGCAAAGGTTAGTGCTTCAATACACATATGGAGATTTCTCCCCAGTACAATCAGCAGAACTCTGCAAAATAGCACTGAGATGAAGAAAGGCCTCAAGGAGCTACAGTGACAGATAAACAATCCATCTCATTTTTACTAATTGATAACATTGTCACATTTTAAATAAAGTACTGCAATTTGGATGTATGGTTTTATTTTTGATTCTGGGCATGGCTTCAACTTTATCAATACACGAAGGCCACACCCTTTAATTGTTCTATTTACAGCAGAACAAAGAGGGTACAGACAATTGCTTAATCACTGCAAGTAAACAGCACAGCTTCTGCATTTTTCTTTACCATCTTGGTGTTAAAATCGATACTTTAAAATCAGGAATTCTTGCTTCCAGAGAAAGACAAAAATTGTAAAACTGTAGAGAGAAAACCTTCAGAGCCTGAACATACAAAGATGACATAACATACGAAGGTGACATGTCTAATCTAAAAGAGATGAGTTAAGTGCCTGGATGTTACCTGATATGTGGATGAATATAGTTGTTAACTGTTTCATCTTCAATACTTTTTCCTGTATGCAGCTGGGATGAAAAATCATATGTTTTCCATTCACACTCCAGCTGGTATAACTAAAAAGGAAAAAATAAACCATTCACAGAGGTTCTAATTTCAGTAACCACATAGGTACATCATCTTCTTAGACATTAAAACCAGTTCTAACTGTATAGTTTAAGAATCATGACCAAGTATTTGTCCAAGAATACCCAAGCCAAACTCCTCTGCGTTGATTTTATACAGTAAAAAAGTAAAAGCCAATTCAGCTCCATATTCACCTCTTCTTTTGCATACTTGAGCTTGTATTCTCTTTTAACAGCTGGATCAAACCTGGTCTGTGGAAGCCACACCTGGATCTGCACCAAACCAATAATCACCCAGAGACTTCCTCGCCAAGCTGGCTCTGGTAATTCCTTAAGCCCTTCTCCATAGAACTGATGCAAGCAAGTGAGCAGAAGAAACAGGAATTCTTTAGGAAGTAACTCCTGATCAGAGATGCTTCCAAGTATCTTGAGAAGGTACTCATATGCAACAGGATCCCTGAGGCAGAGCTTCTCGCAGCACTCCATAAATTCTTCTTGAAGATGCACTGGAACCAGATCTACCAGGGCAGAGAGCTGTCTGCCTATCATTATTCCTTGTAGTCTAGCATCCGTGTGCCTGGAGAAAAAGGAATGAGAGTTTACACATGGCAAGCGAGCTTCTGTAACATGCTTGATTTAAACAACACATGTGGAATAGAGGTCTTAATACCTAAAATCTGCTATTGAAGAGACAGGCAGGTTGGTCCACAGTGCAGTGCTGACTTTGTGAAGCTGCTTTGCTCTATCCATCCATTCTCCCAGAGTTACATGGGATGATGACAGAACAGGAAGCCCACTCACATCCCACTGGCTTGTCTTGCTGCTGCTAGTTAGAATTTCAAAGAAGCACTTTGAGAAAACGGCTCGTGTCAAGATGCCTGGGCCCTAAATTAAGAGAGTAAGAGTTAGATTGCTCAAATGCAACTTGCACTGATTAAGCTAGAATTCACTATATTGCTTTAGAAAACCATTGAATTATTCAATAAGAGTATTCAGCCTAAAGTTTGATTAGGTCAAAGAGACAAACCTTCATAGAACGGTTCATATGGGATTTAGAAAAGTTCTTTTCCTCTGTTGCGGGTAATGGCCTCCATGTCAACCAGTAGTCTGGGTCTGTGGTGAAAGTACTGCTCCAAAATGATGCTAGCACAGCATTAACCAGTTGAGATGACAGAACAGACATTTCTTCAAGGGGTATCTAAGGAAAAAGAAAAACCTAGAGGTGAGAATAATGTATGGGAGCAAAAGAGAATTAAGCACACACACATACAAAGAAAGTATGATACTGTTTTTCAATATGGATAGTACAAGATATTCCTCTAGATCCTTTACAAATTCACATAGTATTTGTTTGCATCTCTTCTCAAGAAAAAGAGTATGCTTCCCAAGATCTACACTGTCTCCTGTCTGTGAAACATGCAGCATTTTTACAGAGCAAGCTGTTAGAATACAGCCTCTAAACTTTGACTGTACAACCTTTTGCTACAATACACAAGGGTGCAGAAGCATGAAACAGGTAAAGCTATCCAAAACTCTGCTTCAAAGCATTTAAAGTGAACTTGTGGTTTACTGTGTTTTACGGGAACACAACCACTATATCATAAATATTAACCAGAGTTATTAGATGCTCTACAGAAAATGCATCAAATAACTTTATCGGTCTATTCAATTTGCAACACAGATCTAAAAAACCCTGAGATGCACAGGAACAGAGGTAAGCATTTTTCAGCATAAAGTTACTTTGAATACACAGATACAACCAAGCTGGCACCTGCCATTCAAACAATTTCCTGTTTTCCAATAGGTCACGGATGAATGGAACAATGCTACCAAACTGGATCATATAGAACTATGCTATTTTAAGACTTTGTTGTATTTTATTTATGTTTTAACATCATGTTTTAATTACATTTTCTAAAGGCTCACAGTTAATAACCTTCCTTACTAAAAGAAGGAGCAGGTTTCCTCAGGCACAGGTGGAAAAACTGCATGTCAAGAATCTTAGAGATATACTTATTTTAAAGAATCTGTTGAAAACAGATTCTGCAAGGCTAATTAAACTAAAACTTGTCCTTACCTCATTAAGGTGTAACAAGTGCCACAGTCCAGAAAGCTGATGAGAAGCAGCTGGTGTCATCTTCAGAGAAAAAGCTATAAACTGAGCTAGATCTGAACACATGCTTAGCTCTGGACTGCAGTTCTCCCTGTAGCAGGTAAAAAAATAGAACCTAAGTAATGCTTAAGCAGGGGACATGAAATACATTATCCAGATAGTAAAACAAATTGAGAACGGCAGGCAAAGTCACTGAAAGGTTAAAACAACAGCATTTCAAACACTGGAGAAGAACAAGCACTCAAATAATACCCAAAACACTTGAATCCTTCAAAGCTGACGAAATCTAAACACAAGAAAAAGGGGAAGTGGAAACTTCCACAGCTATAAGCTACGTGTTCAGCAACATATATAAAACGTTTGGGAACAAACTCTTTTCTAGATTTACAGTTTTTGTAAAAGATCAGAACTCTGCTGAATTCAATAGTGAACCAGTGATTCTAAGTCTCATCGCACAGAAAATTACTTTCACTGAAATCCATATATGAACAGCTCTCTTTTAAGGAATGGTAAACCAGACAAAACTTGGCTCCTTAAAACAACACTAACACTTCTTATACTAACAATGTTTATTTAAACTGTGATTCTATGTGTGTATAGTTTACACAAAAGGAAGCATGCACGCTAGTGTACTATCTCCATCTTCAGGTGTAATTCAGTCTTTCTGCAGCAGCCCCCAACAACATCGTGATAAACATCTTCATGTTGACTCCTAATATGAAGGACTCCTCTATTTCATTAAAAAGTAAATATATACTTGCAAAAGAAAAATGCTACGTGCCATTTACTACATAAAAGGTTTTAGTTTTCCTTCACCTATAACCCATTTTACCACTAATAAAGCAATTTCTGGAGTCTTATGTGTTTACTTGCAGGGGCGTGGACATCAGCATTCCTATTTTTGCCTCAATCAAGTAAGTTAGAATAGAGAAAAATTACCTTCTCAATATAATACTAAACCATTTCTCTACTGATACTTTTTATATTTGCAAAAGTGCAATTTTGCATGCAGACAATGAGTGCACATGCACATGCACATTTGTGTATACACAAATACACATATTTGTGTACTACATAGATATACATGCACATACACATAGCTATATATATATATATTACATGTATATACACACAGAGATTTACATTCCAATGTAAAGCACCAAAGTTACAGCTTCTAGCCAGGGATTCTGAAATTTCATGAAAGGAATATAGGATTTCTTCCTTCAACCTCCTTCTTACCTCCTTGCACAAGCCTTGGCCACATAATCTGCTGTCATTTTGTACTGCCAGAGGACACCTATGTATTCCATTGCAGGCCACAGCTGAACCTGACTGCAGAGCTGGTTTAGCAAGGCAGGGTCTAACTGATTGGAGACAGTGTCTTCAGGAAACCTCTCTTCTGAACGACTATATTTAACTCCTTCTGCTCTCAGGTGTGAATGCAAAGCTTTCAAAAAAATCTGTAGTTGACCTGTTTGACAGAACATAAGAAATACATAAATGCCTATACTTGCTAGTGAACATTTAACATCGTTACCATCTGCATACAGAAAGAATGGATATGACAGAAATCATCCTGTTGAGCTCTTCAGAAGTGTTACCTACCCAGACTAACATCTTCCAAATGATTGGCTCTTATTATCAGGCCATCGGCTTGTAGCAATGCTTTCTTCATCCTCATTCCAGTGGCAGCAATTTTCAGACAGCACATCTTTTCCTGCCATCTACTTTCTCCAAAGTCCAATCTTAGCTCCAAGATGTTAAGTGGTTTGCTGAGGACTTTTAACTGAGAGAAACATTCCATGCCCAGTTTATCCTGGAAATGTGGAAAGGACAATTTGTTTCAGCTGCACTAACAAAACAACAAACAAGATTTGTGACTGCAGTCAAAACTAAGATTTCAAATTCACATGGACAACTAAAGTACAGGTATATATAAACCAGCCTGCAACAACAACTTAAAAATCCTTTGGTAGCCCCACTCAATACAGAAAGAAGATAGAAATTGAAACAGTTGGCCACAATTCCTCCTTAACAAGTTGTTTTGGGTTTTTTTCTACATGAAGAAACGACAGATTATGCAGACAAATAATACTTCAACATGGCAACTTAACTAAACCCAGGACAATAAATACACAAAATAATAAAAAACACCAGCAGCTACTGTAACTGATAAGAAACTGCAGTTTACACCAGCAATTTAAATACATTTGCTTAGAAAAATCTCCTCAAATTCCTAGTAAGTACCTAATGTTCTTCAGAGTCCCACAAAGTAACTACCTTAAAAGGAAGAGGTCTTCCTAGAGACTTCTGTAATATCTTCATATTGGCAGAAATACCAGCAGGATTGACCAAACAGCTCTGAATCTGCTGTGAAACAGATTGAATTTCCCTGGAAATCCTTGTAAAAAAAAGAGGGGCAGCAGGGAGAAAAAAGCCCACACAGTTAACAGAAGTTTGAGAAACAAGGCAAAAGGATGTATAAAAAACGCAAGACTCTCTCATCTTTCATTAAAGGTGTAGAAATTCTAGATGATCATTTGAGCAAGCAGAAGCCCAGCGTAAGGAACCCTGAATTTTAAAAAAACAGCTATTCAGTATGCTGTACTTGCATCATTAATGGAACACAGCTTGGACACTAATGGCAAACAAAGCTAATTAGCTATAAAACTAAAGAAAAGAATAATTTATACAAACATTTATAGAAACAAGTCAAGAGCCACTAAACAAAGTCACTTACTTGTTCTGCTCTGATCCAATAAGCATCTGAGAAATTCTGTCAATGAGGTGTTTCATAACCCAGTGCCAGTGCAGGGCCAGAAGTGACAACCCTGGGGAATCCACTGTCACAGTGTCAGACACTGCCCAGAAGCGGTCACGCCACAGCAAGCAGTACAAAATCTAGCAAGCCAAAAAGGTTACAGTTTTACCCCTGTTCTATGTTACAGAATACTTTGTACTTCATGCAAGAGAAAGAGCAAAATCACCATCACTTGCAGTAAGTTCAGACTCCCACAATGCTTTATATTTAGCGTTACACAAGCAGTACTCAACTACACATTCTCTAAAAATACCACACAATTCTTCTGGCAGGTAGAACTACAAGCCAAAACCAAGCAATCCCTGCACCAAGCCTACAATGTCAAGATTTCGGCAAAATTATATTCATGGCCTGAAAAGGGAGAAGGAGAAGTGAACCACCCCCATGACCTGCACATCACCTGTCCAGGTTCAGATATTCTTATCACAGATAGATGTGGATACACTCTTTACCATCAGTGGAGAGAAACAGGCACTTTTACAGAACAATTCATGCCATCCTAAGCAGGCATTAGAAAGCTTGATGATCAAGTTCTGCAACTACCTACATCCCAGGTGTGTATTTAGGTAAGACAATTCTGACCCCAATTATCTGCAGGCCAAAAACCTGTATTTCACACAGAAAAAAATGAGAAGACAGAGCACACATACAGGCACTGAAACAAACACAATCATTTGCCTGCTGCCTGTGTATTCTGAATACCAACAAAAGTGGTGTGCTTTATTTCATGGTCCCTGAAACCCGAAACAGTGCTCTGCACACCATCTCATTTCACTTCATATACTACAAGAAGTCTACTCACATCATGCATGTCATCGTCACTTAAGGCCAACTGAGTAGACTTCAACCAGTGAAGCATGAATGCATCCCAAAGTTCAAAGAAAGCAACAAGGTTGACCACAACTGCATGAGGAAGACAGCTGTAATTTCCTGGATCTGAGGTTTGGGGAAGAGAGAAAGAACGGCAGAAGCTGAACATTCCCGCCATACCACATAACATGTAAGAGTCAACTTCTGATCACTAGATCCTCTCCATGGCTGAGAAAAAAACCTCACCAACTTGAAAAGTTCTAAGATTGAAGCAATAAAAGTAATCTTTCACTACTTGGCACAATTCTCTATTACCTTATTGCATTTTACACATATATATATATATGCCATAATGAGCGAATCACTGATCAATTGCTTCTATGAAGCACACTAACTTCACTAAATTCCTACCCTTTGCTTTAAAACTTCCTACTTACATAAAACAGAAACATGTCTGAAGAACTTGGCTCTTCTTACTAGCTAAAGGCAAATCACAATTCTCATTTCTCTCCATTATCCTAAAGTTTAGATAATTAAGACAGAAATTATACTCACTCATTACCTAGTAACAGCAGGACATAAATAAGGTATATCTAATTTAAGAATAATATGTTAGATACCTCATCAGTCCTCATCTGACTGCTTTACATTGACAGATTCATTCTTTGCACGCTCAGGGCACATCACGTTTAAAGTATGCATTTTGTAATACTGCAAATTAACCATTTCAAATTGAATAAAGAACTGAAGGGAACAGTGAAAATCAACTCACTTTTGCGGAAATCTAGAGACATTCTTAAGACACTGTTTCTTGGCTTCTTGCTGGCAATCAAATGCTTCTCAGTGTGACTTCTTTTTTCTCGATCAAGAAATAACACTGCCCTGAAGCAAAAATAAAAATTGTTTAAAAACTTGGTACTATTTTAAAGCCTCAGTCTTACGGGAACGGTGAACTACAAAGTTACATACTACATTCACTGTATTATGGAAGAGGAATCAAGTGCAGGACAACTAATTGCTTGAATATGGTTTCTGTAGAAGAAAGTTTCAGAAGGAGCAGATTCCTGACTTCTGCAGGAACGAAACAGTAGTGAGCTACTAACAGATGCAACAGCATGGGCCACAGAATAATGTGAGCAGCTGCTTCCTTACATTGCAACTTCGAAATCTGTGTTTTTTTTACTCCTAGGAAAACCAGTCCAAATCCAAAAGCAGGGCAACTATTTCAGTTGCATCAGAGATGTCACACTTCCGGTCTTGCCTTTTTAATCCTTCATCCCACAGTTTTGGTTTGTTCTTGAAGTACTGCAGCCTATATAGAATGCTGGGAGATCTGCTCCCTATATTAAGTGATTAGTTTTAGCATGCATCTACAGAAAACAGAAGCAAAGAGTTTAAACATCTGTAGAAAAACTCTGCCTGGCGTTTTAGATCACATCTATCAAAACCTAAAAACATATTTGGCAGACACCACAAGTGTTCACTCAGCACTCATTACAGTCATTGGTCAGTCTTCACAAGTTGGGTTTTTCTGTAACCCACCGATTTGCTGCAGACTTCAAAAGGATTAGAAGCTGGTCTGTGTGTTCCATTTCTGTCTCGAAGTTCACTGAATTTCTAATGATCTCCAAAAACTGCATATTCCATCTTGGGTCCAGAGGCATCACATGTTCATCTGGAAAGGCAGAGAAGAAAAGACAGCAGTGGAAACACTACTCAGTAAAAGACTTCTCCTGATCACCCTGCCTATGCAAGAACAGTAAGGAAGAAAGAAGGAAGCCTTAAGAAGTCTTAAACTCTCACTCCAGATATCCAAACAGAAAAACACTGACTGCAGCTTCTGTAAAACAGAACAGTAGCAGTAAATTAAACAGCAGACTACTCAGAGAGCCTGGAAACTCAACTTCAGCTCACAGCCCTGGCAAGAGACCACTGACAATCTGTAAAAGATCCAGTGTCACTCTGCGGAGCTTTCATGCATCTAACAAGCTTGGAAGGGAAACCACAGGCCTGAACTCACCACAGAACACCAAGGGAAAATTACAGGCCACAGCATAGGTTTCAGGTGGGCTAACACAACAAATACTGGGGAAAAACAGGGTGCCTAAACTATCAAGTCAGAAAGGTATCACTCTTCAAAATATTGCTTAACTCTGAGCTCTAGGAATACATCTGGGTCACAGATACACAGCCAGGACTCATGGCCGTAGCACTCATATCCAACTTGAATAGCATGAATGCATTTAATTGCCATATTTGCAGTTCTAAGAAACACTAAGAAAGTCTGTTGTAATTTATTTTATGACAAAAGCAACATATGGTTATAATTTAGCCTTTGCTCTGCTGCACACATTTCCTATGAAGGGTTGCAGTGTGTTCAGAGAACAAATAATGGAAGCACCAATGTCTTACATCAGTTTTTTTCAGAAGTACCTGTCATAGTTGGCTGTAGCAACTTGATCATGTTACTGACTCCAGATGAGAGAGGACTGGCATAGAAACAACCAAGGGCTACAGCACCTGCTTCCAACTGAATCCGCACTGAATCTGTAGACGAAGAGGAGAGAACACAGCCACAAAAGAGCATTTAATACAATTAAAGAAAAATAACTTCAACTGAGCCAGCACAAGCAGTCTGAATCAAATCTGCCCATCCACTCTGGATATGCTAGTTCATATTACTTTGTATTAGCTCCAGGCAGTCTTTAAAGCATTCAGAATGTCATGGCTGAAGAAGTAAATCCAGTAAAGAGTTCTAGTTAAACTGGTGATACTTCATATATGCTATTAAAAATATGGCTTGTGAAAATTCATGAGGTTATACCTTCAAATCCTCCTTTCAGTACATCTATTTTTGTGGGGGTTTTCCCCTTTTCCAATACAAAAAGAGCATACTTTTCAATAATTTTCTAGGTATTTTCTCATTTATAGCCCTACCTGCCTGAAAAGACAGCAAAATAAAGGGGAAGCAATCCCACTACCACTGGGACAACACAGACTGAGATTTCACACCATACAAGGAAGTCAAATGTGTGAATTACTAGGACTAACTCCTGTCTGAATTCTCCTAAATTTTAAAGTGATTAATAATATAATTAACAGTGAATAGCTCATCTATAAAAAAGGACAGTGTTTAGCCCAAAGTCTCCTGTTGTCCTTAATATGCACAAACTGTTTCTATCCTTCCTTGGAGCCTCAATGGCCTCAATTTAGTGTGGATAGTTGAGAGTTGTCATGTCATCTAATTTGAATGGTCTGAATGGTTTTCATAGGAGACTTACAATTTGTGATAATATAACAAATCAGCCCTTAGGCAAAACAGAAAATAAAATAATTACATACCAAGCACCTGTGGCAGATTTTTGGCTAAGGAGTTAAGCCATTTAACTCTTAATTTCCAATCTTGATTGGTCGCCTTTTCTATGAACAATTTGACTGAAGCCTGGAGAACTTCCATTTCATCCATCCAGTTTGTATTCACCTCAACGGGACTGAATTTGAGACTGTCAGGATTTGTGGACTGCATAATTTTTTGAAGATCTGGCAGAGTCAGAGGCAATGTTCTGAAACACAAAGAATCCACTAATCAAGGGAACCCAGAAAAGAATATATTTTGCAAGTCAAGCTACTCAGCACACAACCATCTTCACACAAGAAGGCAAAAATGCAATAAACTTTCCTCCTTTACTCCTTTACTTAAAACCAGTTCCAACTTCAAATCAGTTAGGGGTGTATACTGTTAAGAACTCACTATTGCCAAAAATTCATGCAGTATCTGAAGTGAATATGCACAGCAAAGCACTGAGAAATTCTAATTGATTTGCATGATATGCAAGGTTAAGTTATAAAGGAACAAAGATAAGAAAGGAAGAGTCATTGATTAAAACACAAATAAAAAAGCAAACACCACAGCATGTTTCTAAGGTTTTACAGTTCCAATATTGTGTCTTAGTACTAACTTCTACAGGTTGTTCCTTCATTGGAAGCAAATGACAGAACCTGCTCAGAGTAGGTTACTAAGCAAAGCAGGCATAAAGGAAGCTTTTGCACCAGTGTTTTGAAAATAAGTTATATTGCACAAAAAATCATTGGAAAAAATTCTTACATGGGCCCCTGTTTCTTTCAGGTAGCTCTGTCTGAAGAAGGAAATTTTTTTCACCTGAAGCTACTGCACTGAAAATAACTGATGAATAATTGATTACATGAAATACTGAGGATCATTAGTATATTTAAAACTATTTAAATACTTGGGGGTTTTAAAGCTCAGAAGGAAACTGAAGGAAGAGATTTTTGTAGCTCATTACCTATTAAGTTCAGGGTTTGCACTCACATTTTCTGCTAACTGCTTACTCCTAACAACCCTCAAAATGGGTCAAATGTACTTATTCAAGATTAAAGAATCAAGTTTTTTGAATGTATTTTGAATATTTTGAAGACTGAAGAATAAACCAGTAAACAATTAAACTTTTTTAAGTAGTAGTTGCATGCAAAGGTAGAAGGGACACGGTTACAGAACACAATGATCACAGTCTCCACCTGTGCAATTTGACAAAAACAGAATTTTGCAGGGAACAGTGACATGCCAAGAGTAGTTCACATATACAATTTCTTATTTATTAGACAAAAAGAAGTGTTTCCCGCCTACCTGCAGTTTCTAAGGTTCAGTCTATGCAAACAATACATGAGGACCTGTGCATCACTCTGGACTGTTGAAAGAAGTGAGTCTTCAGCTGCAAACAGACCTGTAGGCAGGGAGTCTGGCCACAATCCCATTGCTAGCAAGGACTCGCCCCAAGTTTCATGGGAGGCCAGAGAGGAAGCATGCTTTGTAACCAATTCTAGCACAAGCTGCAACAAACAACCAAAACGCAGTTGAGAATCATATTCAAACATGTAACATGTGTTCAAACACAATCGCTCAGGAGACTCTTTAATTACATGTACCATTATAAAGCAAATGTTCTAGAAACACTATATAAACTGCATAATAAAAGTACCAAAACATTCCTACCAGAAGTTAAATAACATACTGCACAGTTTAAAACAGGAAGTGAATACGTCTGCAGATGACAGCGTGCACTGTTACAGGCTACAGACTCATCAGTATTAATATCCTAAAGTCTCAGCTGAAGGTGTTAAAAGCTACAAGCCTCAGAGTCCAACTGGGATATTCTCTGGCTCCCTTATGCTGCAAAAGAGTGAGCCATTGTCTACAAAATGTATGACAAATGATGTTTATCCCCTGAGGATTATCTCAAAAAGCACATCACAAACTGACAGTATGCAACTCTCACTCATCTGACCTCTGTCTGCAGTAGCATGTCACAAGGACAGGTGACAGTCAACATTCACTGTACTTCACCCTTCAATACTAAAAACACTCCAACTTCTAGAGCTTCAACCAATCTGTTACAGTAAGTAATATGGAGAACTGAACTGCTTACATTGGGCCCAAAAAAGGCTCAGTACCTAAAAGTTACAAAAAATGTTCCAATGTCACTTAATCCCTTCTCTTCATCACTTGACAGATAGTTGAGAAGACATTTAAAATTGTTTAGTACATCTCTCCAAAAGCAACATCTTTATCAATCCCTTGCTCAGGCAATTAGGAAACAGAGGATCTCAAACTAGCCTCACGAAATTACATTTTTCACTTATCTAGATGCTACAAGAAAAGCTTGCAAATACAGGACTTTTACCTTTTGGTTAATCTGCAATTGTTGGGCACTGCCATAAACTTCCCAACAGGCTCTGTAAAAAGACTTTGCTAATCCAAGGCCTCTTTGTATTTGTTGCACAATTAATACAGCAGCCTGAAGCAGAGGTGACAAAGATGACACAGAACCTGAAAGGTACACAGCATTTAGGGTGATATGAATGTATAGCAACTGTCAGCTCTGTAACCCTCTGAGGGCAAACACCACTTTAGATGCCAAGGATGATTCAAAACAAATGAATTCCACTCTGTCCTGAAAACCGAATGGATTATTACTGAGGTTAATAAGAAAATCTGACAAGACTATAAATAACAGATGACTAGCTCAAAATAAGACATCGAGCAGCTGAGATGAATGAAACTTATTTCGCTCCAAAGAACAACTTGAATGGGCCCTTGTGCAAACCCTCTGTTTTGCTCATTTTCACTTAGAATACAGAGATTGCCTTCCCTATAGCAATAGAAAACTGACACGTGCCAGTGTTTGATATCTCCTTACCAAAGCACTCTAGCTACCACCTCTTTATTATTTGGGCCTACTTCCTGAGAATGCAAAAAAAATCCAAAACTAGTAGAGTTTCATGCGCTTGTATCAGCATGTAACACAATGGAATAAGCTTGAATACTGAAGAGTTCATCCGTATGTATTTAATGAGCCCAAGTTGTTAACAAACACCAAATTGACTTTTTTTTTACCTGCTATTGCTGCCTTGGTTTCTGAATGCACAGCCATAAGTGCGTCACAGACACTATCTCCAACTAACCCCAAACCATGCAGGAGTAACTTCAAATCCAGACTGTCCAATACATTTCCATCATTCTCCCCAGGAATGTAAATTTCAATCCCACGGTTCCGCATGGCTCTGGATATTTCCCCATGAACCGGATCCATAGAAAGAAAAAGCCTGTGGGATGTTAGAATAGAATAGTTCAAGTTGGAAGGGATCTACAATGATCATCTAGTTCAACTGCCTTACATTCTTAAGATATAACTTAGGTCCTTAAACTATCACTCTGGAACCACCAAACTTGTTCTTTCATAAAGTAAGTGCTCTTCATAAAAATAGGGAGACTGATGTCTAGAAATCCAGAGACAGCTACTGAATTTAAATGAGAAATCTGTATGAATAGTTATACTTTGAAATTAGACACAGATATTCTGCATGACTTTTAACTCATTATATCTGAGTTATGTCTGTTTTATCATTTGCCCTCTTAATAAGAAAAGTTAAGCTATGCCTCTGAGCTATAAAGACTTTTAAAAGTCTTAGCAACAGCTTCAGATAAATATGTACTGTTTGAAACTCAAAGTATTCAAAATCCAAGTAGTTAATGCTATCAGTAGATATCTCTTAAAAGCAAGGAGGGAAATACACTTCTGAGATACACTGTAGTGAAAACAGGTTTCTGAAAAGTCAAAATGTTGTTTTCAATTTGGAGGAATCAGATTGTATCAGTCCCAATACTCTTTTCATGAATTTATAAAAGGTAGAAATTATACAGAATACTCTGTATGTTCTCTTCCCATCTTCCCCAGAAACTACTTCAGGTCTGAGACAATAGACTGTCGGGGTCTGGGTGGTTATTGGGCTTTTTTTAAGTTCTGTCACTGTAGGAAACTGAAATTTGCAGATAGGATGGAAAAAGCTGGGAAGAAAATTATTATGTCCATATACCAGCTTTCATTACCCTGCATATCTAAATACTTCACCATCTTTAACACATGTTCCTTCAGCTTCATCACAGAGATAGGGAAGTGGTGAAATCCTAAATCAGAAATAGAAAATCAAGGCAGTGGCACACTGCTCTGAATTTTTCAGTGTAATAGTCTGTGCTGCAACATGGATATAAAGCAAAGCCTCTTAAGCTCTCTCTTGTACGCTCATCACAGTGCAGTTTTCTTGTCAGGCAGACAGTGTCACTGTAGTACAGGGCAAACTGAACAGCATTCAAAATACCAAAAGACTGGCTCACTGATGACATTTTTATTCTAAACCTGCTATTTGGTAAAGAGAAGGGAAAAAAGGCAAATGCAATGCACCTGAAGTTTGGATGAGGAGCTATTGTAGGAATTGTGCCATCTATCACACCTCTCTCACTCATGGTAAGAACACCTCCTGGTTCAAGTAAAGCATTCAAGCGGTCCAGCACAGAAGGGCTGCATTCAAAAGAAATTGATGTGGTTATAAAAAGGTAACAGTTTGATCCCTTTGTGATCTGAAATCAAGATGATACCAGTCAAACAAAAAGCCAAACAGTTTACTTTATAAAGTAACAGGAGAATTATCACCTGCTAAGCTGTCTAAGAAGGAAGACACTCTTCCAAAAAAATCTAAGTTACTGCTCCCATGTATTATGAAATGGAAAATGTTCAGCTGTGAACCATACAGTAAGAGGCAAAGTCAATTAGGGAGATCAAAGTATTTGCTCACTGAAACAAGACCACTAAAATCTCTTACTTGCAGAAATTAACGTTATCCATTAAGAGCCAGTCTCCAGATTGCAGGGCCTGAACCAACATCCCATCCACCCACTCGAAAGTGCCATGGTTATTACAGTCAGCAGCCTGGGACTGCTGCAGCTTGAAGTGCCGGAATTCTTCTACCAGGTGAGCAAACTCTGAAAAGAAGGATACCTTACACTGAGGCTTACATCACTGAGGTAGCTTCCTGTTCCATTCAAGGAAAATAGTCATTATTTTGTTAATAAACATATTATGCGTCCTACATTTTAGAGGCATATAATAGCAGAGGCTCCAACTCTTCAAGTAGCCTCCCATGAGCAAAATCCATGTGAAGAGAAGGGGTTTGCAAGCACAGAAACACAAACCAGATTGACACTTTTCACCCTAAACAATTTTCTCCACCCTTTTCATCCCATCAGATAAAGTTTGATGGATATTAATGCCTTATGTTAAAACAATGATTAAAAATAATAAAAAAGGAAAACCAACCCATACATTATTCTGCAGACATTCATAAAGCTCAGCTGTTAAGTGTTTCAGAGTACAAAGGAAAGGAGAGTATATACAAGTTCCCTTTCTTCAGAATACAAGAGAAGAGCTTGTATTGCATCATATATTGAGTAGCTCAATACAGGACAATTTCAGTACTTCAAATTGCCCACCATACATACCTGCCTTCGAGTAAGAATTTATTTTGTTGTTCAGTCGCTGGATAAGGACAAGTATTCCCTCCAGTTTGCTCACTAAATCAGCTGTAACACTTCTACCTCCTTCACCCAGAGATTTGGGTTTGTAATTCAGGATGAAATTGCTCCAAGCACGCAGCACAAGTTCAGCATCATCTGCACAAATTTCTGTCAGGAGAAGACTGTCCCTCACTAGTGTGCTCACTGCATTCTCCACTTTTTCCAAGAGGTGCTGCCACGGCCTATTGATATCAACCTGCAAACAGTGATTATAGAGTTAGTTCATGCTGAAGACCGTAGTGCCTAAGGCTCCATTTGTAAACACTAAGCTGACAGTGGACTGGCCACTGTTAGGTAGGAAGGAGAAACATTACCATATCACTGAAACAGCATTTACCTGTTCAAATCCACCCAGGAGCTCAGTTGTGTCCATTGCACTGTTCATTGCCATGATTTTTAGTCGATGGCCAGTGAGATGGGCCAAGAGCTCAACAAGAGTGGTTTTGCCAACAGCTGCTGGGCCCACCAGGATTACCATCCAGCTCATGTGCACACATTTCATTATGGACTCGAGGGACTGCAGCGAGTGATGCAGAAGTGAGAGATTTCTGCCAGGATGAGGAATATGGTTGCCACGGGAAAGAACTGAATAACCAATCTAAAAGGGATGAGAGACACGTGGGTGACCATTGCAAGAGACAAACGGGAGCTTAGCTGTGCAAGTTGCTTCCTTCTCTCTCCCCTTACATATTCTCTTGTCAACAGCTTACCTGAACATTATATGGATTGATGTGAAACTCTCTGGTTCCTGTATACACATCAGTCTCCGGGCCAAAAATGTCTCTAAATATAGAAATAACCTAGAACATTTAAAAGAGCAAAAAAGAGACTCATCAGTACAAATCATCCATTGTTCCAAAGATTCACTTCTAAAGTAGCTTTCCCTCTAACACAGTTAAATCACAAGCATCATTTAACAGTGCAGCCAGCAATTAACATGAGTGTGAGCTGCCCACAGCAACCCCTTCATTAATGATGGTTTTCTGTGACTTTAAATACTGTAAGCAAAGTCTCTCTTTAACAAAGTGCTGGGGTAGAATTCACAGGAAAATACAACAATATTACAGGGAAGGGAAAGTAATCTCATGAGAAAAATATGCAGTCACATACTATTAGTAACTTCAGTATCTGACTTTTGGTTTAATACCATTTAAATGCTGTGAAATTAAACAAAAGCAAAGTATTTCTAGGCAAGAAAGGGGAAAGTAGGTGGTAAACATTATTTAATACAGAATCACACAAGAATATGTTGTGTTTTGCTCTGTTTAAGTACTTGCCTTCATTTATACTAGCTTTCTGGTTTTATTTTAATTAAATTGGTAATTCAAATGGCAAAGGGAGCAGGTATGTATTTCAAACCTCAAAAGCCCAAACAAACCTATCTTTCTTTTGTAAGGGATAATGTCTATGAATGAATTGCAAAGCATCTTCATATCTACACTTGGTTCTCTATAAATACTTCCTGACCATCTGAAGACCAAGGGAGAACATACAGCTCACCATTTCTTTGTCTTCCCTGGTTCTCATTCTTTCTCCATACACCAAAAACACATGTTGGCCTGGATCATAACATCCTGGTGACTGGTCAACAAGCATTAGCTGGCACCAGCGGAAAAGATCACGTAAGTTGAACTCCCAGGGCCCTCCTTTCTGTCCCCACTTTTTTTCAACCATTACTTCTTTGTCAATCTGAAAAAAAAAAAAAATTAAAAAATAAGTTTTTATTCCACTTGCAGGGTAGTTTTCAAATACTTTTTAAAAAATTCCATGAACTTCTGCCTTTGGCACTGCTTACATGACAAATGACAACTGAAAGAGCAGGTTATGTTTCACTTTGCTGAAGATATGTCAGGAACTAAAACTTGATTTAGTTTGTCTTTCCTCTATTATTTTTCTAACACACCTCAAATTTCCTATTTACTCTTGCACTCATATATGAATATTCAGCAAGATGCTGCCACAAGAGACTACCTAAATACTACTTTCTCTTAACATTACTACTGCTGTGTATCTATGTTTTATCTCTCTGAAAAACAATGCCTCTTCAGTTATCAATAAAGCATCTGATTGTCATGGTACAAGAATTGAGGCATGGGTTTAGTGGTTTCCTTTACTTTCTTCTGCATAGAAATCCATCCCTCTTTTTTTACCCATGCATTTCACTATAAAAAGGCTTGGAAATATAACAGTCATTGTTTTCTTATTTTACTACACTTTGCCTACTTCTACACAAAAGAAATTAAAATATATTTACCTTGTTATTGAAAGCAACCATTTTAGCAACAATAGTTTTATCAATAGCAGGAAACAATGTATTCCCAATAAACTCCATATCTTCTGCTGACAGAGGATCAACATACACCTGCAAAATCAAGAAGATTCAGAGTGTTGATAAAATCTGAAAACAAGACGGGATCAAGATGTAGTTTAAACCAAACAAATAAGCTTGCCTGTGTAAACCTATTAAGAAAGGACTTGGGCAGACCCTTCCTTCCACCTCCTTGTCTGTATGGATTCTGGCATCCAAAAATCTTGGTTGTCCTGTGCTGTACATGAAAATTCATTCCCAGTTCTGGAACATAAATCTCAGCTCTGTGGTCAAAGCATGCATTTAGCCCCTCTAATACAGACTGAGAAGCCAGATTCAACTGGGGAGAGAAATAAAGACACAATATTAATGTTCCACAAAACATTTTTGCATAATCTCTAGTTTAACAGTCTGGGATATACAGAAGGTAAAATTCAATTCCTTTGCTGTTCTAGAACTATGACATGTTACTACCTTGAGCTAGACTATTATTATACTGGAGCAACTAGCACTTTTCCTTATGGGCACTTGTTATTTGTGTTGCGTTTTTTCCACTATGATATTAAAATAATTCTCCATCATAAAACCTGCATGTTCAAGATGTTTCTTCTGAATTTATGTTCATACATTGGTGATATTTGGAGTGTTTTGTCTGCTTGTTTTTCAAAAGAAGGCAGTCTAGACTATCTAAATATAGTGGTTGTTTAAAGTGATATTCTTCTCAATAGGGGGGAAAAAAGAGGTATGCAAGAGGCTAAAGAATCCAAGATTTTGCTCTCTGTAGTAATTAGAATGCACTTTGCCAAGAAGGCAGATCTGTGCATACATATGCTTAAAAGCCCTTGTACACAGTATATGAACAGACCTGCAGCAGCAGGATAGCTTATTCAAGCAGGATGGAACTCTTCTCCACCTCAATTAAATCAGTATCCAACACAGTATATCAGTCCCAGCAAAACATCTCCCAGTTCAGTGAAATTATATCCACATAAGAACACATGTACCAAAGCTTCTGTCACACTCTTCCCTAAAAACTTTCAAATGTAAATCAAACCCAACCTTGGTTTTCTGCAGTAATTCAGTCTGGGATTCAACCCCTGTTCTCGTCTCAAAGAAGTCAGGTCGTTGCCTCCCTCTATGGAGTGCGAATGTGCAAAGGGGGACTTAGTAGAGGGAAATTTATTTTCTCTTACATGGAATGATCACTTTCCATGTGGCACTACATGCATATAACTCAAAGTAAGCAAATTTTATTTCAGTCATTGACCCTCAAAGCTATTTATTCTACATGCCAAGACGTCAAGTTTGCCCTTCTGAAATATTCCATTTTAACGGTCCCTTAAACCTGGATTTACCTCATCTAATACAATCCAGTGTCCAGCCTTTAATGCTGCCAGCAGCGGTCCATCACGCCAGGCAAATTCTCCTCCCTTCCCACCTTCAACAGGCAGGTCTGTTCCAAATAAGTCTGTCACATCCTTTGGGAGTAGAGAACAGGATGGGGGAGTTGAGGAATGACAAAACTTCACAAAAGTTCATAAATAGCCTTTGTTGACTTTACTCAACATTTTCTCCCTTCCCATTTAATTACATTTTAGGTCTAGTTAAAAAATTTCAGTAATTGCAACATGCTAAAAGTTTTTCCGTTTTAGTACTCCAGTGATGAATTACTATATTTAAAAACAAAAATTTAAATTGGAACAGAAAGGCTAAAAAGCCTTAAAGCTGTTGTCAAGTAAGGTTGCAGAAGCCAAGAAAAACAGAGTAGACAAAATACACATGACTTCACTTGAAAAGAACAGAAATATCTGGGAATTGGCATTTACTCAGAGCAGCTTACTGCTCTTTCTGGTTCCCCTTCCCATTCACTTCTATCTTGAGACCAAGAAGGAAAAACTGATATTTCAGAGTCAGTGACAAAGTTAAAAAGAACTGCACTTTAAGTGCAGTTCCAAAAAACCTTCCACCCTGCCATAAACACCAAGTTACAGAGAAGGTATTTTATGTTACCGTTTGTTCAGACAGGTTGATTCGAACAAGACAGTTTCCCGAGGCTTTTGCCAGGGCAGCAACTAGACTGGTCTTGCCCACTCCTGGTGACCCCTCCAACAAAATAGGTTTGTTAAGCTGTAGGGCTCTTAAGAGTCTTTGTGCATTCACTGCTGTAGTCCCAGCATTTAAAGCATAATCTGTCATGTTGTTCCTGTGGAGAACAGGGCCTAAAACAAAGGAAAGGTAAACCAGAAAACAATTAAACCAGAGTGTTTATGCTGGAGCTGCTGACAGTGTGCCTCTGAATGAGATCACTCTGTCTGTAAATTGATGATTTCAGTACAGCAAGCAGTGGAGATCAAGCTTGTACACTTTCTGTCTGACACACAGCTGCATCTCAGCCCATCTCTGCATCTTTATCCTGAACTTTGCAAAAAGCACAGAACCATTTATTTTGCTGTGCAACTTCAACACCTCCTGGTTCATGACCTAAACTAGAGAACTATCATGGAGAAAAACATTAGTCTTGTCCTTGTGCTTCAGACATGAGGATCTAAAACTCAAAAGCAGCTCTTGAAAAACTGACACTGAAGGATCCAACTTAGTCATGTTACAGAATAATGCATTAATCTGTTCCATACATTGCCACTTCTGTGAAGGAAGACTGCTTTAATTAAGATGTGCTTTTTTCTTTGCTGTTATTATGGCATATGGTAGGGAGAGAGTGCAGAGCTTGTCTGACAAATTTCAGCCAGTATAGCTCACTGGGGCATCACTCCCCAGATCTGTAATACAGCATTGCTCAGGTATACAAGTTATTAATCAGCTATCTAACACATCTTGGTATCTGTTTAGCACGAAGAGGATCCAGAGATTTCTTTTGTGACCTAATCAACATGAGGAAACTAAGCAATTTACAAAAAAGCATTACCTTGTACAATTTTATGCATGACTAACACAATCCATAAATGCCAGAATGTTCAAACATGGATGATTAATATAGCATTAGGAACACACAGTTCCATGTACTAAAAACTAACCAGCTGAATTAGAAAGCTCACAGTCATCACTTTTTCTAAGGATAAAAAGCACTGGTTCCATTTGCATTAATTTGTCCCATGAGGAACTGAAATGCAGGGACTAAACAATTTTGTGAAGACTGCAGCAAATTTTTGAGAGTCTACACCAAGGCCGGACATTAGTCTCAATTCTCTTTAGCTTTGTACTCAGGATTCCTGCTTCCCATGCTTTACACAAGGGCCAGGATAAGCTGTAGCTTTAATTACTGGAACCTAACAGACATTCTGCACCATGAAAATGTGACCGAAAATTACAACTCAAAATTAAAAAAGCTTTGCTAAACCAAAAAGGTCTACAAAAATTAGGCCATTAACCATTAAGAAGTCATCAAAGAAAGGAATGAACAGATATGTCTTCTTAATAAATGTGACTGAGTTTCAATCTACACACTTGGAGGATGAAAAGGCATTTTTTTAAGGCTTGAGAATAAATAAATTGTTCTGTGATGGTTCATGTATCCTACTTAGATGTAGTGAGTTACAAAGCTACTGAAAATATAAACTACAGAATAAATGTCCACCCGCTCCCACATATTCTCTTGCCTCTTGGAATAAAAAAGGGGTGAATTCCAACAAAGTTGTCCATCCATACAAACTCTTTTTTCTTTGTTCTGTCATAAATCTTTAGTTCATTCTTCTGGTAGTCAGTCAGATCAAGGAATTGACTCATTCTCCCACATAAGAATGTCAGGCATTTTTCACGAGCTAACAAAGCTGTATCAGCTGAGCAGGATGTTGTACCTGTAATTAGAAAAGTGAAGTAAGCATGTGCTTCACATAACTAGGCACATTCATTTTATGACTAATAAATTCAATTCCTTCACAGATACCACTTTTGAGCACACAGGTTTATATTTTATCTTAATGCTTTTGCCTGCCAATGCTTCCAGTACTATTTACCATGGGCAAATTGTTCTGTGAGCAACAGCATTACAGACACTTTATTTCCAAACCCCTTTCTTCTACTGTCACTATCATCCTGATCCTTTGCCATAGGGATTTTGTTTGCATTTGACTAAAAAAAATTAATACAAATAATAGTTTCCTATTTTCTGCCACTAAATGAGCACTGAAGACTTACCTGATCCTATTCCATCAATATATACCAAACACGCCGCATGGATAAAAGACATCATTGGAGAAATGTGAAGGAGACTATAACCCTTGGCAGAATTTGACTCATTTTCTACCATGACATTCATAAAATTAACCCACGACAAGATATCTCTCACACTGAGAATACACTGGCGACCAAACTCTTGATTAGTCAGCCATTCAACAAAGTCCATCATGAGTTCTGCTATGTCTGCCCCTAAAAAGAGAGTAAAATAAATAAAAATCAAATTAATTTGAGTTATAAAATAGTTTTATTGATTGTATCTATTATACAGTTGTAAAAAATACCTTTAAAGTAAGTACAGCTGTAATGCAGAGCAATGTGGATGGGTATTGTATATCCTAACAGGCAGAATAACTGAAGAGTATGCCTATGCTGTCATTACAGATCCTTTTAAACTCTAGGAATGACACAGAATCAGGTGGCTCATACTAACAGTGAAGCTGCTGGCAGAAAGTGAAGTGCCAGTTCTTTAAACACCCTACTTTGAAAACCAGTTTGGACACTGAAGGTCTGGGGAGAGTTCAGCCACCTGGATGGTGAAGTAATACAGCCTTGAACTTAATTCTGACTAGCCATATAGCATACCCAGTGAGGGAAGAACGAAGTCCAAAATATATCATAATTGTCCTCATAGAGGGATACAGTTAGAAGGAAACGGGACACAGTGGTGAAAATTCTGGTAAATGGCTGGCAACCTTCAAATTATTTTCTTAGCAATGTCTGAATACACAGAAATACACAGTAATACCTACCTTCATGGTTTACTGCACCCAGAGACAACCCTGGGTGAAGATTGTGTTTTACGATCTGTATCAAATCATCACGGCCATTGCTTTGTGGACACCATATCTCAGTAAATCTGTTGCGCAGTGCAGGAGAAAGCTGCCAACAAGCAGAGCGACACAGCCAGTCACGTTACATTACATCATAGTCCTTAGTGTCTCAGTCAATCAATAGCCTTCCAGCCACTGCACTCACAAACCATTAATAAACTGAACAAGCTAGACCTTTCCTTCTAATTTTGACAGGGACACTTGGCAACAAAACCTTTGAGAGAATGCCAGTTTTAAGATTTCTACTACTGGCATCAACGCAGGAAATGGCTGAAAGTTCGAAAGAAAACAGGAAAAAACAGAGCTGGTTTGTAAGCACCAAAGCTCCATTTCATTCTAGGACACCATGTATCAAACAATGGCTTTGTAATCTCCCTTTGCTTACAGACACAAACTGTAGTTCCTTTTTTTAGACCTAGCTTCCAACAATGCTTAAAAGTTGTGGAAATCTGGGGGGGAGTTTGTTGTCTTTGGGGTTTTCTTTAACTGTTTTTAGTTACTTAAACATGAAGTTCAGAAACAGATTTTTTTTTTTTTTTCATTTAATGAGAAGGACCTTTTTGGATGTGATGTTCCTGTTTATTGAGAAAAACAAGATGACTTCTGTCACTTTCTGAACAGCATTTGGGAAAATAACCTACTGTGCAACTTTATGCTACTCCAGACTCATGTTAGAGCTCTTTCACAAGTCACAGTTCCTGTATTCGAAATATCCTATCAAGCCTACCCCGAGAGGCCTGAACCTTTCTTTGACATTTTCTGAGTGTTGACTTACAATGTCAAAATGATATGACATATAAGTGATGGAAAACAGATAAATCTTAATCCTCCTTTACAAAGATGAAGCTGATGCCTGCTAGAAAGCACTGGATGTCAGAATTTCTTCATTGCTCCTCCAATCATTAAATGGTCAATGAGATCAGGAAATGTATGCTGTACTTCCAGATGTTTTGACATTTACCTCTTTTTTCCCAAAGTCACCTCCTGGGTTCATGGTTGCAAGGATACGAAATTTCTTTCCTGCAACTAATAGTTCTACCTCATTCTCCTCATCATCTTGACCACCTTTTTCAGCAAGTACCAATGTCTTCTCAGCTTCAAGAACACTAGAGAGAAGGTTAAAAATTGTTTATTTTAAATTTTGTTTCATACTTCAAAAGTGCACTTAAAAATGAAAATCAAATTAATTGACCTGGTTAAATTTTCATTTATCCAATATAATGGGGAACAGAAAACTAAAATGAGGGATACTGCTGAAAGCATTTAATGAAATTAAGTTATTATTTTAATTTTTAGGTGTTTTGCATACACAGAAAGGAAAAGAACTAGATTTTTTTTTCTGGGATTTGACGAGATGCATCATTTTCAAGAGCTTACTGACACGCTGAAAATATTAATATCGCAGATGCAAACTGGAGATTTTGCTTTCAGTTTTATTTTCCAACCTGACTCATGATTTGAAGTGTCTTCAGATGCTCCTCAAACTGTTTCAACTGAACTAGGGTTTATGATGTTAATTTCTTTACCCAGGGACATAAGTTCTTGAATAAGGCAAATCCCTTCATCATCATATTTTTGTTCATGAAACAGAAACAAACACACCTATTTGAATGTAGATTAGTGGCACTATAAAGCCAAACAGAAAGTAATGGCATCAACCAAAGCATTCAAAATCAACAGTCAGTGTAGCAACATATGTCAAATGGGTGTGAACACATCTGCTTTCCAATAGAAATACTGTTTATTTTTCCATGTAAGTTAAGACTTTAAGACTTCAGCCAGACAAAGCAGTTCTGTCTTGTCTTACCCTACTAGCCTCTACCCTAGCTGCAATCAAAATTTCAAAGAGCAAAAATTGCCTAAGCATTACTGTTTAAAATTGAATTATTGATTAAAACTAACACCACTGTCAGATGGATGACAATTAGAAAAACAAAGCAAACTGGCACAGAAGCTGAAATGTGAAGGACAGTTATTTGTGCCACTGTTCCTTTCAGCAAGAACTGTACAACTAAGAGCATAGCTCACCTAGGCCAGGAAACCAGTTGCCTAAAAGAAGCTCAAGTTTGTAAAGAATACACACAGTGAGAATGCTTAATACTAACACATTTAAGACATACCTGTTAAGTCGCTCCAGTACAGAATCATCAGCTAAAGAAATCTCGTCAAGGAGGAAAAAACCCTCCTCTTTCATTGCTAAAACAAGAGGTCCATCACACCACTCAAAGAGTCTAGAGCCATCAGATTCCTCCTAAGAAATGGAAAAGGAAATGAGACATCATAATAATTGCTACTTTTTGCTTCTGTGGTCACACTATCCAAGCTATTACTGATGCAAGACAAACCTGGTCTTTCGACCTCTGCCTGACTGGGCGCAGTCCTCCTAGGAAGTCTGATGTCTCCATATGCAAGTGGCAATTCACTGAGTATAGCTTTTGATTTGTTAATGCTGCAAAGATCTGACAAATGGTTGTTTTACCACACCTGCAACAAAGTAATTTAATTGAAAGGGATGAATTAAAAAAACCAAAGCCAAACAACCCTATCAGCTCACTTTGGACAGGCTTCGTACTTTAATTGAAGACCTATGAGGTAAAGGCTCAGCATGCAAATTTCATTCTGCATTTTTTCTTGAAAGAAATGTATGCAAAATGAAGTCAGTTTTGGCAAAACTGTTGCTGACTCGCACAAGAGGCCTTTAATTAAACTTAAATCAATATCTGCATTGATGGATTTCTGCAGGTTCAAAGTCAAATTTATTTCAGTCTGACCTTACAGATCCTCAACCAGCCTAACATTACACTTAACTGGAAATGCTACATATCTAGATCAAGCCCAAGTCTGAGGGAACAAACTGCTGACTATCTAGTTTTCATTTACTACCCCAATTTTACTTCTCTTTTCTAGCATATTGCTTTTCTTCTCTCCTACAAAAAATTTACTCTACAAATATATACCCAGCACAAGAGCAGACAGCATCTTCTTCCACAGCATCCTTTACAGCTTATGAGGTGGAAAATCGGTAGCAAGGCTATACTCAAGCTCTTAAAACATGTAAAGTGAACATACTCTTAAACAGAAAAATGTCATAATTCCCCAGAAGCAGCCACTCCAGTGAGGCACTTTTTCCTTTTTTTCTTTTCTACAGGGCACCTTGTAAAAGGTGGGGGCAGAAGTCAGCTTACTTCCATTTCACTGCTTTCTGTATAACTTCTATGTAGTTATATACAATGCACGTAATTTCATTTAAAGACTTGTGTTGAAAGAGATGCAATCGCTGCCTCTCAAAAAGGAACTGTGAAAAACAGCAGCTGCAAGTCTGCCATGAGAGAGGCTCAAATGGCCCAGACCAAAGCAGCACTGAAGCCCACACAACCATTTTATGTCTGACTCAGTGGCTGGGGCAGCATTGCAAAGAACTGCATCATAAAAGATGAGATTACCCAGTGTCTCCCACTAGCAGTACTGGTTCACCAAACTCCAGGGCTCGTCCCACCAAAACAGCAAGTCTCCTCATCCCTTGAGTCCAGACAACATGGTTAAATTCTTTATCCATCACTGACATCCGTGTGGAAGATTTAGCTGCACAACACAAAGCAATCCATCAGCTTCAGTCACATCTAGGGAACTACCAGATGGGTGTCTCTAGGAAAACTCACCCAGTAGCTTTTTGACGCTTTCCCCTGAGAAGAGAGACTCAGGATGTATTTCTTTCTTGAAGTGTTTTTCAAGGACACTCTGAATAACATCCACCTCCTCCTGTTTCCTCACTCTGCCTGCCAGAAGCATAAAACCTATAAAACAGAGGAAGAGAGAACGCCGTTACTACCTGGTTAATCAGCAACAAAAATTTACACTTAAGAACTGGGTGCTGGAAAGCAATACTAGAGACACTATAAAGAGCTGAGGCAGCAGAGCTCACCATCATTTGCTAAGTGCTGAAGCCAGTCGTACTCCTTCTCCAGCTGTTCTGCCAGCCTGTACCTTTCAGCCCAGCGGAACAGATCCCTCAGAGTAATGAACCCATGCTTCCCAGCAAACACCGTCGAACCTCTGCGGTAAGACTGCCACAAGAACAAAACATGAGCCATTTTTTCATGAACCTGTTCAAATTCCTCAAGCAAAGCTAATCAGAACACTCTGCTGTGACGCCTCTACAAGTAAATTCTATGGGAAAAAAATCTTGTAGAGTCACGACTCCCAAACACAAACTCCCTTTAGTCAGGTATTTGACAGGTACCAGGAACAAAATAATATAGATAATAATAAAAAAAATATTAAGAATAAAATAGGTACCTGGAATAAAAAACAATATCTAGTTTGTGCTGTTGTAATTGCTTTTGAAATATAAGGCAGTTTTAGTGACACTGTTAAATGCCTGTTGAACACAGGAATGTCCAAACACATCCAAAATTACTGCTTAAAAATAATAGCAAATTTCACATGAACCAAAGACAGCTACAAATCCAACACTACTTTTGATGCAGAGCAAGTGATAATTCTATATACCAAATCCCAAGGTCTCTGGTGATTATTTTTTTTGCTGCTGCCTTTCTCTCAAATCTGGCATCACTTTCCCTATTCTTTATTAACCACTAGAATTACTACCTTGGTGGGTTCTCTTCCATCAATTATGGTTATGACTTTAAATATCTTTCAGATAACAATACCTCTCCCTTTGCCCCACAAGGAACTGCTACTACTGTATACAAATTACTTTGAAATATGTTTGCATTTCTTATACTAAAAGAAGAAAGACTCTCATACTTGCAGGTCTAACATGACTTTGACAAGCTTGCTGCAATAAGAAGGTGGCAAACTGCATCTCTTGTGCAGGATGGTTTCCAGTTCAGCACTTGGCAGTTCATCAAAATGCAGTTCCACAAAACGATTTCTGAAAGCTCTGGACAAAACCTAAAATAGGAGACCATACTGTTGCTTGAACTTTTCACTTTGATATTCCTCACGTTATGTATCTTCTTCTGTACATCCAAGGAAATACGGATAGTGTCATAGCATACAAATTATCATATACACATAAATATTGAAAGAAAGCTTAAGAGACAGTCTGGATGAGCATAAAAGCTTTAAAATGCGTTGTGGTTTAACTGCAGTAGCATCACAAAGCCACAGTCTCATCCTCCCTACAATGGCTTAGGGAGGAGAATTAGAAGGGCAAAAGGGAGAAAATTTGTAGCCTGAGATCAAGACAATTTTCATTACCTAAAGCAAAAGGTGTATGTGCAAGAAAAGCAAAACTAGGAATTCATTCATCATTTCACATCCGTAGGCAAGTGTTCAGCCATCTCCAGGAAATAAGGGCTTCATCACACACAAATGTTATTTGGGGAAACAAACACCTAACATACCCCACTGTCTCATTTTCCTTGCTCTCTCCCCCCAGTTTTGATTGCTGAGTACAAGGACATACGGTATGGAATATCTCTTTGGTCATTTAGGGTTGACTGTCCTGGCTCTGTCTCCTCTCAGCTTCTCGTCCACCCTTAGCCTACTCCACTAGTGGGGCAGTGTTGAGAGGCAGAAGAGGCCTTGACGCTGTGCAAGCACTGCTCAGCAACAACTAAGACATGGCTGTGCTATCAACACTCTTTTGAACACAAATCCAAA
>JAWWMO010000121.1:78426436-78449248 GCA_035047845.1 Dendrocincla fuliginosa | reverse complement strand
TACCTAAAGCAAAAGGTGTATGTGCAAGAAAAGCAAAACTAGGAATTCATTCATCATTTCACATCCGTAGGCAAGTGCTCAGCCATCTCCAGGAAATAAGGGCTTCATCACACACAAATGTTATTTGGGGAAACAAACACCTAACATACCCCCCTGTCTCATTTTCCTTGCTCTCTCCCCCCAGTTTTGATTGCTGAGCACAAGGACATATGGTATGGAATATCTCTTTTGTCATTTAGGGTTGACTGTCCTGGCTCTGTCTCCTCTCAGCTTCTCATCCACCCTTAGCCTACTCCACTAGTGGGGCAGTGTTGAGAAGCAGAAGAGGCCTTGACTCTGTGCAAGCACTGCTCAGCAACAACTAAGACATGCCTGTGCTATCAACACTCTTTTCAACACAAATCCAAAATATAGCACCATACCAGTCACTACGAAGAAAATTGGCTATTCCAGCCAAAAACAGTGTAAAATGCATATTAACAGCCTAAGTAGAATCTCTCTTCAAGTGCTCTTCAACAAGAAATGCCAAGTCAAGTCTAATACTTAGAGAATCACAGAATATTTTGAGTTGGAAGGGACCCACAAGGATCATCTATCCAACTCTTAAGAACTGAGTGTATGGGGATTGGACCCATGATCAGCACCATGCTCTAACACACTCCAACAACATACATGAACTCCAGCTCAATAAAACACTTAAATCTCAACTGCTCAAAATTAATTAGAAATTTGATATCTGCTAAGCAAGCAACTCATCTAAACAGAACCCAGCTGTACTGAAAGTCAGTCCACAGCCACCTCAACTCTCTCCTTTTTGAGAGATACACGTTGATTCTCAGCTATGCATCAAAACGTTTCTACATCACACTTAAACATGTGAGAGAGCTTAATTCCCTATAGTTTTAGCCACTCAAAGGATTATATCATACAGACCTTTCTGCCACCGTAGAGACCTGGAGGATTCTGTGTAGCAAACAGCATGAAGCGAGGGTGCGCTTTGACAACTTCCTGGGTCTCAGTAATGAACAGCTCTCTGTTATCATCCAACAAACGGTTGAGAGCCTCCAGAACATCAGTGGGAGCCAAATTCAATTCATCTAGAACAATCCAGTAACCCTTTCTCATTGCATCTATGAGAATGCCTTGGAGGGAACAGAAAAAGTCCTAGTTAAAAATCTAACAAAGCAAATCTAGAAGCAAATATTTTTAGCTACCCATTTTCACTCAGCATAAACACTAATTCAGAGAAGGAAGCAACAGTATTGCTTAAGCTGTTGAATTATCTTCCTGATGTCCAACAGGACAAGCATGAAGAGACAGACATGAACTCTTCAGAATTTGTTGAAATTCACATAAGTGATTAGCATTAATGTGCAACTACTAACTTTACAACAGGTCATTTCTCCACTGCAATAAAACAGACAAGTTAGCAGAAAGAAGGAAAAGGCAAATAGTGAACTGAGACAGGAATCTGGAGTATATAAAACATGCCCACTTACCTTCCTTAAATACCAACTTCCCAGAGGCATCTGACGTATAGCAGCCAATATATTCTTGGATGTCAGTATGCTCGTGATTGTTAATCCTTACACAGTGATTCCCAGTTGCAGCAGCCAACCAGCGAATTAAACTGGTTTTACCAACAGAGGTCTCTCCTTGAATCAGTACTGGATGAGTCCTAAGAGCCATAACCAAAACAGTGAGTTTGAAGCATGAGCCTTATCTTTCTCCATAGAAAAGATGTCAATGTTATCAAACCACATTACCAAAACATCACCACTGAACTCATCTGGGGTATCCGAGATCACACAATAACAGGGTAACATAAGTAACTTGACTCTCAAGTGCCAACAGCTACCCATGAAGCTTTTCATGGCATTATGAAATAAACAGGTTGTTTTAACTGCTGATTCCTAGACTGTAATTTAAATAAAACAAAGTATGGCTGCAAGATGGTTTAAGAAAATAAAAAATACATGTACAAATTCAAGTCACTCTATAATGAAAAGTTAAGTGTAAAGTGGAAGGAAAACAGACATTATTCATCCAAACAATAAGGGATAGAGAGGCAGCAAGACTCAAGGCCTAAACAAATATATTTAACTTATTTTTTTATGAAAAAGTTGAAATACTTACCCTGCAGACACAACTCTGACAATGTCTTTCAGATTAAGCTTAACTGAAGGGGTTAGCACGTAACTCTCATCTACGGTAGGTTCTTTATCCCCAGCTGAAATCCAGTATCCTTCTATAAATATAAAACTCCCTCCCTGAGGTTTTGGTATTTGCTAAGGAAAGATGAGAGAAATAACAGATTATACAAACAAGTTTCAATTTGCTAATGAAAATAACTACTGTTACACCACTGCAGCATATTCTGTAAAAAGTAATTTTAAATTAATTCCTGAGCACTCCCGCAGTAAGCAATGACCTCTTGCTACAGAATGCGAGTTACAGGACAAAGCTGATCAGATTATTTCAGGGTCATGAAGCAGGAATCTTTACCAGTGCCATGAAGATAAAAATGATTCAAGAGTCCTAGCACTGAATTTTGAAGGGTGTTTCCAGGCAGGAAATCTGCATTCATCTTTTTATGCCCATAAATATTTTCCAATAGGAAGGGCTTTATTCTGAAACAAACACCTATCTCTTAAACTGGCTTCCCCATCCCACTGCCCAGTCCCACATGGAAACTTGTGCTGGGCTCCCAGCACGAGTCAGATTCTTCCTTTCCCATTAGAGAAAAAGCACAAATGTTTGCTTCATATCCATATGTTCTGCATTCAGAGTCTAAAAATATAAAGCCTGTGAAAGCTCCTCAAAAGTCTGTGAAAGCTTCACAGTTGGAGTCATTGCATTAAGCTACCCACACTCCACAATGCTTTTATTATTCAGACTTCCACATTTTTTCAAATTAACAAATAAACTAGCTAACATACGGACATTTCAAGCAAAGTAAAAAACTACAAAGGAATGGTATTCATTTTTTCTAGTTCTTATCTCTATAATATGAAAAACAGAACTGCAAGAAGGACATGCAGAGGAAAAAGCAGAGAAGACAACTCAAAATAAATTCTACCCCGAACACTAAACAGATCTTTAGAAGATTAGTTACCTACCTGCTTGAGAAGGCTTTTGATGTTGCCAGAGACTATATGCTGGCAAATTAGCTTTTGAACTACAGGGTGAGAACCTCTGTCAAGCTGTGTCAGGAAACTCAAACAGAAGCCCTAAGAAGAAGAATTATTTTTAGTGATAAAATGAAAAAAAAAAGGAAAAAATATGCAGAATAAAGAACCATTTCTGTTCAACACTGCACTTAGAGAGGATTATCCTTCGCCCAAACAACCTTCGTTGTGAATACACATTGAAACAAATGCTACCATAGGTAGTCACCTCATACAGTGAGCGTGGTATGCTGCCACATGGGTTAGAGGCTGCAAATCTCAGTGCTCTGCAAAGCGTACGGAGACTATAGTGAGGTCTGTGGCCTGTTCCATCCACCAACTTTGTTTCTGCTTCCTTTCTCACAGACAAATAAAAGCTGCAAAAATAAAGAATTACAAAGAGATGTTACTGATCAGACCACTGCACTAAGGAATTAAATTCAAGTATGAACACTTCAGCTTATCTCCAACTGTTACCTTTCCTAAAAGCTTCAGGTTAGGAAAGCCATGCCAAGTTCTGCCATCTGTATAGTCAGCGAGGCAAAGCAACAAAGTATTTTTAGAGCCATATTTTTGAGAGCGCTTGATATGGAGAGAGTGCCTACAATTTCCAAGTATTCTAAACATGAGATAGTTCACCTTAAACTAGGGGAAAGAAAGGCAACTCTAGATAAACACACATGACTTACATTGGTATGATCTACAGAAACAAACCATCTTAGTCTCTCAGACAGAGGACTCTTAACAACAATGCTCTTTAACTGGTGCCACCAAGAAAACAATTCTGAATTAAAGAAACAATCTCCTCCCCACAAACAGAGAAACCTTCAGAATTAAGCAGAGGGATGTCTACTCTCTTCCTAATGCTCTGCAAATTGCTAAGTAGGGAGCATTGTAGTATTTCCCAAAACAGTCTAACCACAGACTACAGTTACATACTTTCTTTTTGTGACATTTAATCAAGAATTTAAAGAGATTACAATCAACTTACTTCACAATTCCTTGTACTGTATTTTTGTTCACATTCAGGCCTCTCAGGTAATCCATAATAAGAACTTTCAAGTCTCCTTCATTTCTCAATTCTTCTACATAAAGTTCAGTAAACCTGTAAGAATCAATCCATCAAAATACAAATCATAACACAGACATCTGACCAAATTTTTAAAAAATCACATTATATATGCATCTCATGGCACATAACATTTGAATTTTTTTAAGTAGCAGAATACTGCTTGTCAAATGACCTACAGACAGACTCAAGAACCAGAATACATAAAAAAAAAAATAGGTATTTATATTACTTTCAGGTAATTTATCTGAATTATTTTAACTTATTAGACTGAAAATGAACTATGGGACTATATTTTTTTAAATTAAGATTTTAAACTATCTACAGTAGATACCCAAATATTACAGCTTGAACACTGAAGCACTGACACAACTGCAGGACTTTTCAAAGTGGACTCTATTTTAATGAGTGGACACTTTAGAGATACCACCCATTCCTAATTTAGTTATGACTAGCATATCCAGGTTGTTTTCTACTTTCACAAACATCCAGCTCAGCAATGATAAAATAATAAAACTTGACAATAAGCAAAGGAAAATTAGCAGCAAACACATACACAGTGAAGCTCTGAGTAAGTGTTTCCCATTTAGTAAACTGCAGGGCCAGCTCTAGCTAATGAGCAAACTTATAGCACTCATGAGGGAAACCTCATCAAATAATACATGCAGAAGACCTTGGCGTTCAGATAGTACTGAAGAATGGATTTACCACAACTCCAACTTTCTGGTCAACTTAGATGTTTTAAGGCCACACATCAAGCACTGCGAGCATCACAAAAGCACTGTGAGCATCCCATCAGCTCCACCAAGCAAACCACCTTCCTCTTAAGTGAACAAGGATGGATGTGCAGCTTTTTGCAAAGATCATCAACACTTCTGAGTTATCAAGAGAAAGGTTGCTAAACAGATACAAGGCAATATGTCTTTCCCATCTCCATAAGGATGCTGCAGTTCCATTCCCAAGTGCTGACAGCTTAATTGTAAAGAATTATCATTTCCCTGTCCCCAGTGACAACAGTCTACGCTACCACTAGAATATCTGCTCACGGCTCAGCAACTCCACAGAAGTATTTTCCTGACACTATTTCATGAAAAACACTGGAAATTTTTTATAATAATGGGAAATGTGGAAAGCATCTCTCACAGGCAGTAAATCTGGGTTCAGATTTACACCCGGAGGTTTTAGACAAGGCATTCTTCTCTGGGTCAACTCATGAAACTAATTAAACTCCAAAAAAGACAGTGACTAAGTATTTTGTCACAGAATCATTATTTCCTACCTGTTTCTTATTCCTAGAGGAAGATTTCTCTTTCCTACATCAGTAGCTGGATTCATGCATGCAAACAAGCGAAAATCAGGGTGACGGACAAGAGGCTCTAAAGAAAAACAGAAATAAGAGACATGGTTAATGACAAACACAGGATATTCATTATGTTAAATAAGGATTATTTTATCTAGGCCAACTTTCTATTGCTACACTACTAATATTTTTTTAAAAGTCAGCATAAAAAAAATTTGAGAGAATAACCCTGCATCATCTTATCAGAAGTATCTGCACCTTACAGGCATCCACCAAACCACTTCAACTTTTTTCTTTGTAAAGAGTTTCAGTCTCTCAATAGGCTTTAGAGAAAGTCATGCTTACTGGGAGCACCAGAGAGATCTGCTCCTTGTAGAGTCCAAAGAGGCAAAAGCAACAGTTTCTGCATGTGGAAATCTCCTGAGTCACAGTGAATTAAAACTCCTACTTTTTGTATAGAAGTTTGAAGTCTCCCAAGACCACACCACTCTTCTTTACACACTTTCATTTGAATGGTAAATATTCTCAACTTATTTTAAGCCATATAGGATAGGAAAAAAAACTAGATAGCAAGATATAGTATAAGGAAGCAATGAAATGGCACCTGTGTCTCCTCTGTCTAGTAACACCAGTGACCCAGATGATCCTTCCAATAAACCACTCAGGCACTCCAAAGTCTCCGCTGCAGCCAAGTTGATCTCATCCAATAAAATCCACTCTCCCTTTTTTACTGCTTGTGCCAGAGTACCCTAAAATAAGATCAATTTGTTAATTGTACCACCACCAAGGATCTATCAACTGAAGCAGTCATACACTGGAAACACTTGGTGTGAGATCTATGGCTTGATTCAACAAATGGCAATTTCAGACCTTTTACAGCAATTCCAGACCTTTTACAGCAATTCCAGACCTTTTACAGCAATAGCAGTTTTACTGGTCTCTGTCAATAACAGCAATTATTTTACAAGTCACAGAAGTCAGCCAGTCATCACCATTAGATTAGTTACCCTTTAGACTGGTTGAAATGTAACAGAATTAAGATCTTTTATTTGTGCAATGCTGCCTGTCAGTGATATCCACCACTGTGGTTCACACTGATACCTCATGAGAACAAAGACAGTTAATCTAAAGAAATCTAAAGACTCAAATAATATTATGTTCCTACAGAAACAATATCTTCTTAATTTATACTTCAACGATTTTCAAACTATTCACACACACATTTTTTAGATAGGACTGGTCAATATTTTACACACTTTACATGAAATTTGAGAGCATATATTCAGACTAACAGAGTGACAAGGAACAAACATGCACAAACCTCATAGTTTCTCCTAATCACACGTAATGTCATTAGAACATACCATGGGGAAAAAACACTTCAAGATAAACAGCACAGATTCTTAATATTAAATCCTTCAGAGGAATCCCTAAGCAGAAGTATATTCTACTGAGATTGGTCACGAAGTTTTTTCTAATCTCATACAGTTGAAATGATGATATGACACATCCAACCACTGCCTCCTTGGAGCAGCACACTTTGTTTTACAGAGTTATCATGGAACATGTTTTACTTCACAGCAAGGTTCTTCCCAGGAAGAAATTTATATAATAATGACTACAAAATCTTTTAAATACTTATTCCTCCTAGCATTAAAATGCAACTCTGAATACCTCAACAAATGCAAAGAGGAGAGCATTTTCTGTCATTTTCATTTGTTGATGAGCATGATTCAGTTTAAGACCAAATGCCTCCCACTTTTCCTTTAGCGGTGAGTCTGTAAGTAAAACAAAAGTAGGTTTGTACCATCCAAACAATATAAAAAAAATGTCCAACAACAGTATTTTAATCAGGCTATTTCAAGCAGAGAGATACAAAAGCTTGGCTGAGCAATGAAAACATTCAAGTTCTACAGATGACACATAAAAAAAAAAATGTTGTTTTGGTTTTGTTTGTGTGTGATTGTTTTATTTTTTAAATTTACCCAAACACTATTGACCTGTGGGTACAGATACTTTGCTGTTCATTCCTAGCTTAGGAACAAATACTTATGCTGCACTTTGTTCCAGCATGACAGTTACCGCCCTCCAATTTCCAGAGACAGAAAGACAAGTGTCAAAAAAATAAATCCAAATTTATAAACCCTATGACAGAACAGATTAACAATGACCTCTTCAGTATCTGTTAAAAACACTGTTGCTTATCAGTTATGACATTATTTACTATTGTACTGATTTCAGGCATTTTTTAAAAATCACTATCTGAGCTACATACAGCATCAAAACTACTTAAGTAACTTTGCAAGTTACAAATGTCAGCTTGTATGTATTTTAGGATTGTCAATACTTGCAACAAGTGGTCTTTACAACACTCATTTTTACTTTTTTTTTTCCATGTGTGGGCTTTTATTTTAGCAGCTGCATATTCAGAAGAACCAGTCAAAAGAAGAGTAGAGATAAAAGTTCATAATTAGTTTTCCTCGGCCCATACTGAATGAAAGTTACAACCTGACTTGTTCTACTGGTCTAGAACCAGAAACAACTCCATGCAAGACAAAGTATCAACACTGCCTCTGACCAAAATGAGCTGTGAAGTACAAAACCAAAAAAACCTTTCTTGGAGACAAAGCTACATTGAAACAAATTAAAGCACTAGGCAAGTCACTGACAATGATACCAAGACAAAAGCAAGCTATTAGTACCCGAAAAGAGTTATAACTTTGGATTTGGGGTTTTTTTGCTATTGTTTTGCTTTGAGGTTTTTTTTTTAAATAGGACTTATGAGACACCTAAGGAGGTTCCAGGACTGAAAGCATTATACATTCCCATCGAAGACTGACACACAAATCACAAGGACTGTTCACCAGCACACCAAACAAGTAAGTGCTAAGTGAACATGTCAAGGGTACCATAGGTCAGACAAATCAACCTTCACATTGTCAGACACTGCTGACAGCAGTGATGAGTTAGAAAAAGGAAAAAATTAAACAAAATACAAACCCAACCACTATTCTTAACAGTATTTTGAATGTCTTACTGTAGACAGACATTGCATTTCTCAAAAGCAGAAGATGCAATAAAGGAGGATAACAAAAAACTAAACCCCAAACAACCCCAAATTCAAAGAACAAAAGAAGTCATTAGTATTTATCTACTCTGCTATGGTTCAATGCCAATATATGTTTGGTCAGTCTGAATTCTCACCAGATGCGTTTTCTTTTACTTCCTTACTAACAGCAGATTTATGAATATGCTGCATTAGTTTTAGCAGATCATGCCAACGTTTCTGCCTGTAGCAGGTCTGAATGTGTCCTAAGAACGTTTGATTTTTTTTCCTAGAGAATGTCAGAGAGAAGAGTTCTTCAAAAGACTCTCGCAGAGGTAGCCAGATCAGCTTGTTATCCACAGGCTTGTAACTGAAGAGAAGCAAAAGAATAGCTACTTATTTGTGACACAGGAATCAGTGAACTAAAAAAAGAAAACAACCCCAAAACCAGTTAGTGAAACAATAATCTTGTGCATGAATGAACCCTGGTTTCTGAAGTTTTTTATTCAACTAATGAGCAAAGTAAAATTGTATATATTTAATGCACCTCATCAGGCAATTTTATAAAGTCAGGACCACACTGATAAGTAAAATGTTTTTAATACTACCAACCAGAATGTCCAGTGAATATTACAACAGATCTATATTGAACAGCTTAGTCATTCTTAAAGAAACATTGGGTTGTGCTTTCAAATGACTATCACATACAGCTGTGCACACATTTCAGTGAAATTGCTCTGTTCTTTAGCAAGGATAACAATGTTTCTGAATGCAAACATGTTCATTAAGACATTTATATTACTATGAAACAGGTAATAGCAACTTGTTATGAAGAACAGACAAAACAGTGTTCAGCAACTCACCCCCCTAACAGATCAGCTGTATCACTTTGTTGGTTCATGTTGATAACCCTCAAACGGTGTCCTTGAAAAAGAACAAAGCACCATCACCTTGCACCTTCATTCATTTGCTATTTTAAAAATTATCTTCATGTAAGTTACAGTCTTCACACTTTACCTGTAACATGAGCAAGGTACTGAACAGTTGAGGTCTTGCCAGTTCCTGTTTCACCAACCAAAAGCACTGGCTCTCCTTTGATAACACACACTGCAAGCTGTTCAATCAATACTGCAGATGGCCGTGTGGCAGCAAAGGTTTGTTTTGCCCTGAAAAAAACAAAGGAAGGAACACAAAACTAAGATTTAACAAGTAGCTCATTTCAAGTGTATCTTCATAACTTCTTTCACAAAGTGGTTCAATTTAGGATAATTTTTTTTTAAATTAATACAGGTCTGAAAAAAAACCAGTTCCAAGATATTCTTCTAAGATACTTATTTTTCTCAAGATACAACTAGAAATTCAGGGTTTTCAAAGAACTTCCTGGACAATGGAGTTAGCAACACATACTACAAAAATCTCCCCTTATAAAGACAGATTCATCAAAGTTTTGTTGTAACAGTTGTGGATCTACACTGCTTTGAAGACACTCAAGTTCAAAGAAGCTGACAATCTCCATCCTTTGGCTGCCAGAAATACGATGCAGACAAACTTAATGATAAACAAGGTAAAACTCAGATCACAAGAGAAAGAACTCTCACATTCCTTCCAATAAAGTGAAAATATCAAATGTGCATTTTCGTTAACCCTGTGACTTGCAGTCTATTCTATTCCACCACAAAATATTTCAATTTACATGGAAACTAGAAGATACTCTACCTGTGTACAGTGAGAGTCTGGGTTTGTTTCCTTGTGAGACACACTCTTCCGACAGAGACTTCTTGTTCCCGTATTAAAATTTCTGGTTTATAGAGTTCACAAAAGAACTCCACCTGTGAAAAGAGCACAAGCATTTCCAATACTGATATAGCTTATGTCACACTAAGAACACCCATGCTGTGCTACCAGTATCACTCTGCAGCAAGCTAATTCTTCATGGTAGGATTACGTTTTGCAGATTTTACACACTCATCACCAAAAATACTGAAGGACTTCAGAAATGATTTTATCTGTACAAACAAGTTTCAACTTAATAACTTGTTAACAGGTCTATGCCATTGTATTTCTACACTTCATCTACTTCCATGGTAATTCAATTACATAAACTTGAACAGCTAATTTAACCATAAAGAACCAACCTCCCTCTAAAAAGCCCTTTGTGTAAATGAGGGTATTTTCACATTTGCAGGGAATAATACATTCCTTTTCTGAAATAATGCAAAGAAGGACAAATACAGAAGTTCCAGGGATGCACCTGTCAACTTAAAGTAACAAAGGAGGGAATTTTCTTTACACATTTCTGTAGTCATAAATAGTTGACAAAGAAATGATGTAGTTTAATTCTGCCACTTACAGAGCATTACTAGGCTCCAGAGAGGTACTTGATTTTGTAATCAATGATTACAAAAGAAGTCATTAGTATTTATCTACTCTGCTATGGTTCAATGCCAATATATGTTTGGTCAGTCTGAATTCTCACCAGATGCGTTTTCTTTTACTTCCTTACTAACAGCAGATTTATGAATATGCTGCATTAGTTTTAGCAGATCATGCCAACGTTTCTGCCTGTAGCAGGTCTGAATGTGTCCTAAGTAGCAGTAGAGATCATGCTTCTCTCTGATCTCTTCATTTAAGTGATTAATGCTCACTAAACCACCTAAGAAACACATTCTTCACTACTCTGTGCCTCCAGCACATGCTTGAGACAGCTGTGCTGTTCCAGCTGTGCAATTCTTCTTTTGTATGATGAGGCCACTTGCTCTGCAACAGGTTCACTGAAACTTTCAGAGGGAAAAAAAAGGCAGCTGAACATAAAACAGGAGAAAAACCAGATCCTGGGGTAGAACAGAGAATAAAAACAGTGCTTGTGACAGAGAGGTGGGCATAATTTTAAAGAAAAAGTAGCTTAACATATCAGTAGAAAATCAGTATCAGTAGAAAAACTTCAAGCTAGAGAACACTAGCCATAGACCTCATATTAATTATAGTTCAACATACCTTTTTTTTGGAAATGTTTAGTTTACTTCCAATAACTTTTGCCATTTTCTGTCTGCTCCCTTGATTGGACAGCATAGCTGTGAAACAGTCTAATGCCTGTCAACGGGAAAAACAACTTCCTGAAGACTACTTCTGTATGATTTGATCTCACAAGCATCATCTTAATCTAAATGAGCCCGAATCCAAACCAGCCATGGTAAATAAAACTACATGACAGTCCACAGATTGAGTCAAACCATAAAGTTCAAAAGGATGTAATAAGAACTTTTAAACTCTGTAATGTAGTGGATTTCTACCAAAAGTAAAAATTTTTCAATGCCCAGAAGTTTAGATGAATGGACCAAAATGAGAAGGAAGTAACACTAAGATCTTACATCTCAAAACTGCCTCTGATGCACATAAAAAAAATTTCCAACCTGGAATGTAAACTGATGCACAGTAAAGTAGAAAAGCCCTGTATTATAATAAAAAGGAAAGAACTTATAACTTTTACTCTCAATCATATGCAATTCCAGCTCATATAATTGAAATTATTTTGCAACACACTGTTTGTATGACAGCAGTAAGTCTTGCACCACATTACTGCAAACAATTTTCCTAGTAGCAATAAAAGTCTCTGATTAGACAGATCACAAACATTCCAATTACAGTCCAATTGCTTCAATCAAAACTGGACGTAAATTTCCATCTCACATTCCCAGAGTATTTTGAGAGACAGTGCTAGAACTTGTGTAAGCAATTTCTAGATCAAGTCTTACCGCACCTCCTGAAAAATATTCACTGCTGTGGTTGAAGAATTGCTGTCGAAGTTGTAAGCAATCCTGCTGCACCAGTTCAGGAGGTCTCTAAAGAGAATAAAAAAACAAAACAAAACCAAGAAGATTTGGTACAAACAAGCCAAAACACACAGCACCCTCTTTCATGTTCAGCTTAGGTCACTGTACATGTAGTTATTGTGCATGTTGTATAGGGGAAGACACAAACAGGACAATTCTGAGGAGTAGCTGAGCACATAAAGAACCAACAGTGCTGCTTTCAGCCACATTTCTTAGAAACAGGTTATACATACTCAATTAAACCATAAGGTAACTACAAAACTGAAAAATACTAAAAAATCCACAAACGTATAGAAACCTATTTTTTCAAAATACCAGTTCCTTATGAGCAACAAAATCTTCCAAAAGACAAAAGAAAGCATGCAATTCTAGAAAAACAACTGTTGTTTTAAAATTACTGACATTCTTACGCTCCAGAAAAATATTAGGCACTACCCACATCTAATATTTACTGACTAATTCACAAAGCACTACTGGTTACAGAAATTCTACTTGAGTAGAATTGACATTTGGTATGAGAAGAAGAAATAATGGAGCATCAAGCTACATTCCAACATAAAAAAATCTGAAATTAATAGTACACTACAAATCTATTTTCAGCCACCTGTAAGTTAGAATACTGTGAGTGTTCAATATGAAATGATCTAGATAGGAGAATACATTCAATTGCTGAAAACGTTATCTTCAAGCTCCTGGGCTAACATTATACAGCACATATCAGTTCTTAACTAGTACTGATACCCTGTGTTAAAATGAATTAACTCATATGGCTTGATACATACTGAGCACTGCATATGACAAAACCTAAACCTTTTACTAAAAAAAAAAGTGTAAGTACAGAAAATAGGAAATTTAAATAATCCAGATTGCTTTTCTTTAGAAGATACATTGTTAGTTTAAAATGAAAACTGTATTTCTCCACTTTTTACAAAAAGCCGGTTTAATTATTCAGACTTCTGTCATTATTTCTTAAAATGTTAAGACAACAAAAATAAACCTTTCTATCTTTGTAGCTAGCTGACTTCTAACAAACATGAAAGAAAAGACAACCTTAGAGACAGTTCTCGTCCTTCCAGATTTGGTTTCTTATGTTCTGATCTTGGTTCTGATGAATCTTCTGGGATGTGACTGGAGCTAGAAGCACTGTTTTCAGATGCCTGATACTTGTCTCCTGTAAGGTCAATGTAGATGTCCAGCAAGTGATCTGTTACGTGAGCAAGGTCGGGGTACCTCCTTTGAAGGACCTGAAACAAGAGCAAACAAAACAAAAACCACCAGCACCAAAAAGTTAACCATTAGCACTGGAAAGAAACCATCAGCCCCCTAAATTCTACCAGAAGGCTCTTCCAATATATACCTAAGCTAGGAAGCTACACAAAACTGCTATCTTGCAATCATTCATCTGAAGAAAACAGAAGTTATTATGGCTTGTTTGATATTGATTTTGATGCCCAAAATTCATTTTGCTGATTCTACTCAAAGAACTAGACTAATCTCAGTTGTTTTTTTCTCTCTGAGCTAGTAAGTGGCAAAGTAACTTGATTCTTAGAGCCATACAAAGAACTGTGTTTGTCAAGGCAAATTCCAGGAACCTTTGCTTAATTAATTTCAAGTTTCCCTGACAAACTGCCCATTTACTTCAAAATTGACAGCACAAAGCTGAAATTATGAAGGTGTATTGTGGAACTTGAAAATAACAATAAGGATCAAATTTACTACTTAAAAACATTTATTACCCTGAATTGAAACAATTATTCAGAAGTCACAATAGAGTAACATAAACCATACCTCCTTAAGTTCTCCTTTGCTCATGTTATCCAGATGTATTTTGGTCCAATATTTGTCCAAAAGAGCAGCATGGCTGCTTTGCTGCCTGTACCAACCTCCACCACAACTGAATATCCTAAATAAAACAACAGGAAGAAACACAGCATACTGAGTGCTGCTGAAGAACTCAGTATTTTCAATGCATGCCTTTGCATCAAAGAATGTTACATATTGCTGCTAGGGCATAATGTGCATGCTCAGATGACACACTGTTTCTCACAACAGTGTCACATACCCTACCTCACCTACCCATGCTTTTCAAATTACCTTTCAGAAAGACAACTGACAGTAAGCAACATACAGAATCCTTTGTGAAGAGAGAAGCCTAACAGAAATGGTCTGGGAAACCTCTTAAGGAATTTGTGATCTATAGCAGAGAACGAAAACCTTTGTGACCCCCTTCCAGACTTTCCCAATTATTTTTCCTCATTCTTCAGATTCACAGTCCTTTCCATCATATGTTTCATTCTCTTTTATTCTTTACTGCAGAAATAACTATTCAGCCATGTGTTTTTACCCTCTGTGGAAATAGCCTTGCACATGCAAAAGCATTAGATTCCGGTCTGTGGTTTGGTTTTTGTTATCTGGTGGGGTTTTTTGGTTAATTTATCTATTTTATTATGTTTGTCTTTTATTTGTAAATAGTATTTCCCAGCTGTAAACACCAACAGAGTTATTGTATCTACTCTAACTAGCCCAGTGCAAACTGTAATTTGCTACTATACAATGTTCACCATGTGCTGGCTGTGTAGGGTTAATTTTTCTTCACAGTAGCTGGTATGGGACTGTGTTTTGCACTTGTGAACAAAACGGTGTCAATAACACAGGGACGTCTCAGTTATTGCTGAGCAGTTTGTTTTAGTATTGCTTACACAGCATCAAAGCCTTTTCTGCTTCTTGTACTGCCCCACCAGCAAGGGGGCTGGGCACACACAAGGAGTTGGAGGAGACATAGCCGGGACAGCTCATCCCAACTGACCGAAGGGATGTTCCACATCATATGGGGTCAAGCTTAGTATATAAATCTGGGGGAAGAAGGAAGAGTGGTGATGTTTGGAGTTAGGGTGCTTGTCTTCAAGTCATACGTGATGGAGCCCTGCTTCCCTAGACATGGCTGAACTCCTGCCTGCCAAGTGGGAAGTGGTGAATTAATTCCTTGTTTTGCTTTGCTTTCATGTGCAACTCTCACTTTATCAGAACACAAGTTCTCACTTTTACTCTTCCAATTCTCACCCCCATCCTGATGTGGGGAAGTGAGCTATCAGGCTGTGTGGTACTTAGTTGCTGGCTGGGGTTAAACTATGACAATAAAGTATTAAGAAGAAAAAAATCTTAGGAGATGAGGCAACCAAAGGAGTTGAATACAAAAGACTCAATTCCAGAAAAAAATAGATCAGATAAATAAAAGAAAAGAACAAATTTATGGAAGTAAGACAAAAGCATGAAAATATGTGAAAGGCTTTGAAATAAACTACAAAACATCTGAAAACCATGTAACTACAATTCCCCATATAGACCTTCTAACCTTTAATCCTGATATAATATTAAGACTTAATATACAAGAAGGCATTTTGACATCTGAAGCAAGAGTCACTACTACAGTGAAACAATCAGGGAGAGTACCTTAAATCTTGTTCTGGTTAGAAAACATTACAAACATTCTTTCAGCCTTGTTGAAGTGACCTTTCTGTACAAAGAGAGGATCCACTCAGTAGCAATATAGGCCCACTTACAAGTGAAAAAACAATTTCACAGGTTCTATGGCTTTTATTGGTTGTTAATTGGAAATTGCTAAAATACTCCTGGCCCAAGTACCTTGCACTTAAAACCAGTATAATCATGCTTTCAACCTCATTTAAGTTTACAAACCTACCTCCTGGTTGCAAAAAACTGGAATCCTGATGCTACTTTTAAACAGTCACCACGACCAGGAATCAGTAACTCCTTTTTCTCCAAAAGAGGAATCAGCACAGAGATCTGCGGATGGAAAATTATGAAACAATTTTTCTTTTTTTTTGTGAAACTTCAACTGACAGCATAACCATCCACACTCATTTCACACTAGAGATGCTGGAGCAATTCCACTGAGCACCATTATATTGTCAGCAACTGCTGTTCCTGCAGATTGCTCTTTCAAGTGATGCTAACAGGAATTGCAAAGACCCCAGTAATTTTAATAAGCAGTGGAAGTCACAGGTGTAATGTTTACCTATCTTCTTTCTCCTGTATTCAGATTTAATGATAAGAGAATGGAAATGATAGCCTTCATACTGCAAGTTCAAATCAAAACAATTTATTCTTAAATTGACAAATTACTTATTAGACACTTTCACAATAGAAGCCTGATTTCCTTTATATGCCTGAACAAAGATGACCTGCATCTCAAAGATGTCATTCTCAAACATCAACATTTTTCAGTGTATACCCTGCTGCCCCCAGGAGAGTTTGATATCTATTTAAAGAATCTATTTTTCCCTGAAGTACAGTAATGGTGGTGGCAGGAAAAAAGGGAATCAGGACCACAAGGATCCCTCAGCACAGAGGGAGACAAGCACAGGCACTTTGATATAGAGAAAAGAGACAGGATGCCTGCAGGCAGGACCTGAAGAAAGGGAGAATGTGATGAATGCAGGATACTATTTGGGACACGCTTATGGCGAGTGCAATGAGTCCATAGAAGCAAATAACTACATGATCCCCTGGCAGTGAACTGTCTAGTATACAGAAGCAGTATTTCTCAGCTTTCTTATAAAATTTCTATATTTCAGAAGCCTAGAACCTAATAAACAAATTGCCACCTTATTCAGTCACACAAAGGATGCTTTACAGAATAGATGTAAAAGGAAACAACTATCTGCAGAGTATCTGGCAGGGGTATAGAGCACATTGTTCTTGCAGATGACATGTTTTCAGCATCCCTTATTTCCAAAAGGGAAAGATGACAGTCTAAATAGCCAATCTGGAGCCGAAAACAGGAAATCTGTTAAAACCTATAATGCTTAAGCAACAATAGATTTTTAACATCCAAGCCAGAGGTAAAAAAACATGCAGGAAAATCCCCCCCTCAAAACAACAAAAAAAGCAGCCCCGCAAAAGAAAGCACTAAAAAAATCTTATTCATAGCATGACCCTAATAAACTGACAATATTCTGAGGTGTTTAGGACCACATTTGTTTTCAAATACTAGAACATGATTAAATAAACACATATCTCGTTATCAGAGCCAATTCCAACCTTCACAGTGAAATTTTGCATCAGTGACAGGGTCATGACTACTCTGTAACAATGACAAAAGCTAACGTGGTGTGTTAAGACAGACAGGTTAGTTCTTTCTAACCCCTTTTAAAAGATGAATAGCATGTTCAGCTTGCTGTTACAGAACCCATGGTGAATAGATTCCCAAAACTGCTATCATGGGCATTAAGACCAGTACCCTAAAGCAAACATAAACCTACATACCACATCCAGAGGAGCATAATCAATGTCTTCCAGAAGTATCCAATGACCTTTGGTAACAGCTTGTGTCAAGGTTCCAGGCTGCCATACAAACTCCCCTGGTACATCTGTACAACGATACATACCAAGCAGCGTCTATGACAGAAACAATCCATATATGAGAGAGGTTACATTACACCCCTTAAGAAACTCAAAGAATTACAAATATGACCAAAGATGGTATGCAAGCAACACTTACTTAGCCCTCACAATACTAAACAATCCATTTAGTAATCTGTGTCTAGCATTACACCTCTTTTCATCAAGAAAAAGTTTTCCCCCTTTACATGTACGATAATCTAACAAACACAGCAATTAAAACAAACTAGGTAACTGGAAGTGAATCTATGAGCTGTGCCACCATAATTTACAAACATAAAAAGCCATCTGGGGTTGCAGTGAACTTTATTTTACATTTTTGAAAAGTCTGTGACTAAGGTAGTGAAAGGAACTGTAAAGCAAGATATTCAAAGGTAAAAGCCAGTCAAGAATTCCCTCTCAAATTTTAACTTCCATATCTAAGCATTGCTTAAATAATTGAGTTTATGGTTTCGTTACTATATATTTTGTACCCTGAACTTCACCACTTTTTCTTAATATGGCAATCTTAGTCATGTACATGAAAAGATACACTTGTGAGATGGTGAAACCAACTGTTCCATGCAAGTGGGAAGTGCTTACTCATGCCAATAAAAACCTTCAGATAGCATTTGCATAGCCACTAACCACCTTTGAAAACCAAATATAAAGGGAGCCAAACAACAGGGATCAATTCAAGCTCAAGCTCAATATGCAAAACCAAATGAAAGTGAAGTTATCTTCACCTCTGGTTTTATCTTTACAGACAGAGCTAGATCACTATGATGTAGGTGCAAATCTCCTCAACGTCACAGGATCTTATTTCATCTCATCCTTACCACAAAAAAATTGGCAACATATTAGACTGACATTAGCTCACTTAAACTGAAAGTGTTCATACAACCTTTGGCACCAGCTCAATATAGCTCTTCCACATAGAAAAACCCTGATAAAACATAATTTGAATGGTACAGATACAGAAAATTATGCAAAGACTCTAAAACCTGTAAAAGCTTAACCGTTACTTTTGTTCACATCTATTTATTAGTTTTCATCAATAGGAAGGCCAATATTACAGCGTTGATCACTGTGGGGTCCTTGGGTAAAACAACCTTATTAGAAAATTAAGTCCCATGATTTAAGTAAAAATTACATCAACCATAAAACAAATTCATCAATTACCTTACTATCAGTTTGATCTCCAAGCTGAACTTTCAAAATATGAGGAGGTTTCACTCTTCCTGTAACAGCTGCTAAATATTCAATTAAAGAAGTTTTGCCACATCCTATCGGTCCTTCTAATAAAACAGGAGTCTGATATGCTACAGCAATAGCAAGGTTCTGAAGATTTGTGAAGGCAGATTCAACCAAAACAAAACTGCTCGTTTTTTCCTGTTCAAACATAAAATCTGAGTTACTACACCAAAATTGTTACTTTTTCAATAGGCTGTACAACACAGAACAATCAGGAAAGTAAGCCCAGCACCTAGAAAAATTTTGGCCTGCAGATCTGCGTATCAAATAAAAAAGTCTAAAGCTGTATTTAATGACATGTTGAAACAGATTTCATCAAAAACCTATTATAGATAAAACACTTAAGAGAAAGTATATGTACAATTTGTTCCCAAAGGGGTTCATGCTAAGTTGTCAGTACAGGCATAGTAACTACTCAATCATAACACACATATTGCAAATTGTATTTGATTGACAAGTGAAATTAAATCATCAGAATGGATCCAAATCACAGGAAAAAAAATTAAAAAACCAAACAGCAGTTAATATTCATGCTTGCATCATCTGAATCTAACTGAATAAATATGAATATTTACTTCTTTCTGAAGAGACCAAAGTGTAAGATCATTGAACTCAGTGAATGGGAAAAAAGAGGCAAATTTAATAACATGTTCATTTTATTAAAAATGAAATTAATGCAGGTTTTTGAATGGTAATTAATCAATGTTAAAGATAGTCTCCAAATATTTTGCCTCTTACAGTCGCTTACATATCAGTATATGGCACAAAAATGAGTGCTTTCTGCCAAAAGGCACAGAGAAAAGAAATCACAGCACTGAAACAAGTGTCTTGTATTTAAGTCTGACCTTCTTTTCAAATATAGTTTCCTGTACTTCTCTGGTAGCAATGCGAGTTTTTAAACCCTTAAACACCTGTTTCCCCTCACCGTTTGCTCCTACATCTTTGTCAGGCCTCCTAAGCTGTCACCAGAACCTCCCTAGTGTGACTGGAAATACACTGTAGACCAGATCAGTGCAATACCTGTGGCTATTGAAAACATAAAAGCATGCCTTTGAGGGAAGTTCTCTCCTCCCTCATAGACAGAGAGCATCCTTTCAGTAATCCAGTTTATAGCATGGCCTCACTTCAGCACAGCTGCAGCGACACTGGCACGGCAGTGAGAATTTTCTTAAACAGCTCTAGAGTTTCCCCCCTGCTACAATGAATTTCAAACCCCTCTCTCAATCCTACAAAAAACCCCAAAATGCTAGAAAAGAGCAAATTCAACAACAGCAGTGTGAAGGGGAGAAGGCAGGGAGAAAAGTCTAGAGGAAAATTCCTCTTTCCTTGCCTTTGTTACTCAAAAAATTCTGGAAACTGGTAGTCTTCCTTCGTTTTGTTGTTCTTTTGTAGATCACTGTTGCAAAATTAAAAAAAACTCAGCTAAGAGCTAAAACTGCATTTAAAAAACAGTCAAGAACACTGGCTGCAGCTACAAAGAGGAATATGAACATCTTAAGTTCAATAGTAATTCAGGAGAAAAAATGTTAAATACTGTTCAAAAACATTTACGCCTTTGATGGACTTCCTGAAACTTTAAGGCACTATACTCTACATCACACTGCACTCAAGTGGAAACTAAGCTCTTGCTCACCTCCTTGCCCTTTTTCCTGCCCTCTGGAAGAGTAAGTAGCAGCCTTATTTTCTTTTGTTTTAAGAGAAGAACTAAGCATATGTTTGGAAAAAGGCTGTTCATAAGATGCTGTCCTAGTTACAGGGGCTGGGACCAGTTCATCACTACGTGTGTATAACAAAAACTGCATATGCTGCACCCTCTGTATAATTTCTGATGGGCTGTTAAGAATGGATGGTTTGCAGCAGCTGCCCAGGGGACACCTGACACCTCAGGCTACAAGCTGGGTGTTAAAGAACCCTGTGAGACAGGGGTGTTTCTGTCTTCACACTAATGATTCAACTGTGATAACTCCCCTCGGGGAGGCACCAGTACTTTCACAACCAGACTGAGGGGTCATGTCTGCCAATAGGCCATTAGGGACTGGCACAATAGGCAGCTGCAATGACCTAGACCACCAAAGATTCCAAAAATATTCCATGACTCACAGAGTTAAATCACCCTTTGTGAAACTCCTTGGTCTGGGGAAGGTACTGGGCATTCCCATCTGAGCCTGAGCATATATATCTGGGTTTTGGGACTTTTGGTACCACTTGTCAGATCCGGAGCAGGACTAGAACCTCAACTGGACTGTGCCAGCCACTCTCAACAACACTGCAACCATCATCCTCACCAACAGGTATTCCTTTCCTTTTCCTTAGCACTCAGGGGGAACCAATGTGGGGCTCAGCATAGGGGCTAACAAACACCATTCCGTTTGCACCCCAGGATACTGGGTTATACATCTGTTTTTGTGGGTTAAAACCAATTTTTCTCTGTATCATTGTATTTATTGTAATCTTTTTAGTAAATTGTAACTCTGACTTGAAATCTCTCTTGACATGGGTCCATTTCTCCAGCTGATTTACCTTTAAACGAGCACATCCTTCTGTATACCACTACACAGGCAAAAGCAACTCTACCAGATCTTAGTTTTACTTAGATAGAGATTATCACCCAAACTTGGACTGGAGGTACTGTGTAAGGCTGAATATTCTTTTGCAGTAGTTTGTGCAAACTGCTACATGAAGATGAAATGAACAGCACTGCTGTTCCTTGTTTAATTCCACTGCACAGTTTCTTTGCAGTGCCTACATTCTGCAACACTAGCTTTCAGCACACATGGAGAAAACTAAAGATATACATGTTACCTGTAGTATCTCAATAGCATTTGATCAGGAAATAAAGTCAGTTCACTGTACTGAAGAGATTCCTCAAAAAGTAAAAAACGTACAGATTTAACCATGGGTTACATACCTGCTCTTCAGAAACACGCTGTAGTCTAGGCAGCACAATGCCACATACAGCTACTACATGTGCAGAGAGGTCACCCGACACAATATGTCCTTGTGTATACTGCAGTTCTTTCTCCTTTTGCCAAAATGAGGAGTCTGGATTGGCCAAAACAAGGGCTTGTTCCACATTCTGCAGCTGAGATTCTTCTAGGAGCCTGTGAAACATGTTTATTAACTCAATTGAAAGCCATCAATAAAAACAAATAGTATTCAAGACCTTAAAAGTCCTTACTTTAGTCTGAAGTGTATCAGCTCCTCATGATTGAATATCTTCTTAAGGAAAGATAATCTGTGCTCATCATTCATGCGTGTAACCAGAGCAAGACAGTTTGACGTATACCTAAAAATTATATTCAGAACAAAGCACATCAAAACATAGTTTTAAGAAATGTAGTCTGACAATAGTAAATTGCAATCCAAAACATCAAGTTCGGAAAAATGTGTAGAAACCATTATTCATAGAAATTATTCTAGCACTATGCTTAACATTCTTTAGGATTAGAGAAATATCTTAGAGCTAAGAAAAGCAATGCCATCACAGCAGTTTACCATTTATATGCTAATTAGCTAACATTTCCCTGAAAAACTGAATTATCAATAGACATATAGTAAAGGAAAGCACTTGCCCAAATAAATGTTAACATATGAGACAAGGAAAATGAGGTCTTTGATCTTTTTTCTCATACCATTTCCCTTCCAAAACTGCTATTTCATGCTAATTCTAAAGTTACCCTAATGCAATTAAACCAATTCTCAGGACCAAAAGAAGCCAAAAACTCCCAAGTCTTGACTTCATTACT
>JAWWMO010000121.1:78388791-78416521 GCA_035047845.1 Dendrocincla fuliginosa | reverse complement strand
CCCTCCTACCTGTTTTCCTCCTCCTGCGTGCCTCTCCCAACCTCCCCCCCTGCCAGCCACCTCTGCTCCTTACTGGTTTGGACTGGTGGTATCAGCCAAGGGGAAGCTGCTCTTAAATGGTTAGCGGAGAAGAAATCAGCATTATCAATTCAGAATATTTTGACTGGTTAAGGTGCAGGTTCAGGTAACCAGTTCATAGAATGAAGTGCTTCTTTATGTATCAAATTTTCTTTATAGGAACTGTAAGATACAGCTAAAGGTCTTCAGAATGCTTATTTAGAGAACATAATTTCATATTTTTCTTGAAAGCGCCTGTTGTTATCTTGATGTAAGACTTTTCTTGTTCTTGTGTTGAATTTCATTGAAGAAGGACCATGGGCAGTTCAGGTGTAAATTACTTATTTCAAGATGCTTCTGTTTTATGTGGTTCTGAAATTGCCGATTAATTGGTTCTTTTTGCTCTGATGTTTTACTCATAGATGGGGAAGCCATAGGGAGTTTGTATCATGGCAGCAGATGAGGATGGACTGGGACTGTTTGATATCCGCTACAGTGGTAAGATGTGTTAGATTACTCTCTGAATTGCAGGGAATCAATGCAAGCAGACTTCTGAAAATACATGGGTCCAAAAATAGCTTAGAAAACAAATTTGAAGTTGGGACAAATAGTGATGAGCTTCACCTGTAATTAAATGGCTGTGGTTCAGTATCATAAGTCACATCCCATTAGTAAGTTCATATTTAAAACTATGTACTTGGGATTTCTGGAATGTTTTGAGGGAGTGTCTGGAACTGGTCTCTCCCCTGTGTTTCATGGTGTATAAGTTGCCCTTTGCTGTACCTTAGTGAAGTTTGCATGTGAACAGTTAGAGGAATGGCTCTTTTGTGTGCTGTTTGTGCCAATGTGTTATCATCTGCTGTAGTATCAATAATCAAGGTACTCTTTTATTTCCAGCTCCACAGTTGGTTGATTTGGCATGTATTTGTGAGATTCCCAGTCTCAGAAGGACTGTGGATATTGGTATATTTCTTTATAGAAGTAATGTTTGTTGCAGAGCTGGAGACATTCCCATAGAGGAGATAAGAGTGGTAAGAGGCATTGGAAAAATACATGAAGAGAGTCTGAGGAGATTTAGACTAAAATTGGTTTACAGAACCAGTTAGTGTGTGAGTAGATGGCAATACTAAAACAAATTGTTTGAATTATGATACAAACTGCTACAGTACTTTGTTTTTTATCAAGAAATGTTTCTTTTAATAAGAGTGGTTTTATCATATCACTTATTTTTGGGTTTGAGTTGTATAGCTTTTGCATTCAGTGTATTCTAGAAAACCATTTAAAATTTAGATCAAGTTTGCTTAGTTTATAATTTTAAAATTTACTTGTACCTAAAGCTGTATCATTTGCTTTGTTTACAGTTCTTGTAGTATTTAGGAACTGATCTTACAAGGTTGTCTTTGGTCTCTGGTGACTAAAGATCTTTTCTTCACAGTAGCAGTAGTTTGGACTGGTACTGTCACTGATCACAGCTGTGCTTGCTTTATGGGAAAGGTAGAGGTTAGAGTTTACTAAATGATTACTTTGGATTTTTTTTTCATTGCTTTAGCTGAAGCTTCCCCCTTCAAGGAAGGTGATGACAGCTCAGTGGATATTTATGATGGCTTGGACAGCAGTTTGTCTGTTTCTGGTAGGTTGATTGTGTCTTACTGTGTGGCTTGGAGCATTATAGAGTCTCTGCTTCTTAGGCTGATTTCAAGTAAAACAACATTTAGCTTTAGCTTTGAGCTGCTTGTTTAAATTCAAGACATATACGTTAGGCTGTATAGATGCAGCAGAGAATTTTGAAATCTATTAGTTGAATGAATGAAAGACAGTTTTCCTGTGATACTGGCTGTTTTAAGAGACTTGGGTATATAAAGATGTGCAGAGAAATCTTAGCTGTTTTGTCTGTGCCTGGAAGGAGGACCTTGGAGAAAACACCTTTTAAGTTGCATTTTTGGAAGCTTCTGTGCCAGATCCAACAGTCACTGATCACTAAATCTCCAGTGAAAAATCCAAAACATACTTTTTGTGTAATACGGTATGTTCAGGAGATCCTTTTAACCTTTTGTTACTAAGTAATTTGACATGCTAATTTCACTTAATAGATGACTATCTCAAAAAATCTCAGTGTACATTACTGCATTGTATGTCACAAGCATGTAATAGTTCTTTATTTTGTGTGTTGTTACCTTATAAGTACAAAAAGTAAAAACAAAATGCACAGACAGTATAGACAACATGCACAATGCAGCATGGCTAGAAAAATATCTTTTTCCTTACGTAATTGATTTTCTTTGTACAGACAATTTTGCTCCAAACTCTACACCATCTAGAAGCAGCTTGAATTTATTTGATGAGATATTAATTGAAGAAGGGACTGCAAAGAAAGCATCCTACAATGAGGTATGTATTAGTGTGGGGGAAAAAATCAGTTTGGGGGTTTTTTGTCCCAAATTTTCTTGTGTGAATTGCAGAAAATGTTGTCAGCATGATCACATTGTTGGTAAAATAGGCCAACTGTTTTTAAATAAGTAAAAACCAGAGTGTGCTAATAAACTGTTATGTCACAAAGTTCATTAGGATAAGTGAATCTGTCACTCTGTGACATGGTCTGTTCTCACTTAGCATCCTTTGCAGTTTATATATCAGCTATGTTATGGGAAAATGCAATTTCCCTCTAGTCAAGTATCTGTTGAGATGTCTGATACATAACTAGTCTTGACATCTCTCCCAATGAATTTTACCAGAGTAAAGCACATAGGTCATGGGTTTCTCTTATGTTAAATTCTGTTCATGAGACTGAAGACAGCCATGCAGTAGGTAACTGCTTCTAGCACATCAGCAGAACACTTACTTCTGCAGCACCACCTATCCTGGCCAACAGGACACCTTGAAATGGCATTAAAAGGGCAGACATCCACAGATGTTAGAAGAAGCAGGAGCAAACCTCCAGAAGTCTCCTGAGTGATGTCACTTTGAAAGTTTGAGAGACTGTTTGAATGGAAGTTGTTCATTCTTTTGTGAATGATTTGTCCCTACCTAATTTTAAAGTGCTCATGCCAAATTGATTTAATTTTGTGATCTCAACAGGATTGTGCCCTTTGCAGTCTATTTTTGCAGTTAAGGTTTGTTTGTGGTAGATTTTTGTTGTGTTTCTCCTTACCTGTTTTGTGTTACATAAAATCTGACAAGCAAGTCCCCATCTATTTGGCTCTCAGAACTTTTGATCCTTGATAATTGTGTCTTTAATTTCACAATAATATGGCTTCCTGTTATTCTTTATTACTGTTAGGCAAGCACACATACATTTCCTCTTACCTGACTGTGGTTCTTTAGAAACCTGTATATATACCAGTTGGAGTGTATTGTAGCCTTTTGTTTTAATATGGCTTTAATATGTTACTTCTGGGGAAAAAACCAGAGCTTTCTAATACATGCTACTGTGTTAACTAACTGTAAATCTAGAGAAGTAAGTTCTCTGCACTTCTGTGGTGTGAATTCTTCTCTCTTTCACAGTTGCAGGCAGAATATGGAAAATGTCAGCAGCAAATTAAAGAATTGATGAAGAGATTTAAAGAAATACAGGCCCAGGTATTGTAGTTCAAAGGAAAAACATTGTCAAGATTTATGTAAAGAAAAGTGAATATTTCTCTGAGAAGGCAATTATGCTTTCCAGACTTGATCCAGTGTGTGGTTTGTAGAGCATTCCTGTAGGTGCTGGGAGCTTGGTCTGCCTAGGATGGTTGCTGGGATAGCCTACTGTCAAAATCAGTAGGAACATTTGTTTGTTTCACAATGTTGTGTTCAGTAAGACTTGATTTGTTTAAAAACTGTTTTCTGTCTCCTTAATTAGAAAATAAGCATGAGTGGTTGTCAGAAATGTATCCAGTATTCTTGGGTTTTTAATGTGCTAGGGAGAGGGTTGCAAAGGTACTTCAGCTGTCATTAGAGCAGGAAGAGGATGTCTGCATTCCTGTGAACATAGTGCTATTTTGCTAAGTCTGAACTGCTCTTCAACTTGATCGGCTTCTGTGCCATTCTGTAGAGAGAGATTATTTTGGGCAATTCTGCAATGGGCTCTACTGCTTATTACAGGTAAATCCCAAAGGTTTTATGCTTTGTAATGGTAAGCAGCTGCTGCCCTGTGACACTTCTGAATTGTTTTCTGCAAAACTGCCTGGCTTTCTGAGCAGGCTTTGCAAAGGACAATTGCGAAGAGAAAGGACTGTTAGGGTTCTAGAACACCATATCTAGAAATTTTATAATGATTGAACATGCAAAGTTGGTTTTGATAGCTTGAAAGAAATACAGTTACCCTCTCTCTGAAAGTGCTTAACAGCTACATCTCATTTGACACAGTAACCAAGAAAGCAATAAATTGCATAAAAGAATGAAGCAAAGGAGCGGATTATAATTTTTTAGTTCAATGGTTACTTGGTTTATGGCATATTTCAGTTTTATTAAACTGTATACTTAAAACATTTTAAATAATTACTGGGAGCACAAACATGAGCATAAAACTCACTGATGTTAAAAAAACCCAACTTCTTTGGATCTCAGTAATTCTGACTTCTCCAAAAGAGTTTGCAAATGTCCTACTGTCAGTTTGCAAATGATGGGATGTTTTTCTGGTGGTTGTCTTGCACTGTTTTCATTCGTGTTTGGATACCCAAGTTAATTCTTGGTTTTTGTCTTCCTCTCCTCTCTCTCTTGCTGTCTGTTTTGTATACATTTAAAATAGAATGTCATTCTACATAATGAAAACCAAGCTCTCAAAAAGAATATTTCAGCTCTTATCAAAACAGCAAGAGTGGAAATTAACCGTAAGGATGAAGAAATCAGTCATCTCCATCAAAGGTACAAATTGGCAGTGGACCTGATAACATGTTTATCGTCTTATTCTGTTTATATACTTGTTGGAAATGTTTGTGTTTATTTTAAGAAAAATTAATGAAAAAACATTCGTAAATAATTGTGTAGTTTAGAACCAGTACAATCCGAAGAAATACATAAGGATCATCTTTGCCTGATGAGGTCCTTGGTTTATAATTAAGAAACTGAAAAGGAAATCAAAGGTTGACCTTTTGCATGAGTTTTTGTTTGTTTTGTTTAATCACTGCTTCATCTAACCATATTACATGTTTCAAAGTAGATATGATCTTACCCAGTTCAGCTTCAAAACTAGTTTGTTTTATGGCCTCAGACATGAATTCTGTGGAACTTTTCAGACAACAAATGAAAGTAAATAGATCATACAATGTTTCCATGTCAAGATATGAAATCCCTGTCCCAGTGGTGGGGGATTGCAACTACATAATTCTTGGTTATTTCTGTATACTACTAATCTTATTGCAAGGACTTGAAAACTGTAAAGTCTGGATGGGAGAGGAACTGAGAGTATGGTTTCTGAACCACGTGAAACCAGAACAGGGGTCCAGAATTTGGGACTCTTAGCTTGTCACAAGGTCACCTCGTGTGACATTGGCCACATCATTGGCTTGTTTGTATTTTAGTTTGACCATTTGATACTTTCTTGCACCAAAAGTTGTCATAAAGAAGCTTCATATGACATTACTTTGCTTAAGGCTATATGGATATTAACTATGCAATTTTTTTTTTCTAAATACAGAAAATTACCAAGTCACTATTTGATGGAGGTCAAGAGGTTTTAACACATGTAATTCTTTCAGGTCATGGGCTTTGACACAACAGCTGTCATTTTCACACCCTTGAGTGCAATATTCTGAATTTTAAATTAAATTGTTCAAAAAATATTTAATTGTTTTGAATATTTGACCTCATTAAATACTTTGCAATCTCCATTGCAATACCATCTGATGGTGATGAATGTTCATGAACAAGGTATTTGACGTAGTTGTTTTGGAAGCATCCATTATGGAAAACTGTGGGGAAAGTGGCACTTTGAAATCTTAGAAACATGCCATGTCTGCTGCATGGTTTATAATAAATTAGCTTATCTTAAGCAATGCACCAATCTGTAAAGACTATTTCAAAGTTAATATCTCTGTGGGAATTGTTAGTGCTTATCTCCAAAAAAAAGAAAAAAAAACAACAGTGAAAAAAACCCACAAAAAAACAAACAAACAAAAAAAACCCAACTATAAAACCCACAAAACCAGATGAACGCCACTTGGATACAAGTACATTAATCACACATGTATATAGATTTAATAGCCAGCCTGAAGCACGCAAAAGGTTGTCAGCATCAATGAAACAAATATAAGAAGAGGTTTTGTATTACAACAGCTGCAGCGTTGTTTGGGTTCAACATTCAGTTCCTATCATAATGTCACACTTTTCAAACAGAGCTGGTTTAATAAGCTATTTGTTTCAAATTTTTGCACTATTGGCCCATAGGGAAGTGTTCAGTTTAATAACGTGAAACCAATCCAATCTTGTATTGGAGAAAAGTATGGAATTGTTTTGCACTTGCATTGATTCCTTACAACTAGATGCTGAGTCATCATAGAATTTCAGGCAAAACCAAATACCTGTGTAGCAGCCACTTCATCCTTGACTCTAAAATGGAGCCAGACATTTAGTGGTTTACTGCCATCATTTGTTGGTGTGACTTTTACTTCTATTCCCTTCTGGATGGAATATATGCAGTCATTCCTTCTGTATAGTGGAGAGCGTATAAGACGGATGACATTGTCCTGTTATTTTAATGAAATGTTTTGTTTAATGTGGTAGAAAAATGTCTGTTTCTTTTTTGTTTTTTTTTTGTTTTGTTTCTTTAATAGTGTGGTAACTATCAATGCATTCTATCAGTAAGGAGTAGCAGTTTAGGCCGTGTAGGGCTGTAGACTACATGTGCCCTTTTTAAATTATTTTTAATATGATGACCTTTCAGCAGTAGCATGTGGCCTTGATGAGGCTTTATTATCATAATTTACTACTTGTTTTCCGTAAGTTGTAGCAACTTCCAAATGTGGCAGTTTATTTATTAAGTAGAGTAAACAGTCACATTATACCTATTCTTTCGGTTGCCAGATTACCAAATAGTAAACTATTGAATTGCTGGGTTTTAAATTATTATTAATTTAAATCACTAATGTTGTAAAGAACAACTATTTTTTTTCCTGGGGGGGAAGCTCTTTGTAATGCTGTACAATGAAATACTAATTAGAATTACTGAAGTGGTTAATTAGGCCAAATACAGTATTTTTCCACAAATCTTGCTTGATCTTTAGATGAATTTCCTTTGGAAAATAGGTGTAAAAATTGTATTCTTTTGTTGTGTACTGATGGAAATTATTAAACTTCTTTTTTTATCCCCCATTTTTTTTCCAAATTGAAACTGAAAGTGTTAAATTTTACAGATATATGGATTCATTGCATTTATGCATTCATTCAGCTTGCTTTATGTTTAAATCAGTTTGAAGATAGCATAAATAACTTCTTTTCTTTTTATAAACAGGCTATCAGAATTTCCCAATCATCGAAGTATTTTTACCAGAACATACCTTCCAGGATCTACTAAAACAAAAGATTCCAAATTCAGACCTTCTGATTTAGGTGACAGTGTAAAGGTGGAACATAGAGTAAAAAGTGAGTGTTCAAAAGATGTATACCACAGTTACTCTGCTCATAATACAGACACTGGGAAGTCTGGCTCTGAAAAAAGAAACACTCCGTATTTGCTGAGGTGCCCTCCTGAAGAGCTCTGCAGTGATGGTACTCATGTGTGTCCAGGGAGCTACGACCATGCTTCCAACAAGGACAGCAGAAAGGAAAGAAAAGAAATTAAAAGCAATGAACAGTGCAGTAGGGGAAATGTCAGCAAATACAAAAGAGAAGTACATCAGACCACGGGAAATGATGGTGACAGTGAAGACGGGAATTCAGATCCTCAACAGAAGCTGAAAACCCTTCCAGAGAAGGCTAGTAAAAATGAGTTGCAGCAAAAAAGTCAGAGCATGAAACTTAAATGCAGTCCAAGTGTAGAAAGAAGAGTAGAAAGGGGTGTTTGTTCCTGGGAGAAACAAACAGCTGGTAAAGACAGATTTCATACAAGAGGTGAATTGTATGCTGATGAGAGATTACCAAACGTATTAAAAAAAGACGTTAAAACACACGATAAAGGTGAAAAGCATGCTGGCCAAAAAAATAAACCAAATGAAAAGCTGCAAGAACATCTGAGGAGATCTGGAAGGGGGAGCAGTCCACACTCAAAAAATGAACATTCAAAGAGTCTTCATGAATCACGTAAATGTCATGTGGAAGAGTCTAGAAAGGTAAAACATATTGACAGCAAGAGAGACAGGGGAACAGATGATCATATCTCTCGAGAAGGAAGGACTTCACCTTCGAATTTCAACAGCAGAGACCATAAATACGCACGCTTGAAGGAAAGCAGTAGTAGATATGAATGGGAAACAGCACATTCCAAATCAGAAAGACACAGGACTGAAGAGAAAAGGAAAAGAGAAAGAGAGGATCAGGATGAAAATAGACATTTTAGAAATGAAAAAAAACTTGCAAAAGAATTTTCTCAACAGTCTGTAAAAGACTCCAAGAAAGGTACAGATGTTACAAAGAGTGAGAGAAACAAATTCTGTAAGCTGGAAGAAACATCCAGAGTAGCACATAGCTTAAAAGCTCGTAAAGTTTCCAAAAGTAAAGGTAACCACACTGGGACAAAAAACAAAGACTTAAAACTTAGCTTTATGGAAAAGCTCAATTTAACTCTATCTCCTAATAAGAAACAATGTCTCTCTGCAACAGATGGACTTAAAAAAACACTTTCCCAAAAGGCCACTGATGAGGGAAGAGCAGAGCTCACGCTGCAAGCAGAACTCCTGGATTCTGCCCACCCTGTAGACTGTGGTCCCACAAAGCAGACCCATTCAACAATACAAGTTCTGGACATTGAAGCTCAGAGCAATGTGGAACCAGCCCTGCCTGTTTCTGTGAGTTGTGAAAGTGAAGCCTTGAAAGTAGCAGCAGCACATCCACCCCAGTCTGAAGCGCTGCCAGCAGTGGCAACTGATGAACCAATCTCAGAAACCTTACCAGAAGCAGAAGTGGGTCAGGTACAGCCCCACATCTTGCCAGGAGGAGTAGAGGTGCTGGTTCCTGATGAGGTGCAGGCTGACATGTTGTCAGAAGCTGCAGAGGCTTGTGATGCGGTTGAATCAGAAGCCTCAGTAACAGCAGCAGCAGTGACAGGACTGAACCACCTTGAATCTTTGCCCCCGGGGGTAACAGGAAGTGTGGCAGAGTATGAACACTTACCTGGGACAGTGTGTGTGATAAAGACTGATAATGTACCAGCAGCAGAAGTGCCACAACCTGAACCTGCCAGTGAAAGTATGGGAGCCCTCCCAGAGTCAGCAGCAGAGAAGAAGGAGGAAGATGAAATATGGCTAAGTGACATAGAAAGCTCTGCAGACCAATGTGGCTCTCAAAATGTTGTCTTAGATGACTCGGAAGCCAGAAGTTCTGGTAACCTGGAGTCGTCTGATGTTGCAGATGGTATTAATGAAACAAAACCAGACTCTTTAATGGAAGTAATGAGGAACGATGATAACTTGGCTGCAGAAAATGTTAAGTATCCCATTGAGGACAAGGGTATCTGTGAAATTTCTATGAATACATCTCAGTCACTGGACAGAACTATGATAACTGATAAGGATGAACCACTAGTTGACCAGAATGCTTGTGATCTAGAGCCAGACCTAACTGGTACAGCAACACCACCTTCTCTCAGTGGTGAGATGTATCCTGTAACTAAAGAAAGAGAACCTAACCGAGTTCCTGTTGATGATGACAGCTCAATACTGAGCATTGATCTCAATCACTTGAGGTATATTCCGAAGGCAATCAGCCCACTGAACAGTCCAGTGCACCCTTTGGCTAAAGCACTGAAGATAGAAAGTCCCTGTAAAGGCCTTGTGAAGACTTACAACAAAGGTATTTATTTGTATGTATGTGCTTTCATTTCTTTTCTACATAAAGGCTTAGAAATTCCACTCATGGAAAGCAGAAATTACTTCTTTTAACTGCTTTCTCAAAAATATAAAGTGCTTCTTAAGCTGTGTATGTCTCAGTGGTCCTTTTTGTTTTTAGTGGAACCATTTAACCCTGCAGCCAAGATAGTAGCTATTTGCTGTAAAGATTGGAGCTGGGCACTACTGACAAATGACTGGTTGAAATAAGCGTTTTGTATGAACTCACTAAAAATGCATATAGGTTTCTCAATTGTGCCTAGTTTCAAGTAGATCTCATTAGGTTTTTCTCTGAAACTGTGGAGGCAAAAGTTATTAAGGGTCATATTCTGTCAAATATTTGTGAGAAACCAAAAGAGAGTACTTGAGAGTTAATTTTTAGGATTGTCATCTAAGAGAATGCTGTGCTCTACATATGAATTAGTTTCAGTGTGAATTTTCATATCTAATTTTATACTTGTGAGCCAGTCAATGGGGAAAGTAGTGGAACAAATAGAGCATTAGGTTTTGTCATTAATGAAGAGCTAGCTTGTAAATAAAATCTCAGGAAGATATAATAAATTGATAGCACTCACAGGAAGAGAAAATAGGTGATCCAAAATTGAAATCTTTTGCTTGTTTGAATTTAAGTCTCCCTTATAATGTCCTGCTGCTACTGAAAAAAGAAAAAAAATGTGCTGCCAAGTTCAGATTTCTTATTAGAAGAGCAGTGGTAGAGTGGCATTGAAATCTGTTTTTTTATGTTTCAGAGCATAATCCTTTACAGGATTATTAAAACATTAACGGGTTATTCTCATTGTGGTCTTGCTGTGAAATTGTTAAAAGAAAAGCCACCTGTTTTATGTAAATGTTAGTTCATAATTATGTGACAGTTATAATTTAGTTTGTGCAGTATTCAAAGAACTTGTTAAAGTAAATGGAAAGAAATTCAAAACTGATAGAAACTGCTATGTTTTTCTGTTCAGTGGATGTATTTGTGAGATAGTTCATGTGTGTTTGGTGAAATTTGAGCTTTAAAGTTCAAAATTTGCTCTTTAAAGCTCAGAAAAAATCCTTAAACTATTAGCTGCTGAAGCAAACCACCCAAACTTGTTATAGCTCAAACTTCCTGCCAGTTTCAAACAAACAATTCTGAACAGTCAGTTTACAGAAGAGAATCTTCCAGGTTTTTCTGAAAAATATCTGTTTATAATTGCATTCTTTATGATGATTAGCAAATTGTTTTCCTTTTATAGATATAAGTCCTGAAAGTGCAGTTGTCATCTGTCCCTCAAAGAATTTGTCCAAGGAGGTAAACAAAGAAAATCAAAAGCCAGTTAGTATGTCTGATGAACACTTAGAGATGGAGTCTCAGCTAAGTATCTTTTCAGATGAATTAGAAGAAGGAGAGATCGTAAGTAGCGATGAAGAAAAATCTAACCCAGAAAGAGGCTCTGAAAATACAGAAAAGTCAAGACCAAAAGCTTCTTCTGAGACACGAAATTTGACCAACAGTCCACAGAATCAAAATAGCAAAACTGTACATTGCAGTGAAGACAAGGGAAAATTTGTTTCTGTGAAAGTAAGCACACAGAAGAACAGAGAGAGGCATAAAAGTCAGACTTTCAGATCTTCAAAGGATATGAAGAAGAACAAAACTGTGAGCATTGCTTGTCTTGAAAGAATAGTTCATGTTATTGTTGAACCTTCAAATATACAAGAAATCATGCAGATGCTAAGAGCTGTACGAAAACAGATGAGGAAAAGTTATATGAAGTTCAAAGTACGCTTCCCAGTTCAGCATTTTCACAGAATTATAGAATCTGGGATCATAAATTTTACAGCATTAATAAGATACTTGAACTTTTCCAAGATATGTACTTTAGGCGATACATTGAAATTGAATATCTGTGACATTATAGAGTCCAAACTTAAAAAAGTTAAAAAGAATGCTATAGTGGACCGTCTTTTTGAACAGCAAGTATCAGATATGAAAAAGCAGTTGTGGAAATTTGTAGATGAACAGCTTGATTATTTATTTGAAAAGATAAGGAGAATTATAATAAAGCTATGTGATGTGGGAAATGGGAGTGAGGAGGGAAAGTTCGAAAGGGCGGGAAAGCAAAACCACAAGATTGGTAATAAAAATGATGTTCAGAGATGTAGAAAAAAGTCCCTGAAAGCCACTTCTCAAAAGCCTGAAAAGCAGATTATGGATTATCAACAACCTAAGTGTCACCATGAGAAAAATAAAACAAGTGCACCGAAAACTGCCTTTACGAAGTGTCTTAACTCCATTGATAACACAAGGAATTCTCAAACAAAAGTGAACCTCTCTAAAGAGAATAATTTGCAAGGCACTCTTACTCCACTGAAGGGTGTAAAATATGAAAAGGAAGGATTTCAGCAATCCAGAGATGCTAACAAGTCTGATGTTAGTTATGAGCTTCTCACAGAAAAACAAGCATCCAGTCTTACATTTAATCTTGTAAGTGATGCTCAAATGGGTGAAATTTTCAAAAGCTTATTACAGGGTTCTGATCTCTTGGAAAAAAATGGTGTCAGCATCAACAGAAATGAGTGTGAATTCAGGACTCCAGAAAAAGAGTTTTTAGACAGTCGTAAATACAGAGGTAATGCTGCAGAACTGGGGCAGGAGATTGCTCCAAAGGAGGCATGTGTGGAATCTAAACCAAAAGAGGATATTAACTGGTCTGTTGTTTCACCTGTAAGAACTCCCTCATTAGCATCTAGGGCTCAGATGCCTATTGATCCAGATGTGCTGGATGAGAGCTGTATGTTTGAGGTTTCTACAAACACAGCTTCATGCAAAGAAGATGAATGCAATTTACAGAAGAATAAATCATGTGTTTCTTCTATCCTCCTTGAAGATTTGGCTGTTTCCTTAACTATTCCATCACCTTTGAAATCAGATGCTCATCTCAGCTTCCTAAAACCTGAGATTAATTCAGGGTCAGCTCCCGAGGGTGTTGTCAGCGCACATTACAGTGAAGATGCACTTCTTGGAGAGGAGGATGCCACTGAACAAGACATTCATTTGGCCTTAGAGTCAGATAACTCAAGCAGTAAATCGAGTTGTTCATCATCATGGACAAGTCGCCCTGTTGCTCCTGGTTTTCAGTGTCGGCCCAGCCTACCAATGCAAGCAGTAATCATGGAGAAATCCAATGATCATTTTATTGTAAAGATTAGGCGTGCAATGCCATCTGCCTCACCAGCATCCAATCACATGACTTCAGTGAAGGAGGCACAGGCATTCTCAACAAAGATTGGAAAAGAAGGAATGAGAACTGGGGGGAAAGAAAGCGGCAGTCAGAGTGCCGCAGCAGCCATTGTGGAAGAAACTGTCAAACCAGATCTGGTTGAGATGGATCAGTTGCCTCATGTCAGGGCTGAACAAGAACAAAATTGTGCCTTACCTCAGCCTCTGAAGTGTAATAGTATTGGAAAGGAAGAAACGACTGTGTTGCTTGGACACTGTAGAAAATCTTCAAACACGGAGAGCCATGACACTGAAAGCCCAAATAAAAGCACTGAGCAATCTGAGGCGCACAGATCGAAAGTATCTGAAAAAACGAATGAAACACGTGTTAGATCTCAAGCTTCTTTTCCTGCCGGCTGCAACATAAAGTCATACATAGACTTAACAGATGATACTGTCAGTGGAACTTCATGTCGTGAAGTGGAATCCAGAGCAGATAACGGGGCACAGGAAACTTCTATGGGAAACGCAGAAGTCAGTGATAAAAAGGAAGAACTGAAAGAATGCTTCGATGCATCTATAAATTTAACAGAAGAGCTTTCCAATGAGACTGTAGCAGATGAATGTAATCTTGAAACAAAACCCACTTCAAAGACTGATGGAGGGTGCCAGATAAATATAGATGATAAAACTAGTAAAAAGAGGAAAAAGGAGGCTGTTGAAGAGAGTTCCAACTCAAAAAGGCAACGAAAAGAAACTGAATCAGCAGGTGAGGGGAGCGATGAACGTAGTGTCAAGCCTGAAGATACAAATTCAGCACCCAAACAATGTTCCAATAAGAAGAATGAACTGCAGCAGAACAAAGACTCTTCTCCTTTGACTTCATCGTCACCTAGCCTGTATGCCAAAAACATCATTAAAAAGAAGGGAGAGGTAGTAGTTTCCTGGACGAGGTAATTTCTGATTTGATCTGTTTGACTGTGTTAGGTTTGGGGGTTTTTTAAACTAGGTGATATACTTGAGAGAGAAAAGGGATATTTAGCCGATGAAATCATGCTGTAAATAGTGGAGTGGGAGCTTTCTGTCTATGCAGGGTGGCTCTGTGAGATTGATATCCATCACTTACCCTGATCTCCCAAAACAAGTGTCCTCTTTGCTTTTCTATTTAAAGTTTATATGCCTTAACAAGTAACAAGACCTACTGTACTGCACTGTCTATGCTTTTTATTCCCCCTGCCCATATTTTTTCCTGTCCAAAAATTCCAGCCAAGCATGGTAGGGGGTGGAGGTCTTTGTTCCTACAAGGCCTGGAAGCATTGGTGACTGGTAAAGGAGAGCAGCTAAAGATGTCCCCCACTTAGAAGGCATGAGAGCAAGTGTTTTTTTTGTTTTGGGGTCTAGGCTGCTCAATCTGCAGAAATGTACCAGTCAGCAAGTCAGCCCATATGTTCCAGTTGGCAGGATGTGGGTAACAAATGAGATGACTCTATGTGTAGAAAATACATGCAAAATTATTGTGGTGTATTCTTATTTTTAAGAAACTATAGTTGGCAGGTTTTGCTGTTCTTGCTACAACGCAATAAAATCAACGCTTTATAAAGAGCTTTTAAATTTTCAGAACAGACTTTTCTAAACTATAGTTCAGATATAAAGTAAGTTTCTAGGTAGCATTTTTAAAGAAAATCAGTTCCTTCACGGATAAAAAGATGGCAAAAAATAATACTATCTTTTAACGTGCAAACCAGTGAGGTAGGAAGAGGCAGTTACAGTTTTCCTTATGAATATGAGTAGGTATTCAGTGTCACAGTTTTTGTCTATCTTAGAACAATACCTAAAAAAAAAAAAATTAAAAAAAAGACATTTATTGAAATAACTAGGCATTGCATTTTTCTTTGAAATGGAAGAAATTAAATATAATGTATTGGAATGGGACAGGTTTCAACCAAATATAATGACTGTGTCTCTATACATTTTGCTTAAATTCAATAGTGAGGCAAACAGCAAATTGGTGACACACGTTAAAGAATTAATTTGTGGTTCTTTTTTCTCCACTACCACTTGTTCATGCTCACTCTATTATTCTGTGCTGGTAGAGGAGAGAATCCTCCATAAATTCATTGCTACTGTTTGAAATTATGTTTTGTGGTTTGGAAATACTAAAAATTGTATATATATGCCTGTCTGTGTTATTTTGTTTGTGTGCGTGTAGACAGCTATGAGTATCAATATTTTAAAACTGCCTTTTTACTTTAGAAATGATGACCGAGAAATTTTACTGGAATGTCAGAGAAAAGGACCATCAAGCAAAACCTTTGTTTCCTTGGCCACTAGGCTGAATAAAAGCCCAAATCAGGTAGGTGATATCATTCATATATTTGATAATAGCAATGTTTCCTACATTTACAGTTGCAGTTGAACAAAAATCTCTGGAGATCTTCTGCAAATCTGGAGTTGTCTTTTCCTCATGAATTTTGTTGGAGGGGTCTTGGAAAAAAAAGAATCTTAGATTCCCCAAGTTGTGACTTCTTAAAAATATACAGTATAGGAATATTACAGTCCAGGGATTCCTTAGTACTTGTTTGATTGGTACCACTCATAAGCCAGGGGCAACAGGATTGTCCTATTGTTGGATCAGCACTTAGATAGAGAAAGGCAATTGGAGAGGTTTGAAGCTGTTGCACACATTTAATAAAAGTATAAAAGTTAGAGCTGAAAAAGAAAGTACCAGGATTGTGCAGAAAGGAAAATGTTTCTTTTTTTCTTTCTTATTTTAATTAAGAAATTTTAAAAAACATAGATGTCAAGTTGATGTAGAGTATTTCCAGAGGTTTACAGATAGCTTTGTACACGTCTTAAATGGCTCTCTTAATCTGTATCCTGTAAATCTAAAAAGACAGAAACATCCATTTGATTAAGTTAGGAAATCCTGTGTGCTTGGGATTTGGCTTTTAGGGTGTTGTATTGTGTGGTTTCAGGGTCTTTGTGGGGTTTAGAAGCTGTTGGGGTTTCTGGTTGCATAAAACAGTGTTATCTGTGCATTTATGCCATTCTTCCCAGTTAGCTGTTTGGTGGATAGTCAATATGCTATAGCAATATGCATACAACAATAAGAAATACTAACTTAGAGTTGAATGAATTCTTTATGTAAAGTGTAGCTATGCTGAACGAAAAGATGTTTGACTCTCATCTACAGACCAGTTTTGTACAATCCTCAGTAGGAAGATTGCCCCACGATGAGCCGAAAATGCCTGAAGCAACAGCTGTACAAGAGGGTAGAAAAACCCAATAAACTCTGCTTTTTGTGGAGTACAAAGTGATCTTTTGTCCTTACATTTGAATCTTAGACACGGTTATACTTGACAAAATTCAAGACTAATTGAGGCTTTAATTTTTTTTCCTTCTTCTTACAGGGAAACCTGTGTTAAACCAGTAGTTAGCCTCCAGGTTAATCACAGAGAGCTAGAGCCATTTCAGATGTCAAAGGTATAAGAAGACTTCCTAGATCAAGTTGATCTGTTAATGGTGCTCCTAAAATTTCCCTAAAATTTATTGGAAGCAAATAAAATGGCGGTAGTTGTAAGAAACTTTATGTTGTCAGATGAATCTGTCTTGATAGATATGGAAATCTGGGGTCCTGATGGTATATGTTCTTTTTTTTGTCTCCATTAGGTTTCAGAAAGATTCAAGCAGTTAATGAAGCTGTTCAAGAAATCCAAGTGCAAGTAAACTCACACCAAGCTGCTTCATGATTATAGGGCTTACTTGCTGTTACCTGCAATGATGGACCACAACCACTGCATTCATATGATGGGATTACTGGCAGTATCCAAGCCAGAATACTAAGTTTGGTTAATCTGATGCACTGTTATTTAATTGTCCATGTTTCTCTGAAGTTCTTTAACAGAGTAACACAGACAACTTTACAAACAAAGCGGTTGGGAAAGAGTGGGCTCGTACAAATGGAGCAGTATCATTTCAAGGGGGTGACATCTCCTCTTGGTTAATTGTGTTCTGTAAGCAGACACAAGGGTGTACAGTCCAGTCAGAGTGGTGGCTCTTGCTTCAATTGCTGGAAGTACTGCACTGGTGATGCCAAACTGTGATCTTCAAAAATAAGACTGGGTTGGAATCCAGTTGGTAGATAATCCTGGAAAAGGACAGGTATGTCATCTTGGTTACCTTGGAACGTATTTTAAGAAGTAAGGCCTTTTTCTTTTAAATAAGGCAGGACAATGGTAACAGTGATTCCAAAAGCTGCTTATCTAGTAATTGAATTCTGATACTCAGGAATAGGTGGGTTTTGCTGCTTGTTCTTAACAAACATTTGTGACAATTGTTTACGTAATGGAGATTTAAATCAAAGTGATTCTGTTGTCAGAATAGTCAGTTTGCAGAGTAGCATAAATGTTACTTTACATGAATGCCGCACTGCAAAGGCCATTATGTTTTTCTGCTCCAAATTACATCTGCGAGAGGTACTTAATTTAGGTCTTCAACATAATAAACATTCTGGTTTATTTTTTAAAAAATTATGAATTGAGAAGTTACTGTCTTTTTAAAATTTATTTTAAAACAGACCTTTACAGTTTTATACAATGTGACTTTATACATACTTACCAGGAGCAAAACTTCTGTAAAAACAAGCAGTTACAAAAGCTTGTCAACTTGGCATGTTTTGACAGCAATTGTACCTGTCTTTACAAATTGTTTAGTGCATTAGAAATTCATTATGTTCTATTTTAAAGAGTTTTTTATAACTGTTTCCAGTTCTACTAGAAGATACCTAAAGTGTGTGTGCATGTGTGTGTGTGTATACATATATTTATATGTATGTATGTATACACACACATATATACATCTTATACGTATTGCTGTTTTATCCCAAATTTCTAAAAAGATTTTTTTATTCTCCCTGAGAAACATTCCTGGAAATGACAGGCGTGTTTGTTTTATAAATTTATTGATTTTTAAGGTTTTATTCTTTACTGAGGATCAGAATTGCTGTAGTCTTTATTCAGTCAGAGCATCTGCTGCGTTTAGTTAGACTTCATTTAAGAGCTTCACCTAAGTGCATTGCCTTTCAGCTTGGATTGAATTGGCTCTTTTTCAGAGTCCAGTGACCATTTCTTTAGTGTCAGCATGTATTTTTTGCTCCCTATCCAGCTAATGGGACAGACCTCTTTCTAATAAACTGCCAGATAATTTGTCAGTGCTGTTGTCACTGACCCTTTTGGAGTATTGTTAATGTGACCTGTGGAATGGATTGCTATGCTGCCAAGCAGTGCATTTGTGCTCTGGAACTTGTTACAAGGAATGACTTGAGTAGGTGATGATGTCAGTTCTGGCAGTGTTCCTTCTTATGTGCTGGCTTCTCAAACATTTACTTTTGATGATCAAATCTCACCTTCCATGCTACACTAGCAGTGCTTAGCAATTTCAGTGGAGATTGGTGTACCTACCCGTGCTTGTTCTTAAAAAAAATTTTGACAATTGTTTATTAATTGGAGATTTAAATGTAGCTGAAACTGTTTCCAGAAGAGTCGGTTTGCGGAGTACTGTTCATATTAGTGGAAAAGTCAGACTCTACTAAGACTCCTCTTTCAGCCATATCCTTAGAGATCAACATGTGCACAGTACTGAGAGCACTGAGGGAAGTCACTTCTCTCCACTTAAGTGCTTCCTCTGTCTCAAAAGAGCAGGCAGTATTTTATTACAAAGTTGTTTATTCCTTGTGTGTTTACTTACTTTCATATCTGTATAGGTGATGGGGGACAGGGTTTGACTGTTCTGAGTCTGATTTGGATTCCTTTTTTTGTAAAGTGTGACACTTGTTTAATGTTCTCTCTATTGTAACTATGTGTACAGGTTCCTACATGGTCATGTAAAATATCTGATGTTTGTATATATATAAATATATGTATAAAAATAGAAAGAGCTTTGTTTAGCCAAAGAAGATTTTTTAACTATATAAAACTACAGGTTTATTTTGTATAAACTAAATAGTTTGCTTACTGTAAGAGCAATGCAAAAAATAAAACTGTAAAACTCACACACATGTTCTTGTTGAACAAAGGTTGGTTTGGAGTTGTTTTCTACCATTGTTTGTAATTTATTTCTCCAACATAATTTTTAATACATATATGCAAAATGTACTGTAAATCTACAGTCTTTGTGGAACCTCAGGTAAATGAAGATATTTTCTAGAACTGTTGGCTAATAGCTTGACAACTACACATGCTGTGAAGCAGCATTCAACTTTGCTTCTGTTAGTTTGTATAAGTAAGTAGCTATGTTGATGTTCTGGCCAATAAACATGAAACTCATCAGTTGCTCCTCTGGTGTAATTACTGCTCTGAATACAGACTACTTGTTTCTTAGTGGGTGCGACTGGATCAGAAATCAGACAATTTCACAAATTACATAAAACTTTTAAGCTACATAAGAATTAGAACCTACAACTTTAATCTTTTTTTTTCCAGAAACATTGAGTTAGTGTTGAGTATTTTGAAGGAGAAAGACCATTTTGTATCCAAGGCCTCTCAGTGGAAAAGTGTAGCTGGCAACCCTTTGAGAGTCTACTCCATCTTGTACTGAAGAATAGGTCTGCTTCTATCCAACACAGGTTACAGCATTCCATTTAAAAATTCTTGAAGGATGTGAGTTTTCAAAAATTTTCCAGAGTGGAAATTCAGAGAGCAGGGCTTATGGAGTGTGATCTCTGATAATTAGCCCTGTCCAAAAAAACATACAGCTATCCTTGCTGGTTTAGCCAGCAGCATGGAGCAGGGGCAGGTTGCAAAAAACTCTGGATGTGAGCATCCAAGGGTTGAGCTGTGCCAGTGCTGAGGGCTGCAAAGACGTCCCTGGCCTGTTTTATTTCATATTGTAAATGAAAAGGTAGCCGCCTTATTCCTGTGAAAGGTAACTTGCCCCAGAAAGAGCGAGTTAGTACTGGTAGTAACAGTAATGTTCATCTCTACTAAAATGGAAAAACTGGCAAGTTTAGGGGAGGTGACTTTTTTTAAGAAGCCAAGGGGTTTCTAGGTAGTCAGGTTACACTGTACATGGAGTGATTTAGGCTAGAAGTTGGTAAAATTCTGTAGTCTCATCCTGGCATTTCAGTATGCCTATACCTGAATTGGCCTCAGCCTTTTGTCTAGCTCACTGTTCCACTTCCATTGGCTTCAGAGTTTTGTGATGTGTTTGGTGGGAGAGCAGAAAGCATATACACATATATAGGTTTTGACCCTGTACTGTTTGTTTTGAATGTCAGAATAGTAATGTATCAGTACAAAGAAATACTACTGCCTGTGTTACAAGATTCCTATTGGTTCCCCATATATCCTTTTCTCGTTTTCAAATGTGTGAATCCCTGATAACATCAAAAGCTGCAATGCTATAGAAAGTGTATTTGAACCTAATATTTTAAGAACTTCTTTTGTACTAGCTGCCACTTACAATTTTGAATCAGCTCCTGGCCCTGCACAGGACAGCCCCAAGAGTCTCACCACGTGGCTGATAGTGTTGTCCAAACACTTCTTGAAGTCTGTCAGGCTTTGCGCTGTGACCACTTCCCTGGGGAGCCTGTTCCAGTGCTCAATCCCCCTCTGGGTGACGAACATTTTCCTAATACCCAAGCTAAACCTTCCCTGACACAACTTCATGCCATTTTCTCAGGTCACCACAGTGAAGAGTTTGGTACCTTCCTCTCTGCTTCCCCTCATGAGAAAATTGTAGACTGCAATGAGGTCTCCCCACAGTCTCCTCTAGACTGAACAAAGTGATGTCAGCCACTCTTTATAAGCCTTCCCCTCTTGACCCTTCACCATCTTTGCTGCCCTTCGGTGGACGCTCTCTAACAGCTTAATATCTTTCTTATACAAAGAAAGATATTATTATTATTCATGGAGCCCAAAACTACACACAATATTCAAGGCGAGGCTGCCCCAGTGCAGAGCAGAGCGGGACAATCCCCTCCCTCGCCCGGCTGGTGATCCTTTCCCTGATGCCCCTCAGGACATGGGTGGCCCTCCTGGCTGCCAGGGCACTGCTGACTCATACTCAACTTGCCATTGACCAGGATCACCAGGTCCCTTTCTATAGTGCTGCTCTCCAACTTCTTGTCTGCATGTACATCCAGGGTTGCCCCCTCCCAGGTGCAGGATCCTACTATCGCAGGCAAGACGGAGTAAATGCCCCATACTGGATTTGCATACTGGGGTTTACTGGAGAACCATCAAGATTAAAGCTTTCATCCTATTTGGTTGTGATCAGCTCCTGCCCCAGCACTATGTTTTCTGGGTCTCCACTTTCCATCAGGAAGGTCACTTCTGGTCCAGTAAGATCAGGCATGAAGATGTACTGGTTCCCACTGTGCTGCTGCTCACTGTTGCCCGTTCCAGGTGCCACTGGCCAAGGTCGCATCTCTCTCAACTCCAGGATATCTCCTCCCAACATATCCACGCAGGCTGCCTGCTGGCATTCACACTGTAAGCTGATTTCATCTATGACAGATGCTTATAGCAAGAGTGTGTCCTCAGCTACCACAGATTTTCTCATCTCCAAATATAAACAACTACACCACACTCCTGTTCTTCATCCTGATTACTCCCACCATCTCTGTGGCCCAGCCCTGCTTCCCTTCCATGTACAAATAACTATATGGTCCATTAACAAGCTTGTGTGAGCAGTTCTTTAACAAAACTAATTATTCTGCTGCTAAAGCAGGAACACGGCAAATGGTCTCTGAGCAGCCCACTGTGACCTCTCCTGTCCTCTGAGAAAACCAAGACCTTAAACCAGGTTGCTTCAAGGGCAGTGACGTTGGCAGCCTGTGGTTCTGGTGCTGTGACCTGCTGAGGGGGACAAGAACTGGGACAGAAATGTGCTGGGCCCAGAACAAGCTGCTTCTGCAGTGAGTGACAGAGCACATTCTCTGAGAGGATGAACATGTCACAAGTCCTGCATCTCTTGCCCATTTCTCAAGTTTTCACAGTGAGCAGAGGTGAAGAGGGTGTTCCTGAGAAACACCAGGGTGCTGTGGAAGCTGCTGGCATTGCCAGGGCAAGAACACCTGATGAGGCAGCACAGAGCACCCAGGCCTGAGTCAAAGGTCTGAGACAGCTGAAGCAGCAATGAAAAGCCTTAGGGACTCGGTGACCAGATTTGGAAATAAGAGGCAAGAAAATAAAAGGCCAATGATAGGTACATGAGAGTATATAGATAAGAAAGGCCTGTGGAGGTCTGGGTGTTTCAGTTGAATATTAACGTGTCTCTCAGCAGTAGGAAGTGTAGCTCTACTGCCCCTAAAGGATTTGTAATGTGTGCATAAAGCACACATCTTCTGCATTAGGGTGAGGCTAGAGGAAAGATGTTGTAGCTACCTCATCTGCTGCAGGGCAAGGCTCTGAAGGCATATTCAAACAGGACTTTCAGGGTCACCAGTACAGCTTGTCTGAGAGAAAAGGATGAGATGGTGCATCAGTCAGAGATAATTCCAAGAAGATGTGGGGCTACTGTCTTTTGAGAACTGGGCATTGGTTAGTGGGAATATCTTTACCGAGAAGAGTCTGAAATGGAAATTAGTCATGTGCCTTATAAGATGGAAGAAAAGGGCCAGAAGTTCCAGAGCAAGAGAGGAAAAAAAATGAATATTTGGTATTTCCAGAAAATTTAGACCTGGGCAAGACTAGGCAGCAGCAGCTCTTAGAATCAGAACCTCAGCTTTTATGGCCCTAATTTTTCACAGAATCCTATTTTGGCTTCTCACTTTCCTTTTTTAAGCCTTGTCCCTCATAGATACCAGTTCTTAATGGGCTTGGGGGCGGCTCTTTAACCCTGTTGAAGAAGTGCTGAAAATCTGTTTCTAGCTGAAGACTTCAGTATCAGTTCCCATGGCCTCCATTTTCAAAGACTCGGTCTAACACATCCTAAATTAACTCACCAGGCAACAGAGTATGAAATCGGACATGACCGATCGATCCTTGAGCATTGATTCAAAGCGAAACTAATGGAATGTAAAGAAAATGTAAGACTCTATTGTACTGTAAAGGCTGACTATTTAGTCACTTTACAAATTAAAATTTCATTTGGGACCTGCATGGAGGTGTAAATTTGAAGAAATGACTAAAACAAGACGTAGGGACTTTACAAACTACTGCCATACGAATTGAGCCTTCAGGGAATGGCTTTGTTAGATGCCGCTGACTAAAATAATTGCATTATAATTTTGGCTAGAGGCACCATCCAATCATCTGATGATTTTTAAACCGTGCATGAATAGTTTAGGCAGACCATTTTTGACATCCAGCTACATAGAACTGAGAAGTCCATGGAACATCTATGTTTCGGCTCTTGGGAAAAAAAGATGCCCTAGTACTATCGAAGAAAGGTCTCTGAGACACAACAAGCAGTGCTACATGCTCCGTCTGCAATGCTCCAAGAGACTAACCAAGGGCGTTATCCTAAGGTAAGTGGCAGAAAAATAATTCTTCCTAGGGCAGCACAGAGCAGGCAGGTCCCTGTCAGACTTGAACCAATGTAAATGAAACCCTTGAGTATTTGTATCTTAACATTTAACTTTTCCTGACAAGAACTCTAAGATTTAACTCTGCTTTTTCAAACGCCTGATGATGAAAACCTGGCATAAATTTAGTACAGAAGTGAATAGTGCCAAATAATCAGATGAACTTTGAAGAAGTAATGAAATCAAGAAATAAAGAAAATTCCTCCAAGTAAAATGGTGGACTTGCACCTGGTTCTAACTGATTACATGCATAAATTTTTATTTGAAATAACTATATAAAAATATTTGGGCAGACACAAGGGTCATCAGATGGTATAATGGGAAATGTCTCAGGTATGCACTATCTATACTGAATTTTGTATATTTCTAGTCTATAAGGCTAGTAGTCTAGAATAGGCTGTAGCACTAGAATGTACTAGAATTTCTATACTAATAGACTGGAAATAATGATATCAATGATATTTGAAATTACTCTCTTACAATGAACTGAAATTAATCTCATACAGAATTCAATTAAGACCAGGGAAAGGAAAAAAATGGAAAAAATGGAAGCACATTGCTAAGACAAGGTTGTAAAGTAGTTTGGACTGATTTCTTAGAAACTCTGGGTTTTGTGGCTCAAAACTAACTCCTTTACTTTATACACAACGTTCACTGTGTCTATATTTGTACTGCATTTCTACCAGTGAGTTGAGGAAAAGTGTTCTGGCATAACAGACTCACCTGGAGGGTGAATTCTACCACTTTTGCAATTACTCTCCTCTGTCGGCTTTTATAAAGGGAAGGTGAAGACAGTTATTTAAATACTGGTAGAAACAGCTTAAGAAACAAGCATCTGTAGAGCCAGAGTGATATGTTTATACTCCTCTCTTGCCCCAAAGGGTTACATTCACTTTCTGCTCCAAGATGGACAATGATGGTTCCTATTGCTAGAGGAATGCTAGCATTTCATCTTTGGGATTAACACAAGTCTCCTTTTCCCTTTGATTCCTGCATTTACATTTTAGTATCACACTTGGGTTTTTGTTGGTTGGTGTTAGTTTTTTTTGCTGAGCCTATCAGTTTCACTGACGGATCAGCCACTTGCAAGGCAGCAAATATACACAAAGCTTATTTGCTTAACTGTTGCTTTGCCATCATTCAGTCACCTTTCAGGGGAAATGGGACAGAGCAATCAGCAAACGTCACCCACTTGTACTCAGCCTCTTGAGTACTCTGGGTTTGTCAGCTTGCTCTGTGTAAATCTTTGCTTTCCCATTTACTGAACTATTCTGTACCAGTACTTCCAAGCTCAGAAAAGCAGGTTCAGCCTTGTTAGCTTGAGATGTAATGTTTTCCAGCAAACAGGTCACCACAGATGAACATTTCTGCACCCACCCAGACAGTGAAATTGCAGTAATTTGATATCTGCTCTGAATAAAATCCATATGAAATCAGAAGAAAGATCTGAAATTGTTCCTTAAAGATGAGGGAAAAGGACTACAATAATTATTGCTGACCTTTTTTTTTCTTTTGCATGTGTCTTATTTCAATTGTATACATGGGAGAGAAAGAGTGAGGAAACAAGATATTCCAGGTGCATCACAGCAACTAAGAAATTACTTGAATAGATAGGTTTCCCTAAGCAGTTCCATGCATGAAAAGGGAAGTTCTTTGTGAAAATTCACATTTGCAGAAAAAAAATAAATCTCAGACATATAACAATAAAATCTGTAGAATGCCTCTGCTAAGAGTGACTGTACTGCTGGTTACAGCTGAAAATCTTTACTTGCAGTATGGATAAATACAGCCTTGAAGCAGAATTGTACTACATAGGGTCATATCATAAACCATAACCAAGCCATATTGATAATAATGATATCACCCAGCTATGTTGTCATTTAAATTTGTGTAAGATTTTGGGTGCATCAACCAGTTCTCTTCAAAAAAAAGCTTATAATTCGCACTTTACTAAAGGTTGTGGTTTAGTTGAATTTGGGCAGTTTTGAAAGTATAGTAGCATAAAAAAATTCAAGTGCAAACCCTAAGGTATATATGATCCCAGATGCTTTCAATAATTTCTTGTCACATTAGCAGAAAAAAATTCTGGGGACACACCACCAAATACGCACTGCATTCACAAATAAACATGCATCTACATTTCAATTCCCCACATTACCTGAAGCTCCTAAATAGTTTCCGAAGAAGCAGCTTGGAATATAGATCAGTTTGCTGGTGAATCAATGAAATCCTGGGAAAGAGCTAGGTAAAAAGATCATTGCATGCTCACAGCTAAAAATCTCCACATCACTCCATTATGTAATCCCTGATTCCATTATCTTACATGTTGAAATTTATAATGAAAGTCTTGGTGGCTCAGTAAAACCTGATGCATAAAATTAAAGGTATTAATTGTAGAAGAACTCAGTTTATTAATATTATCCTAGAACTGAGGCTACAAATGTATGGCTATGTGTAAATCAGCCATGTATTTGCAGTTTTAGGAAGCCAAGACAGAAACATGTGAATTGTTCCCCTGGTATATGGGAAGATATTGGATGGATGGCACTAATAATGCTACTACCTTGGGGTAAAAAATGAAAATTTTTTTGGGTTCCAGTTATGTGATACTTTTCAAAACTGTATCTGAGAAATGAAAACCATGAACATTATATATCATGATAAAACTGTGGCAAAGCCACAGTCTGTGTGGAATGGAGTTGGTGTACAATTAAACTGTAGTTGGCAAAGGATTTGCCAAGCGGGAAGGAAATTGTCTTCTTTTCTAGTGGGAAGAAAATAGTGCAAAACTGTGGGCAGTTAAGTAGCACTGTGGTTTACAGCTGAAATATCTTTTTCTTTTAATCTTAAAATAAGCTCACATTTGCACCTTTGACCAGTAATCTTAAAGTCAGAATTCATTTGAAGACCCAGTAAGTAGAAAATAGTTATGAACTTCTAGGAGCTCTCTTGCTATCAGAAGAACATTTATGAGATATCATTATTAAAACAAAATGAAACAAAACAAACTAAAAAGGGCCATTTCCAAAAGAAAACCATAATATGAAAATAACATTTTTTTTTTGTTTGTCTCAGAAATGAACTTCTGACCATGGGGGACTGGAACTTGTTGGGCAGCATCCTTGAAGAAGTGCATATCCACTCCACCATAGTTGGCAAAATCTGGCTCACGATCCTGTTCATATTCCGGATGCTGGTACTGGGAGTGGCTGCTGAGGATGTCTGGGATGACGAGCAGTCTGAGTTCATCTGCAATACAGAGCAGCCTGGCTGCAACAACATCTGCTACGACAAAGCCTTCCCCATCTCTTTGATCAGGTACTGGGTGCTGCAGATCATATTTGTCTCCTCCCCATCATTAGTGTACATGGGCCATGCGCTCTACAGGTTAAGGGCGCTCGAGAAGGAGCGGCAGAACAGGAAAGCCCACCTGCGGGCTCAGCTGGAAGACCTGGAGCCCTTGCTGGAGGAACACAGGAGGGTGGAGAGAGAACTGCGTAGGCTGGAGGAACAGAAGAAAGTGAATAAGGCGCCCCTGAGAGGGTCCCTGCTGCGCACCTATGTCCTACATATCCTGACCCGCTCGGTGGTCGAAGTGGGCTTTATGATAGGTCAGTATCTTTTATATGGGTTTCACATGCCCCCCCTTTACAAATGCACTCGGCCCCCGTGCCCTAACACGGTGGACTGTTTTGTGTCCCGACCCACAGAGAAGACCATCTTTATGGTTTTCATGAACAGCATCGCTGCCGTCTCCCTCTTCCTCAACATCCTAGAGATCGCCCACCTGGGCCTCAAGAAGATCCAGAAGAGCCTGTGCGGGCCGTGGCCGCCCGAGGAGGAGCCCAGCCTGTACAACTCCAAGAAGAGCTCCGTGGTGCCGCCGCCCTGCCTGGCCAGCAACTCTGCCCCGCCGCTCCCGCCGCCCGTGGCGGTGCCCGTGGCGGTGCCGCTGCCCGTGTCCGTGCCTGTGGCCGCCCGCCCTCCCCG
>JAWWMO010000121.1:78354124-78388531 GCA_035047845.1 Dendrocincla fuliginosa | reverse complement strand
AGCTCGCTGTCCCGCGCCCTCACGGCCAGCAGGGCCGGCAGCGACAGCGAGAGCAGCGCGCCCCACGGCGGGCCCGGCCCCGGCCCCGGCCCCGGCCCTGGAGGCGGCGGGTCGGGGAGCGGGTCCGGGAGCGGGTCGGGCTCGGAGGGGCCGCGCCGCGAGGAGGAGGCCGCGCTGAGCTCGCCGCCCCCCGGCGCGTCGGGACGCCGAGTGTCCATGGCAAGTAGCGGGGGCGGCCCAGGGGAGGGGAGCGGAGCGGAGGGGACCCCCACCCTGACCCGGCCCCGGGGAGGAGGGGACACACAGAGGGCACCGGCGCTGCCACGGGACCCCCGGCACCGCCCCGGCGCGCCCGAACGGCCCGCTCTCCTTCTGCGGTGAAAGCAGAAGCGACACCAGGGAATCACTGAGTCCCGAGGAGCTCTAAGTCACCGAATCCCAGCTTGTTTACACTCATTCCATCGTCCCAGGACTGTGCCAGGGAAAACTCCTTCAGCTCCAACCGGCTTGACACTGTAAGAAAGAGAAGTCTTGGGTACATTGAGTTTAATGAATGACCCCAACTTCTCGCAGCTTCAGGGGCTTTTTCCCAGAGGTGACCACCGACTTGGATAATTGTTCAATGAATAAATCAAAAGTTCAACATACAACACCCCCCGACAGCCCCCTCCCCCAAATAATTGCAATGCCAGAGTCTACAACTACAGAATTGCCTTTTCAGTAGCTGTTTCTTTTCGTTGGCCACATGCTCTAGGCTTGGTTACAGTCAGGGTTGATAAAATACAGTGCTTGCATATAAGAATAGACAAGGCTTTCTTAAAAGTGATTTGAATTCTGATTGCCTCAAATAACAAGTTTTGTTCTCTGAGAGCATAGAAGCTCCTTTACAAATGCTTGCAGTAGCAAGCCCATAGATACCTTTTTATAGGGCACCTAATAAACAAGATTACCTCACACAGTGCTCAAAATCATAGATTCCATTCAATTTTTTTCCTTCACTCTTCTTAAAAAAAACCCAAACAAAAACAAACAAAAAAAATCCCCAAACCACATTTAGTTCTAAATACCAAAAAACCCAACCCAACCCAAAACAAAACAGCCAACCAACTTCAAATCTTCTGTGACAAGCAACAGAAGGCACTTTTACACATTGCCCATCCAAAACCTGTTTGTGGGTTCCAGTTTTCATGGAGTTACAGTTTCTACTATAAGCCAATAAGCATAAGCCATGTTAAATAGTCACTTAGGTGCAATTTAATCACTTTTTACTTGGATATCTCTAACATAGGGAGAGGGCCTAGAATCTAATCTGTTGATCTGCTGTTTTTTTAAAAGGTGAAGTGCAGAAAGTTATTCAAGCACAACAGAATTTCAGTAACACCCTGTTGAGAACTGGAAGAAGTTGCTTGGCAGATTTTCCTTTGTAATGACAATGCCTATCTTCCAGGGGAGATCTTCAGAGAAATACAGCCAGTTTGCAAAACAGTGCCATTACTCTTGAAAGTAGCATTCTTCTGGCATGCTGCCTTTGGGGACCATTATGTACAGGCCCAGTACTAGCATTTTAAAACGTGACTCATGCAGGTATGCTACCTGATGTTTCCTGCTTACAGCACATGATTTAAAAGTAAATGTACTTCTAAACACAACTGAGCCAAGATTTTGGCAAATGCACTTTACTCTGGCATCGCTGCATCATTTTATGAATACCAATTTCAATACACAAATATGCTGGCATATCATAAATATGTTGAACCTGGGCATTAAAACTTGAATATTCTTATAATAATCTGTATTCCCCAATTCCTATATTAACTCTTTAATTTTGGTTGTCAAAGGCAGTCAGCATTGGTTAGATTTGTTTCAGTTTGACTTCCACAAAACAATCATCATTTATTAAAGAGAGAAACAGAATGATTTGGGTTGGCAAGAACCTTAAAGATCATGTAGTTCCAAACCCCACCCTACCATGGGCAGGGACATCTTCCACTACACCAGCTTACTCAAATCCCTTGGTGATCCTTGTGGGTCTCTTCCAAGTCAAAATATTCTGTGACAATGTGGCCTTGAACACTTTGAGGGATGGAGCAACTTCTCTGGGCAACATGGTCGAGTGCCTCACCACCCTCAGTAAAGACTTTCTTCCTATTAAACCTACTCAGTTTCATTTTAAAGCCACTGTCCCTTGTCCTGTCACTACAGGCCCTTGCAAAAAGCCCCTCTCCAGCTCTCTTGCAGGCTTCCTTTTACTTACTGAAAGGCCAAAATTAGGTCACCCTGAAGCATTCTCTTCTCCAGGCTGAACACCCCAACTCTCTAAGCCTGTCCTCATAGAAGAAGTAATGTTTAGATAAAAGAAAAATGTGTATGATTAGACTTATTTGTGTGATAGGAGTATTAAAAAACTAGTGATGCTATCTTTAAAAAAAAAGTACTTAAAAGTAATTGTATTAAAAGAATTCCAAATGAAGGGTATAAAAACATTACCTACTGTCATCCTTAATTAACAGTGACTTTCAACAGTAGTGCAGAGAAAGGACAGACACTCTTTAGCATAACAGTGAATCCATATGCACATATTCTGAACAGCCAAAATGCAATCTGTTCTAACCTGGATCTCACTAATCTAGGCTGGATAGCGTAACGGAGCAAAACCATAGTGGAATTCACATTGTTCTTCAGTTTTCTTTGATGACTTTTCCAAACTATCATCTTAGTTCCATACTGGTTCAAGTATTTTCTTTTTCCCTTTACCCATACCATTCTGCAAGAATTTGACTGTAGCATTCTTTGTATTAGGTTCAGTGAGAGAGGAATAGTGACTCAACATTGGAAATATCACTTTCTATACTTCAACAACCATTCTAGCAACCTCCAGTCAAATCCATGCCCATGCTCTGTGCTAAGACAGCAGGACAACTGCAGCTGCTCACAACCACTGTAGCTTTCTTCTTATGAAAGAAAACCTCAAAGCTACACAATATCAATGTATTTGGCACTGCAAGAGTCTTCATATGAGTCAACTGCACTCTGTGAGTTGTGGCACTGAAAGCATTGAGCAAGTCTAATAGTACAGTTATGGATGCTTGATCTTCAACCAGTGATGATGGTTTTTTTCAGCAGTATTATCAATGCCATTTCCTTATCAATCTTGAATCTATAACAGATAAATAATTATTATTAGGGACAATTTAAAAGTTACCTACTAGAATGTATTGCACCCTCTTGATCAAACCATGAACATCAGGTGATGGGTAGTAGTTTGGCCAGATCATATAATGTGACTTTTTCAGAAGTACAAAACTGCATCTCTGAAAGAGAAGAGGAAGTTCTTCTTAGGACTTCGTCTTTGGATGAAAGGTTACTTTGGACCCTTAAGAAAGAATGCATTTAATCCTTCACTGAAAACCCTCATGAAATAATGAAGTAGGATATTGAATACAAAATGCAATTTTGGCTATGAGGATTCATCAACTTTTTCAGACTTCAGTCCCAACCAGACCAGCTCTATATACATGAAAGAAGAAATGTCCTTACCATTGGAAAGATTTATACAGACTAACCATGATTGGCCACAATGCAAGCTAACAAGGCTATGTAAAACTTCCTCACCTGGAATTGGTGGAGATAAAGGGCCATTTCATCATCTCACATCCAACTGTGGCATAAAACCCTGAAAAAATATTTATACTCCAATTGTTTATCTTTACACCCAAACCACTCACTCTTCATGCCCTATTCAGTTTCTTGCCCATTGCATTGTCCAAAGTTATCCAATATTTAGATCGGGAAGTCAAAATGAGAGAGACAGAAAACCTGAAAAGCTTATTGGGCTAAATGCTTCTCAAGAGACCCTGATCCTTTGGGGAAAAGCATCTTTTCACTGGGCCACTGCTGGTCAAGCTTAAGATCTATTACGTTCTGAAGACAGACCACCGAACTTGGACCTTCATTGCACCAGGAAGAGGACACAGAAAAGCAAAGGTGAAAAGTCACTGCATGACATGAGGGTTATTTCCAACTGATTTCACTCCACCTAAACACAATGACAAGAGCATCACTGACTATACAGACGAGCTAATCTCAACTCGATGGGGACCTAGGCTAAACAATGTTACAAAACACTACATTGACAGCAGAATTCAGCAAGTGTGTACAGCTAAGACAGGCTATCTGCAAGTCTCCAAAACCTTGGTACTGAGGACTACAGTCAACATGCTTTGAAGTGGCAGCAAACAATTTGTTAGTTTATAACTGTCTCCAAGCTAATAATTTTCAAGGCTCACTTACAGGATTCATCTTAGAGAATATATCTTATCTTCTGAGAGATATTGTGGGTACACACATAGTTCTGGCCTAAGGTTTGCATGTCTCATCACATTCTTACTTTTATTTAAGGGAAGATACAGCTGTGGAGCAAAAGGGCACCTTCTGCGTGGCCCTAGGCTGCCAGCGTCCCTTGGGCAAGCAGGTCTTAAATGGCAGCTTTTCACACACAACTCAGTGAAAATAGCTGAACAGAATTTAGTATAACTGCGATCATAACTGACAGCTGGGACCTGAATTCACAAAGATGTGTAGAAATTAATGCTGATGTCAATAAGATTCTGCACATGAATTATAGTATGAGAAAAAAAACCACATAATTTGCGCCAGTCAGGCCCTTGACTGGTGGATGATACATTTTTAAGCCTGATAAGATTAATAGACTGATGCAGTCAAAGGTCAGCATGCAACTAGTACAGATACAATCTGTGCTCTCTTGAAAATAGGCAAGGCCAGGAATTACAGCCTATAAAAAGCACCTAGCCCTTGAAGCATTGCTGTAAGGGGTATTGTCTCACAGCCTCTGCATGAAAGCCTGTGTGAAGCCACTGGGACCATTGAATAGCTCTTTTCTTCTCTCTGAAGAGATGAATATCAGATCTGAACATTCCAACTTAACAATTAGGGAAGATGGGTGCTTTACTTCCAAAGGCACCCTTTATCAGGATCAAGCCGTCTTCTTCCTCGCCCATTTTCTGCAAGCCAAGCAAGTATTGCAGAACATCAGAAAGCTTAGCTGAGCATGACCGCAGCTTGACATTGTATCTTCAGAGTGTCACAATGTCATACTAATTCAACAGCTGAGGGCAAACATTTCTACAAAAGCTGGAAGCTGCCTGGTATTTCATTGCTGGCTGCATTTGATGTCTCTTGCTAGCTGTGCCTCTTCCTGTCTTTCCAAAGCAGAGGATTCCAGCTGCATGCTACCTGAGAATGTCCAGCACCAGGTTTTTTTGGTCTCTATATGATAGTTTTCTAAAGAATTCTATGGTGTGCTCTAAAACCTATGAGTTTTAATTTAGTTAACTGGTATTGTATTTACGTTAGATTGGCAACTCTTTCCACAAGACAATCATCTTTCAGGCAACTTGGAATTAATTAACACATTTGCAACCCATGCCTAAACCTGTATCAAGAGAACTACTGGGCTAGTCCTCTTGCTCGAGTACCCAAGGGTACGAAGAAGACGGGGGGGCTTGACATTATCTAATGGTTGTGTTTCTTCATGAAGCCATAAGTTCCTAAGCCACAAAAAAAATTGGAAGTCATCAGAAGATGCATAATATTCTTAGCAACCAAAATTGCTAGATCAAGATTTTCCAAATGAATTAGGCATTTTAGGAATGCCAGATTTTTATTTTTCAATAAGTGCTACATTTTCTCCATTCTCTCCTTGAGAGAGACCTGTATTTTCAGAATGTCATTTCTTTAAATCTGTATATTTGGCCTATAAAGTAGCAAAGGTATCTTTAAAAGCAAGGCCCCCTTCTTGTGGTCAATGAGAGGAATAAAGCTGATAATGAAGCAAGTGGTAACACTGATACTCTCAGCTAGAAGAATCCATCTCAGATAGGGCTGCTGATCTTATTTATTTGCAGGAAAGAAAGTCTCTGGGGCTGAAATCCTGGCTCTGCCAATGTTGAGGGAATTTTACAATTCACTAGGTTCAGTTTCCCTCACTGCATTGCTTTTTTATTCCACTTGTGTCGTTGAATTCTTTTTCTGCTTCTCAATTCTCCATTCAGCTTTGAGCATCTTACCCAGTGGGAAAACTCTCCATAGTGAACAGGATAGGAAAGAGAGAGCTGCTATTCAGCCTGAATGTTTGCTGTCCTCTTCAGAGCAGGGCATGTTTACTCACCCTTTCAACAACACTTGAAGAATAAATATCCACTCATTTAACTAGCTGTTCACCAGCTCTTGCTCCTGGGGTTGGCAGCAGCTTGGTAAGAGTGAATGTACATTAAAATAAGAAACCTGATAACCACAGAGAAGTTATTTATACAGCTGAGCTCCACTAGGAAAATCTACAGGTGAGATAAGGGACCACAGGCAAATTCCTGTGTTCCTGTAGGATTTTTGAGAATCCTTAAAGGTATTCACACTTAATACTTAACATTAACTAAAGCTAGTTTTGTACAGTTTTTCAATGTAAGCATCTCTTTAAAAAGAAATCAATAAATCCCACAGTACTTGTATTTTGTTCTGCCCTGGAGCACTCAAAGAAGCTTGTGGTGATGACAGTTATCATGCTAAAGCCACTTGGTCACCCAAAGGTAACCATTCACCAGCTGCAGGAACACAGATAAACTTTGGGGGTCAGCAGCAGCTGAACTAAGAGTTCAACTAATGAACCCCACTGAGGATTTGTGCAGTAATAAACAAGTAAGCTGGATTTTAGAAAGTGGAACATCTTTTTATAGTTAGAAAGCATTCAAAGGTACAGAAGACTCCTTAATAGGCAAAGCAAGGGCTCTATGGCAAGTCCACTGATTTCAAACAAATTTCCAAAACACAGAATCATAGAGTAAGAATGGTTTGGGTTGGAAGAGAACTTAAAAGACTACCCAGTTGCAGCCCCCACCCCATCATGGCCAGGGACACCTTCCACTTGCTCAAGGCCCTGTCCAGCCTGGCCTTGAACACCCAGTTCACAACTTCTCTGGACAACCTGTTCCAGTGCCTCACCACCCTCACAGTAAAGAATTTCTGCCTAATATCTAATCTAAAACTACTTTCTATCAGTTTAAAGCCATTACTGAAGAAAGTCCTACAAGGTAAGTATGTTTTCACCTGAACACTAGGTTCCCTTAACTGTGTATGTGTTGGGGTTAATTACTGTGATAACGTTTCTTTTTCTCCTTTAAGTGAATTTAGCTTCTGCTTTCTTTCTCTTGTTATCTTTCAGAGTATGCTCCTAGAACTATCATCTATCATGAAAAAGTAATGACATTCTAAGGAGAAGAAATAAACTAAGGGATTGAGCACAAACTGCCTTCAGCAGAGAGATAAAAGCAGATTTTCTGTTGCTATGTTCTCCTTACCTGCTGCTATAATGCGAAATTCATAACACAATTTAAAAAAGCAAATACTTTATTCCTCCATTTTGCACCAATTCCAACCATACCATTCTCTGATTGCTGGTGTTAATGGGTAGCTTGCTCCACAGCTCAAGATTTTTCTCATGTAGACTGAGGTGGATCTGGTCAGTGTGTGCTGCCACTGCAGAAACAGCCTAGTGTCTTTGGGGGGACATTTTGGGATGTACAAGTTGTTGTGCATGCTAGTAGTGTTCATATCAGAAACCAGCCTTATCCACAGACCTTCAAGGCAGTGTAAGACCCAAGGCACCTACAAGAAAGGATTAGTTTGATTTGAAACTAACCTGGAAGACTACTGGCCTCTATCTCCCAAGAATTCAGCAGCCAATGAATAAAAAGATGGAGGAAACACTCATGGAATCTGAAAGGACAGAGAATTAAAGACAGAGAAAAACACAGCTGAAGAATATTTGCTCCTCATCTGCCTGCGCTAATGCAATCCTCAAGCTTTGATAAGAGACTTTCCACGTAGCCTTCTCATAGCTAAACTTTTTGGCTTCAGAATTGAAACCAACAGGTATCAGGCAATTTACTTTAAGTGCAAAACGTCTATACTGCTCAGTTTGCTGTTCAAGAAGATCTGCAAGGTATCACATCAAGGTCACAAAAATCTTATTTGCTTCACTGTCTCATTAATTCATACAGAAGAACCAAAAGACAAGGAACACCCAAAAGAGCTCATTTTCAGCTTGGTAGAACAGCCTAGCTCTTGGGGTTGGCTTTCTGAGTTATAGGCCCTGAGAAAGCAGCCTGAGAAAGCAGCCCCTCCACTTGTGTACCTGGAAAATAAAGGACTTTTTTCTGACTGTCCCTCATCCTGTTTCTGGCCACATGCTTTGGGCTGCTTTTATTTGTCAAGCTTATCATAGCTCACATTTGCTGTCACCTCATCGGTGAGCGATACTTGGAACAAGCTCGTTTGTTATGCAGCTTTTCCAAAACATAAAAATTCCTTATGACAACTCTAAGGCAAGGCTAACAGAAAGAAGTACAGCAGGAAAATAAGTATAAAGATTGCAGTGGAGTTTTTTTCTAGTACACGATTTACATTTTACATTCATATTCTACCTTACTTGAAACTCACTGACAATTTGCCTGTGCATTTGTTCAGTATTTTAAGGCAATAAACCCCAAACCAAACGAAAAAAAAACAAACCCAAACTTGAGATGGTGGCTATTAAGTGCCAGCAACAACTGATCAGGGATGGAGAAACAGCTTTGCTAAAGTACACTCTCTACTGCCAGGCTGTATAAATATGGTGGATACAACATCTTCTGACAGATTTGAGGGGGTGGGAAGCTTTCTTCATATATGCTCAACAGGAATATTCAGAAAACTGAGTAACTCTGGGAAGTAACATGTTCGATTTTCTTCCATGAGAATTTTAAGACTGAAAAATCACAGGCAACTTTCACTGCTGCAGATGGAAGAGGATGCAGCTTGTATCCTTAAGGTTGGTGGCCTAAAGAATGCTATCTAGGGTTTTCTTTCTGGTGATAAAAAAGCCTTGTGACCTCCCTCTAGCAGCTTGCCCTCCTTCCCACTCCACAGAACATCATCCCAGCAAGTCTGTGGAGCAGGGTAGGACAATTGGTCGTGCCATTCCCACCCTTGCTGGATGTCCTCCTGCCAGCTATTTAGCAGGCTCTCAGCTTGCATCCAGCCTCAGGAGAGAGGTGGCTGCTATGCATTGGGAGTCCCAGAGAGCAAACATCCTCTGCAAGACCCCGTGTACTGCTTGTGGTAATAGCATCCAAGGGTGTTACAATTTCTTCTTTCCTTTCTGGATTTCCTGCAGTACAAGTGATGCTAATGGCCCAGGGCACAAGTTTCCTCTTTCGGAGTGGGACACTACAGAGATTTTTCAGCTATATTTTGTTTTTCAGAAACCTCTCTCAGTTTCTCTCAGGTTTTCCTTAGAGGGGAAGTAAACCCCAGCCTCTCCCCTTACGTACACTGGCGCTTTAGAAGACCAAAACAAAGATTTAACAGAATTGCCTTAAGTCATGCACTAGGGGAATGGGTATAGATACAGCTTATTTGATCTTCCAAAACAACTTATTTCATCTTTGCAATGAAACACCCTGGGCTGCTCCTGCAGATCAAAGGTAACTGGATCCCTGGATCAAAGACGAGCAGTGAATTAGCAAAGGGACCATGTGAGTGGAGGTCTCATCAGCCCAGAGATGCACCGGGAAATAACCACATCCAACTTACCCAGCCTACAACCGAGCCCTGCAACATCAATTTCAGAGTCACGACGAGTCGATTTACAATACATAATGATATGTCTTTATTTCATCAACAGAAATGGTGTCTAGACAAAATTCAGTTAACACTAGCAATTCAAATGAATGAAAAGGGTTGGGTGGGTTTTTTTAATTTTTTTTTTTTTTTTTTGCACAATACTGTATTTACAATGAGTAAATGACATTTTAAATTCATTAGTTCATAGCAATGCTTTCTTCCAAAAAGGTAAAAATTCTTAGTAACAGAGAGTAAGCATCAACAGCCACCTCATTTATTTATACAATAAAAATCACAAGAAACCACAGTCACCTAGAAAAAAAATAAAGACAAGCTTAAGAACTATACAATAAAATGATGCATTGAATTAAGTTACATTAATCGCATAGAATTTGTGTAAAAAGTATGTAGAAAAAACACCTGATGTAACCTGTTACAGTCATTGACCAGTTATGAGAGGTACAGAGGGTTATACAGGTAGATATGTGTGAAAACTGTCCATACTGTTTGACCTGGGGAGGAAGAGAAGAGGGGTTGCACCCCCTTGCATACACTGATAAAACCCTGTTTTGAATATGGCCTCTGAAGTTTGTAAGGCATATATAAGAGGTGCACTTGTAACCAACTGGTTCTGGAACAAACTTTTAGGGCATCCACACCCTTGAAATCAAAGGTGATGCTTGGAACTACGAGTAAACAACGATGCATCGAATATCACCAAAGTGTTTAGTATCATTCCTGCTGGTTTGAGGGATCCAGAGAGCTTCAGGCAGAGCAAATGTAGTAGTGAGAGCAGGACTGAAACCCATGCAGGTTTCTCTTGGGTGCATCACAAATGCAGGGTAACGCCAGCCTGGGTGGGGGATGCCAACCACAACCCCCAGCTTGGGGTAGCTGCTCCCTCCTCTGCCCACATCCCAGAGCGTGGCCTCCTCCGGCTGTCGGGATGAGCCCAGCGAGAGAACGCAGCCCCTGCTTGGATCCCTCCAAAACGGGGGGGGCGTTTGCGTTCGTAGCCTGGGACATCTCTGCTCCTAAGCAATCAATGAAATCAAACACTGCCAGTTGCCATTTCTATTTTGGGATGCTAGTTTCTTTCTGCATGCCCTTAATTAGCCAAAAGGGACAACAGTGGCACTGCATGAACCACACAGTGACTTTCACCTATAGAAAGGGCTCTGCCCACAGTCGCTAAAGTTCATACAAGAACAGGAATCAACTAACTGGCTTTTTAGCAGTTGTTTGGTTGGGGTAATGACCTTATAAAAACATATTTTTAGCGCTCCTTCCTGCCAAGAAGTGATTTTCCTTGCAAAAATGGCAACATTATCTGAGTAATACCTTAAAATGCATATCAATATTTGACTTTAATATAAATAATACCTATCTTGGTGGAGTGTAGGAAAATACTGTACACTTAGTCTTTGCAAGTAATGCCATTAAAATTTTGAGAGTAAAGGGAACAATTATTCTACAGACCACCAACAATAGATCTTTTAAATATACACACAGTATTTGAACATATGCATATACACATATATTGTATCCTACAGCATCAGACTTGATGCCTGAGTCATGAAATACTCCAGGGAGTATTATAAATATACATATAAGTATTATAAACAGGAAAATACACAAACACACACTTTGACTAGAACTGTAGATGTATGCACATACATACATACACGTATTTTATATATGCATGCAAAATTAACTTGGACTGTGTTGGCAGAGACAAAACTGAAATGAAGTCAAAATCTGTTGAGCAAATTTCTAACAGGAAAGAGAGCAGAAGTTCTTTATGTTAATAGTTTAGTTTCACCTCGCTTCTGATAAAAATAAAACTGCTCCATACTTAGCAAAGTCCTCCTTATGCAAAGTTGCTGCTCATACTGAGCTAAACCTTCTCTCGGCAGCCCTAAAATAGAGACTTATAAAATGCTGTAGCCATGGGCTACAACATTCACCCAGAGGCACCTTCAAATGCATCTCAGATCCTTAAAAAAAGGTAGAAGCAGCACTCCTTGATACAATGGTAGAGGGCGTGAACTGGAGCAAAATGTGAGCCTGTGGAAAACTGACAAATGTTCACTTTGTCTCACTGCAAAATTCACTATGGGTCTTCTTCTATTCTGCAAATGCTCTCTCTTCACCCTCACAGCAATGGATTACAAGACACAAGTGAGGATGTGGTGTTGATTCTGGAATTGCAACACTTCACCATGCTTTCTCCTAGTGGATCAGTTTTCATTTTATTACAGGATTATAGTGAATCCCACATGCAGATCTGCATTGTTTACTAGGCAATCATAAAGTCATATATAAAAAAAATAACTATATATCTAGGCATCTTAATTTCTATTTAAGCACTCTCTAGAACACAGACTTGACGAAGTGTTGCACTCCAGATTAACGACCGCACTATCAGTGTTAATCATTTCTCTGGCAGGAGTTAATCCACTTAGCAGAGTTATGTATCTAGCTCCCACTCTCCTTTTTAAAGAGAAATAGCAGTTAGCATACTAATCACTGTGGCTTGCCTTTGCAGCACATTTTACTTCCTTGGGAAAAAAAAAATAATACAAGGATTAGATCCAAAAATATAGTGCATCTTAAAAGCAGCATATACCCTTAGAAAGACATTTAATAAATTACTTGTACAATATATAAAATAATAGTTTTATACTGCAGCATCAAACTCTGACGCCTGAGTCATCACTTTAGGAAATCTGTGATATAAATACTGGGATCTCCCGATAACACAGCCAACGTTTTTGTGTTTGTTTTGCTTGTTTTCCGTTTTGTTTTCCCTCTCTTTTTAAAAAAAATTTAATCTTTTCACTACCTTTTTGTTCCAGAATCAGCTTGCAATGAGCTTTAATTGTGTTCAAGGCACCCCCAGAGAACGCAGAGAAACAAACACATTATATAGTGTAGTACTCACCTGACAAAGCATAACAAGCCTAAATGAAATGAGGTTCCCTGGCAATACAAGTATAGCAATGGGAAATGAAAAGGAGGACTAGATACAGACTGGACAGAGCTTCAAGGACTCGCATGCCCATGAGAGAGGTGCAGTGCTCAGCGGGGAGATGGGGTCTCACCACACTGTTCCCAAGCAACACCCGGGAGGACAGATGCTGCAGGTATCCTCTTGGACAAATGCAAAAAGATTCTTACTTAAGATCACAGTGACCACTGGCCAAACTCTTAAAATTCATAAATACCGCAGCCAGGTGGTTTGTTTTTTTTCTTTCTTTCCAATGATATTTTGTGGTCAGTTGGTTTGACCTCAAGAGACAAGAACAATTGTATATGTAAACTGGTGTCCAGGTCTGAAACTAATTCTCCCAATATCTTCCTTTAACATTAGCCCAGTAACTGCTTTGAAAGCCACATGGTTCGAAATAGCAAAAAAACCTCAAAACAAAACAGAAACAAAAACAACCACCACCACCAAAATAAAACCCCACTGAAAAACCATGATACATGTAAATATAGAAAGCAATGACACAAAATCAGCCACTTCTAATGGGAAAGAATGAAATCAAACATCCAGAGAAGCTTGCAGGGTAGGGAAAGATAGATGAGAGAAAGGTTGAGGAAGAGACACTTATTTGAGCAGTGGTTTTAAATATCAGTTCCCAAGGTAGAGGAAATCAAGAGACCCAGCACCAGTACGAGGCCAGGTCAAACCTAAGAGCTGCAGCGCAATGGGTTATGTGGGTGGGTTTTTTAAATCATTGGAATGAGGTCAAGAGTACCAGTTGCACATGAGTTGTTAGTAGAGTAAATCTTCATGTCAGGAAGCAAGTTAAAACTTGGTTTTATACTCATAAAACATTCTATCTATTCATATATCTAGGAGGTCACTTAAAAATAAAAAAAGGCAACAGAAAAACATCTTTAAAATACTGTGTCAGTTGACCCTTCCCTCCCACCCGCCCCCAACCCCCCCGCCCAAGTAGCTATGACTCTATAATGTGATTCACATTTAGTTTTAAATTCTAGCTTTCACCATGGTCTCATAGAAACAAAACTTCTCTGCGAAGCACAGAACTGCTTTGCAACGTCAACAAATTCAAAGGAAAATCAAATCCTGCCTCCCCACCAAAGAGCTTCTCAGTCAGTTACCTGCAAAAGATGGCTGGGGGGGTTCAGGTCTTTTTAGGTTAAGCTCTTTTAAAAAAGAAAAGGACAACTCCTCCCCCTTTTTCAACTGTGTGAACTAGGAGTTTATGGCATTTGTATATTTTTGAACATTTAAAGGTAAGGATTTTGTACAGTAATGATTAATACTTAAACATAAATATTCTCCTACATTATATACTAGTTTTTCTTTGTACATGCGGGGAAAAAAAGTATTTTCAACAAACATGGCACATGCTATATGCATTTCCTCCTCAGTAGCTTGGCTACAATAGTTTGGATGAAGAGGATAAAAGCAAGACTTTGTGGCAAATGGGTGACGGTCCATGAGCACAGTCTGAAGATGGAAGGAGTGGAGAGAGGGAGCTGATTCCTCCTCCAGGGTTCAAGATGCTGATCTACTGAGTGCCTCAAAAAACCACCAGCACACACCTCTAGTGTAAACGTTAGCACAGAAGACCACATTATCACTCAGTGTTTCTGAGAAGCTGCTTCCTCACACTTTTTTTCTTTTTTTTTAACAGGTGTGAACAGCTGGTCATTTTTTTTCAGCGAGAACAAACAATATCAGCCAGTAAAGCACATGACAGTTGTCATTGATAAAGCCACGCAACCTGGCACACGTAGGGCAAAGAACCACAAAATAAAAACTCAGTACACTTAGAATAATAATAATAATTATTAAAAAAGCATTAGGAGGTTGTTCTGTCTACACTGTACATACAGATGTTATGCTTGAAAAGCTGCTGTCTCACACAGTCACAACATGAGTCAACATTGCTTAAGATACAAATCCAATACAGTTACAACTAAGCCAATTCACTGAGTAGTCTCTTAAGACAGTGCTCTTTTAGCTGCAATTTGTGCTGAGGGCAATGCTGCAGGATGAGAGGATCCTGGAACACAAGAATTTGATGGGTAAGAGACCAAATTGGGTGTTGGCAAATGTAGGTTTTGCTCTTAGAGGATACAGTGCTAGCTGGACTTCTGTAAGGAAACCAAAGTCAACAACTAGGGGTCTGATCCTGCAACTCTGCCTACCTGGACAGGATCACTGACTTCACCAGACCAACCTCTGCAACTTGGGTCTGGTGGGGAAAACAGGTAATGTCTGAGGACAGCTGAGGTCAGGCTCTGGGGACTAGCCAGAGCAGCAGTTGCTTCCATGAGTAAAGGATGCAGAGGGCGGCTGGAGAAAAAGCCCCCAAGTGTATTGATGTGATTTCCGTTCTCTTTACTTCGTGGAACATATGATGAACTGATCCAGTTGTCAAATACACTTTTCTCTAAAAAGTGAAATATACTTTCCCCTATAAGACTCCAAAAGCATCATTAACAGCACTTAAACTTGGTTTGTGAAACAGAAAGAAGTCTAAATATAAAAATAATTCAAGCAGATTCTCTTTACAAATTGTATAGTGAATTCAGTATTTGGCAAGACCGTTTTTACTACATAATGAGCTCCTGAGTGTTCGTCTATTAGCTAAAAATTTTCAATTTCCTTTAAGCAATAAAGCAAAGAAAACCATATACTCAAGTTATACTGAAGTCATGACTTCATTTATGAAAAGAGGTTTGACCAGAAACTCAGTGCAAGTGGCAAAGTTGACCATTACTGTACAGTATCTGCAAGAAAATAAAATAACTCCACATTGCTCAAGTGGCACGAAATGACTGTGCCAGAAAAAAAAAAATTGTCTATAATAAAATCTCAAATAAGTTTCCAACATTAAAATTTTATAAATAAGTACAAATCGAATGATATTGCTGAACTGTGAACTGAGAAAAAAAATTATCGTGTAACAAGTTACCAAACTAGTTCTAGCATCAAAGACAAAAAGGAATGTTGGAACTTGTTTATACAATAGAAATGAAAGGTTCCAGTTTGTAGGATGAAAAAAATTGAGGCATGCAGGGATTCTTGCATATGGATATATATATTTTATATATATTATATATAATATGTACAGTTTAGCTATAAAACTTTGATGTGTAAAGAAGCTGTCTTCAATGAAAAATTGAACATTCAGAGGAAATTCCTGAGTTAGGGTTTTGTGACATGGGCCACTGAGAAAAAAGCTGCGGTTGGGTCCTCAGAGGTGTTATGTCCATCCCTGTTAAGATTGAAATCAACATACAAAAACAGACAGTGTTGCCACTGCTTCGTTCCCTGCCTGAGCAAGGGATAGCACCATTGTGAAGAGAACTCCTGCTTGTAGAGAGGAGGGAATACTTAAAAACAGTATTGCTGCTAAGACCACTGTAGTGTGCACCAAATACGTTCTTCTAGACAACAAATGAACACTGCCACTGGCTGACTGAAGAACACCTGACCAGGTGTAATGTTAAGGTTACAAGTCACTAGGTGTAATCTTTCCTAGGTTGTTCGTCTGTTGTACATTTATCAGTCATTTCCTGACAGAAGTCTACCGTGACTGTTTGGCTGCTCTGCTCTGGTGGAAGCTCTCTCTCGGGGTAAGTACCTGTGTCGGCTCCATCCAAGCCCCCGCTGGCCGAACAATTTTCCGAGATGTTGTTGGGCAGCCAGGGTGCTCCCAGTTGCACTGAGCCTTGCTCCGAGCAGCACTGCATGTTTTCCCCGATGCACTGGGAGGTCACCAGGCTCTGCTCCACACCAGCTGGGGCAGGGCTGATGGTGGTGACTGGCTGTAGATCCATGGGTCTGAGAACGGGGCAGTATCGGTGGAGAGCCTGGATCTGTTCCGGGCTCTGCATGTCTCTACACACTTCTTGGGAAAGACACGAGAAGTTGTCTAACAATTCTCCCATGCTTGCTTTCAGCTGGTTCCTTTCTGAGAGCAATTTCTCTTTCTCGCACACCTGAAAAAGAAGGAAGGCATCTTAGGCTGAGGGCTCACTCCAGGCACATACACAGCAGTACCCACCAACATGTCACAGGGATTTTTACATGGCCAGAGGAAGAGTCACAAATACTCTCAGGTATTTGACCATCATGAGGTCTGTGTGGACTACAGTTTGGGAAACATCTGGACAAAAACATTTGAACTGGAAGAGGATAGGATGACAAGTTACTCCTAAGCGACTCTTAGCTCTCTTTATAGACTAAGGCAGCATGGCAGATGATACAAAAGAACTCAGAATGAAACATTTTGATGGAGAAAAGGCATTTCCCATCTAAACAACAAGAAAACAAGGATTAGTTCCCAAAGTGAGAATATGGTGCAGATGTTCAATTCACCCTCTAATTATTGGGTGGGTCGCTCAGGCTGGGTGCACTCGCTCTGGCCTGTGCACCAGCTGAACCCCCATTACCACTGGGAGAGAGATGTGTTTCTCAAAACAGGATCTAAGTGTGCTCTGTGCTCTGCACCACAGCTCATTTTCTTATGTCCTGGTGCTTAATGTCTTGGGCTTGATCTAATCAAGATATTTTCATGAAGACATAAATGAAGAAACTGAAGGTTGGTGGACTTCTTAATACTTGGATACACAACAAGCTCAATATCATTTCTGCTTTGCTCTCCTCAGGCTTTGCCTCTTGTGTTCCCAAATATCCTCCTCTACCAACATCCAGCTTGAGGGCTTTCAGAGTTTCACTGTCTCAGTTTGCTGCCCTAGGAGGGGACCAGATGAAAAGCAGGACAGTACTGGTGAGGAGGAAGAGCGAGAGAGTCTGGTGGGACTTATTTTTCTATGCAGGATTTAAAAACTGGGAAAAGTTTTTCCTGCATCCAGCGAAGCACTGGTAAGGCCCACAGCCCTAGCTAGTGCAGGGTGCTGTGCAATGTGCTGTAGTGGGAGTCATTGCCAGCTTAGACCTCCCATGGCCAGCAAGCCCTCACTGTGGGGTATGCGCTGCCCTCCCTGTGCTCAAAAGACAGGATCTGGTGGGGCTTAGGCACTGAGCAAGACCCAGCCTGGGGTTACACCTCTGAAAACCAGTGTTGACTCAATGCAGACTAACTGGGATGGTCCTGCTGCATCTCCTTCTGTCTCAGGCAGGTGGGCACACGGCTCAATAGAGTAGATGAGATTTTGTAGAGTACCGGTGCTATTTCCAGAGCTGAGCTGGCCTCAAAAGCAGAACAGCCATGTATCTCACCTAGTAACACTGCTAAACCCAAGATGTCTCGGCATCTGAGGTGTAAAAACTCCACAACTCAGATAATCCTACTATGGGTGGTTGTTGACAGCTGATAGTATTGTCCTGGGTCCAAACCTCACACTGGAGGCATACAGCTGCGTGAATGTAAAAGAGAGCAGTGCACATGAAAAGAACCAACTGCTAAAATATTGATAAATCTATCAAGAAAGCATAAAAATAATAAAAAAATAAACAGATGCTCAAGTACATCTTGAGATAATGAATTATGGAAGAGAATATGCTGTGAGTTTGCAGGGAAAAAAGGAAATATGAGTGGGTAGATGGATGAGTGAAGAAAAGCAGGCAAAAAAAATTACCAATCAAACTCAGAGGATACAACCACTTCACTCACTGTCTGCTGTGAAACTATCTGTGTCAAGAAGATGGGTGATGTACAGGAAAAGGGAACTTTCTTAAAAGATGCAGCCAAATGAAAAACCCTTAAACCATAATACCATGATGTAATTCAGGAGACTGAAAGTTACTGGTCACTAAGTGGACAGAAGATGACAAAGGAATTTCCAATGATCATGTGTTGTGTGTTCATTCTGCTCCCTGTCCCCGTCTTCCTGCTCAGAGGGCTAGGTATCTGGAGAATGACTGGTCTTGCTACCATAGACTGAGGTAAAGAAGGCATTAAGTAGCTCATCCTTTTTCTTTGTCACTATGTTTCTCCTGCATCCAATAAAGGATGGAGATTCTCCTCAGCCTTCCTTTTTTTGATGGTGTATCTATGAAAACACTTTATTGTCTTTTATAGCAGTAGCCAGATTAAGTTCTGGTTGGGCTATTACCCTTCTAATTTTCTCCCTGCATAAATTCATGACATCCTCATAGTCATCTTGAGTTGCTGCCCCTTCTTCCAAAGGTCACAAACTAATTTTTTTCCCTCAAGTCCCAGGCCAACCCTCTGTTCAGCCAGGTTGGTCTTTCCCAGTGGCTTGTCTTTTGGCACATGGGGGCAGCCTGCTCCTGAGCCTGTAAGATTTCCTTCTTGAAAAATGTGCAGCCTTCCTGGACTTCTCTTCCCTTCAGTACTGCCTCGCAAGGAACTCTTCTAAACAGGCCAAAGTCTGCATTCTAGAAGTCCACAGTGGCAGTTTTGTTGACTCTCCTCCTTACTTCTGCAACAATCAAAAACTTTATCTTTTTGTGATCACTGTGCCCAAGATGGTCTCCAGCCATCACTTCACCTACCAGCACGTCATTGTTTGCAAACAGGTCCAGCAGGATGCCTTCCCTACTTGGCTCACTCACTGTATATTGCTATATACTCAAGTCCACCTTGCTAAATAGAAATGTCAACACTTCTTTTGAAGAATCGTGCACCTCAAAGTGTTCTTGATTCCTGAAATTCAGCATGGATCAGACCCACAAGGTCACTCATATACCTTTCATTCATTTCCCTGAGATGTGTGTGTGCCGAGAACAGAAGAGGACTTCAAAATTTTGTCTATCCACAGCTGATTATGTCAGACAATAATGGTAATGTCACAGGATCGCATAAAGTCAACAAACCCAAAATAATTTTCAAGTGAAGACTACAGGTATCAAGCAGCTCCCACCCCTTGCTGCTAAGTCCAGCTCTTAGAGTGCTGCTCCTGGTGCTCTGGAGAGCAAGAGACATGTACTCCTCCCCATCATCAGCTCAGTGTAGAGGACAGGCATGTGCAGCCAAGACTGGACCTGCTTCTCCTGGCAGTGTGGATGAGCAGCCGCTCTTTCACCCTGCAGAGCCTCTGACTCAGCCTGTACACACTGCAGATTATACTCACTGCAGGAAGCAGTTGCTCACTGTTTTGTTTATCTTTGATGTTTTGTTTGTTTTGCATCAGTGCAGCACCATTCTGAGCAATGTTTTGATTTTTGTTTCTTTTTTCTCCCCCAGGGCTTCAGCAGCACAGCATCCGAAGGCTTTGCAAGTCTTGATGAGTTAAGCCTCCCAACCAGCTTGTGAGGTCAGTGTCACCTCCCTGTTACAGACGGGAAGCAGATAGGCACAGGCAGCAAGCGACTGACCCAAAGTTGTGCGGCTTTCTGCCATTTTTGAGGTGATGGTAACTCAGCTTCTTCCAACAGATCCCTGTCTCTTTCACACACTGTTTGCTACAGCTTGTTCGAGAACGAAGCACGGCAAAGCCTATACTAAAGGCCACTTGCAACATGCAATCTGTTGTGACAAGAGCAAGAAGTATTCCTCTCCCCAGACCCATCATGTTCAGCCTACAACTGAGAATGTTTTAAATGTGCACCTACACACTTAAATCAAGGACCCTAAATAACCTTTAATGAGAGCTGGGTACACAGAGACGCCAGTAAGGAAATCAACTTCAGCTCCTTTTGTTTTATCTGTGTGAATTAATTAATTTAGCACACAAACTCTTGGATATTCAAAGGTTGGTTTTAATGCAGGACTCCCAAATGTAATCAAACTGTCCAGTCTTGCATGTTGCACACTCACACTTCTCACAACAGCTGAACTGCCACTATTACATTATTTTTGGCATCTCAGAGAGCTTTAGAACTTTTAAACAGCTGAGGAGGTCCTAACCCACTCTGAAGTTCCAGTGTTGCATTTCCCCACTGAGTGACATTCTACAGACATGTCTTCCTCCACAACCCTTGCCTCAAACCTTTTTTCATTGTGTACCATCCTACTTTCTCAATGGGCAAGGGATGGCAGGAAAAGAGGAGCAAGTCCCTCAGACCACAGGGGCACTGTCACACAGGAAGGGATCTTTTTCACATAAGGTGCCTATAGTTAAGATGTCTATATATGACATGGCTTTCCAGGTGATCCTGTTCAGCAATGAAGAGGAACAGGCACTTCTGCACAGTAAGTCACCTCCTCTACTGCAGGATGAGACAAGTAAGACTCAACAGGTTGCTCTATACTGACTCTACACCAGGACAACCAGCTCCAGTACAGGTGTCTATGTTATAAACATCTGTGTTTAGCCACCCAAACGACACCTGAGGTGTCCATACCATGACTGAAAGAGAGGAATTTTCTGAGCAACCACTTAGCCTCGTTCTAGTCACCTCACTCTCTGAGATTAAAATGTGGTAGCACTGTCCACTGACACCTCAGCACACAGAAGACACATCCCTTGACATGATCTGGCCAGTGAGCACTGCAGACTCCTTGAGTAATGAGGAGGGGTCCAGTCCATAGCACACCAGGAGCATTAGAGGGAAGAAGACAGCAGGAGCAAGTAGGAACATAACCTTGCCAGTTCAGTGACATACACCACAGGATGCCCACTTTTCTGGATATTCACAGTCCCAGCTTTTTGCTTCCCTTGCCATTTCTGTCATTTGCTCAGTGAATGAAAGTGCTAAAGAAAGGGCACAGCAAGCTGAAATGTCCTGAAAATGCTCAGCTACCTTCTAGCATGCCAAAGAGTAAGAAAGTATGTAGAGATGAATCTGGCCCTGCTACAGCCCTGTTTGGACCAGACAACCTCTGAAGGTCTCTTCATACCTACCTGTGTTGGGCACTCCATGAATCCCTGACCAATAGATTGTTATGGTAGTTAGGCAAGGAAATGGGGCTCAGATGAAGAAATGCCTTTGTAGACACAACTGTAAGTACTGGGGTTAAATGAAACTGCAAGCAGGGAGCTGTGATACAGGCTTTCCTTCTCTTTCAACTTACTCAACAATCTGCCCTTGAGAAAAATACAGATATTTAGGTCTCATTTCACTGGGAATTTGTGTTTTCCATATATATGATACATGCACATACTAATACATTTCCGCATGTTAAATTTTCGTACCAGTGGTTCTGCTTACATATGAGAGCAAACTGACCAAACCCACTAAACTCTGGCTGGAACTGCTGTTGGTGCCCTGCAAGATGCCATGTGAGGGTGAGCAGGGCTGTGGCGACAGCATGTAACTCACCAGCTTGCGGATTTCACATTCTAGGTTCTGAATGCAGTCCAGTTTCCTCTTGCGGCAGCGCTGAGCTGCAATTCGGTTCTTGCTGCGTCGGCGGACATCGTGGATGAACTCGAGCTGCTCTGAGGTTAGCTTGTGCATCTTTATCATCATCTGGAAATCATTCCTTGGAAGATCTGTGATTTGATCAACAGGAAAAGGAAGTTTCACCTAAAACAAACAAACACAAGACAAGAGCAGAGTCATATTCTGCTTGCTCAATGTAAGCTGAACAACAGTGAGCGGAAGGACGATGATCTGTGCTGACAATCCCTTCAATAAACAACACACCAAGTTTTACATTGGGTAAGTTTTTAACACTCCCTTGTGGCATATTGTGGAGGTCCAGATGGTAAGAATCAGATGATAATTGTATTTAAATCAGCAATATAGATGAACCCCAGATAAAAATTCCATCTTTCTACAAAGCTCTAATAACTGATCTCAATGCATTAGAAAAAGGTTCTGTCCACTTGGAGACATGGCCTTTCAGAAAAAGTGAAGTACCTCACTGCAATTAAATTCAAACTAGTTTCAAGGAAGGGGCTATTACCACAGCAGGAAACCTGTCTCTGCACGGCCTGCAGGACTGAAAGTTTGATTAGGTGTGAGGTTAAAAATGCAACCTGACACCTCAAGTGGATGAAAAATGCCGTATTGCAATTAGGAAAGGTCACCTAATCAGCATTTCAACAGAGCTGTACACTATATAAGAGGAAAGGGTCAGAGTAGTGTGATGCAGCATATCCTACTCTGCTAAAACATACGCATTTTGAAATAAACCAATATATGCTGACAGTCTAATATTTCTGTAGATTAAAGAGCACTGAGCTTGTATTTCTTGAGGAAGTCAGGTTCTGACTTCAGGAATTCTACCAATTATACATTAAAGCACAGCAAAACACAAAGCTTCTGACAGTCTGAAGCAACAAACACAACCTGTCTCAAAAGCTGGGGATTGGTAGATGTGCTCAAAACCTTTTAGCTTTTTTCCCCCAAACCTATCAGCTTGCTCAAATCAAAGTAAGCACCTCTCCTTAAAAGCCTTGCTTCAGTTGGAGCCCCAGACTGATAACTACCAAAAAACTGATGTTCCTTGGCAGACTGTTATATTTGGAGGTCAAAGCTGACAAAACTGAAGGAGGTGGCAACTGAGTAACTCGATTGACTCCCTTTTTTTGAGTCATACCCATACTGCCCAAAAGATGGCAGTAAATATTTATGTTTCTGTCCCTATTTGGTACTCTGCACGCAGACTACCAAAGAAGGTAAGTTTCTCCAGCCAAGGGTAAGATATGGGTTGAAAAAGTTCCTTTGATTTAAAAACCTCTGTTTTCTTCAAATGGTGCACTTTAATTATTTGGAGATACAGAAAGTAACAATACGGATTAGAAATAAGTTATCTTCAGAGAGAGCTGAGTTGTTCAAGCAGAACAGTTTGCTGAGGAAACACATGTATACCAGCACACAGCAGCTGAAAACGAGCTCCTCGCTTTGTTTATGAGCAAGGCATTCTTTTGCACTCTTCTATCACTGCTCTGTGCATCTCCAAACCTGGGGTATATGAAAGTCAGTGCAAGCACCTGCCACATTCTTTCAGCTGGTTTCATGCACTGAACAGTCATTCATGCCCCTCTGCCAAATGTGTCCAGGCACTGCTTTGTGACACGCTACTTGACAGGTCAATTTAAACCAGCAAGAAACACCAAACACTGCCCTAATTGTCCCAAATTCCTGCTTGTACACGCAAAGGCTGACCTTAGGTGCAGTGATGTGGACTACCTTGTTTCTAGACTTGTTTATACAACTAATGCCATGAAACTTCTTTGATTTCCTCTCCCAAGCCTTCGGATAGACAGCATAAACTCACTGTCACCTGCTTTTCTCTTGAGCTTCAACCAGTGTCTGAAAATGAAAACGGCCAGTGCTTTCCTCTGAAAGACACCTCAGTCTCACTGCAAAACCAGTCCTTTCATGTTTCCAGTTTTTCCTTATTTTGTTCCTCCCTCTCTCTTTCAAAACATATTTCCTTGCGAGCAGGAGATGTGCTTGCAGTTGGAATGGGAATGAAAGGGAAGCAACTTAAATCTGTCAGGTAGAAGTTGCTAGAGGGGAATGGGAAAATAAATGGGAACAGATTCATTAAAAAAAAAAAAAAAAGGATTGAAAAGAAAATCATCTACACAGCAGACCAGAGACTGCTATCAGTAATCCCAGCATAATCCCACTCCTGTCATAGGCAGCACTGTGCAGGATTAAAAATGTGAAAGGGAGAGTGGAAGTGAGTCAGACTCATTTCCTTCACCATTCACAGCATTTTTATTGCCTGTCTCCCTCTTCGAGGCAGCTGTCAACTGAAAAAACCCAAAAAACACAAGCCTTTGGCAGAGACACAGTCAATAACTGCGCCAGGGCACTGCTGCAGTGAGAGACTCATGGTGTTTTACATCTGCACAGGGCAAGTCTCTCAGCTGGTATTTATCGTAACAGAGTGGTGAGTCATTCTGCAAGAACCTACGACTGTGCAACGGGTGGGACTCATCTGACCCACACAGAGCTGCCTGAAATGATGGGTTGGGACTACCTAGCGTCCAGGTCTCTGCTGTTGTCATCAAGGCCTTCGGATGGCATTGCATCCTGCGTGGCTTCTCCCTCCTTCTGGCTGTAGAAGGAGCAGAGATGAGACTCAGAAAAGATTCTGCATCTTACGGTATCTAAGGCAGGTGAAAGAATCTTTACCTGCGGTGTCTGAAAAAGGACAGTAAATCTTTTCAAAGATGTGAAAGGAAAACCCAGTGAGTATATTTTCTCATAAACTTTTCTTTCTAATAACTATGATTTTTATACAGGAAACAACTCTGTACTCTTTGGTCCAGGCTATTTCAAATTAGAAATATAAGTGAGATTATTGCTCCTTCCAGCAGTTACTACTCCAGCCAGAGCTAACCTTCCAGAGCTCTGAAATCTTCTCTATCAACACAATTACTCATTCCCTGTCTTTACACCAGCAGTGGAAGCTCATTTTTCACCATACAACAAATAAATTGGCACCTTCTACCACTACTGCAGACTCTCTTGCCCCCTGCTCTGGCTGATGCACCCCTGAGAAGACAACCAATCCACTTTGGTGAAAAAGAAAACCTGTTTACGATTTTGCAGCATTTTCCCCTTGTATCAGCATTAGGATGCCAGTGCAAATGTCATTGCTTTGAGTGGCTAAGTCAGAGCAGTGATGTAGACAGACAGCTACTGACTCAGCACATGCAAGGCCCATATATAACCAATTAATTCCTTCAAGCTTCACTAGTTAGTGCCAGCTTGGATCATACGCCAGTTACTGCTGTGCTGCTCATCTGCTGTACTAGTTACTGCTGCTGCTCTCCCTCTCTTTTTCCCTGGAATAAAAGAAGGGACCGAGGATTTGTATTCACTCATAATGGTATATTAATGTAATTTGTTGGGAATTTCTTTACCCCATGCATAACATTAGCTTTTTCACTCTCTTTATACCTAAATTTCGACATCATCTTCCCTGAGCTGCCAAGTGCTGGTAAAGACAATGAACTTCCCAAGTCTGACTTTAACATTACTCAAAGTAATGAGTAACTCAAAGGACTCCTATATTAGCCACAAGAAAAAGTAACCATTATGTATTGGGCATGGGAGGGTAGAACTCACAGTACCAGCCTGACCTTTATAAATGGTTCAAAGTCCTGATCAGTTGCTCCAGAGTTGTAAAAAATAAAACTGTTGCCTTAGTGCCCTTCAAGTGAAAGCCTGTTACTGAAAGCCTCTGACACTTAAAATTGTATCGTCCTTGGAAGGCTCTGAGGACTCACCCAAGTAATCTAGCACAGAGGCTGAATCATATCGATGCTTTTTTGATTAAGAGTAATTTGCGTCACACAGAAGAGACCAATAGATTAACGTTGGTTTTCCAAGTATCTTCCTTGGTATGCAAGTCTGTCTTCCACAAACACTCTGGAAGAAACTCATCCCAGGATAGCAACTGAGGTGTGTCCACCTGTGTTAGGGGCTCAGCTGCCTACATACTATTTCAGAACAGCAGGTCCTACTGCAAACAGCACGTTCTATCTCACACTAGACAACTGATGGCCCTGTAGTTGCCTGGAGTCAATTCCAGCCTCTCCTCCTGAGGGCCACGAGAGGTGTTTGGGTCAGCAAATGGTGCCTGAGAGGGCATTGCTATACACTCAGTGGACACAGACTGGGTAACCTTTTTATTTGCCACCTGTCTCAGAGAAATGGGTAACTGGGCCAGTCCTGTGGGTGAGGGCTTTAACCCTACAACCAGGAGGTGTGGATGCGGTTCTCATCCTTTAACCCAAGACTTGGACTTGTAAGCTAGCTGGGCTAGTGTCTTCCCATTCACTGCTTGCCATGTCCCCAACTTCCAGCCCTTCAAAGGGCACAACTGTACAATATCCCTGCCCTTTAACTCTTTAGGCTTTTCTGAGGCCAGGGATAGCACAGAAACACTGACAAAAGCCATAGGTGCACTTAAGAAGGACAGATCAGTTGGTGAAATAAGGGGGAATAAAGTGCAGTATTTCTCTGAAAAGACCTGCCTTTACAAAAGAAATTCAAAAACAGGAGAGTCCTTCAAGAGGTGGTGCAAGGTCTTCAGACCAGGGCATAACAGGACTGGTTGTAGGCTCCAGGTGCAATGAAATAATACAGTGTTTAAAAGAGGATCCTACTGAAATTTCAAATTCTCATTGTTGTTCTAATCCAGTAACTCTCTGCTGCTAGTATGGATACCATTCCTACTGAAGAGAGGAAAGAAAACAAAACTTCCATGAAGTTTGTTTTAGAAGATGGATGTTGCAAGACCCCTGAAGTTGACCAATTCCCAGTGCTCTGCTGATACCACTGAGGATCCTGGTCAGGAGAACACCTACCAGGAAAGAATGTGGAGAGTAACTTTGTAATTTGAAAATTTACAAAGCCAGTAGGATCAGGAAAGCAGGGGTGACTGATCACCAAATTCTGGGGAGGTACCATATACGAAAGCAAGTGAACACCTGCACAGGTACTGCCCTTCCTTCTGTGTAATACTCTTCACTAAGTAGAAACATTAAGCAGTGAAGCAGACTTAGCTTAGGTAACTCAGCACAGTTCCAGCAGATTTCTGTTAGCTAGAGCAACTTTGGTTTGCTACTCTTTTCTGGGGTAAAAAAGACTTTCAGGACTTTGCTAAGCATCAGCAGAGGAATAGAGAAAGGGTGGCTGCCTGTTGCTTAACATGGAGGAGTTTTGACTCTCACTGAAGGTTATTTACCTACAGTATCCTCAATGGTCTAATTGCATTAGCTTTGCCTTTATGAAAATGTTCTTTGAAAAGTGAGTCACTAACCCAGGCGGGAAATGCTTTTGAAATACAAATGAAAGACACATTGAATACAATTCTCTAGATAGTAATAGTTCTTGGAAAGCTCCACCTCTTACCTCCTCCTATCCTTGTTTATTCTTTTCATAAGAAAACTCACTCATCAAATTAGACTGAACTGAGATTTCTTTTTAACTGGTTTAGTAGTATAACATTTTTTACAAATTTTCCAGCAGGTACTTGCTAAAGAAAAGGAATATCAAGAAAAGTAGGTAGTGCTGAAGTTTCTGTTCCTAAGTAGGTTAACAGATTGACAGACTACTTCCTTCTCAACAATTCATTATTTCAGGGCTTATTGTTTTGCTGTTGCTATTTTAAGCAGGATTGTCAGAACCTGCATGAAAAGCACCGAGCTTCAAGTCTTCTCTCTAGTATTATATCCCAATAATTGATTTTTAACAACCTGTGGAGGCCCAAGAGAGCTAAGTGAAAAAAGCAACACAAACTATTAAATATTTCTGTGAAGTCCCAACAGCTCAAGTAACAGCCCTGTTGCTGCAACTCTGTAACACGGGGACACCCCACACTGCATTTGCTCCTTTTGTCATTGAAGCCTTAACAGAAGGAGATGACAGAAGAGTCTCAGTGGCTCCAGGAAGGGAAACAATAGGCAAAGACAAAATAGGCAAATCCTGGAGAAAATTTACCAGTGGTGTTACAAGGACCACCACCTCCTGACACCTGTGACTGTCATCTGCATCCCCAGTAAGACTCAGAGGCTGGTCACAGAGTGGGGTCACCTTCACCCAACATGGCACTCATGCTGAGCCCTAGCACCCCACTTTTGGCACCAAATAACTTTGGTCATGTGTTCCTGAATGTCATCCATCTGTGGGAAAGCAGAATGCCCAAAAAAAGCAGAGAGAAGAAACCTTTCACCTACTTCTCACACAATCAATACATCAGCAAATGATGTTTTGTGACATTAATTCTGGCACTGACAGCACTCTGGGACCCAAATTAAGACCAACAAGGTCCAAATTCCAGGGGAACTGAGCAGTCCTGTGAGATAAGTGAGGGTCACAGTCCACCAGGCTTATTCCCATCAGGCATCCCACTCAAATGAAAGCCCACTCGCAGCAGGAGAGGTTGCATGGCCACCCTCCAGAAGGGCAAGCACCTGCATGTCACCTGCAGATATCTTATCAGGTGCTTTCTGAATAGATGCCCAGTAACACTGTGTGTTCTGATATGGCAGGGGGAAAGGGACCCCTTTGTAAAGCTGTCAGGACAGCAAGGGCAAACAGGCAATTTTGGGAATGGAGAAAGATTCCCGTGCAGCTTGCAGGCAGGTGAAGAACAGAAAGCTGCCCATTTCAGTCTCTCCTCCTGTTTTAATTGCAGCCAAACTGCTAAAAGTAGGTAGAGCAACTTATACAAGAATTTCCTGCTGCTATTAGATATTTTGTGCTGCCTGGTTTAAGTTATCCTTCACTGAGGATTCCACAGCAGCAGATCTTGCAGGACACACACCGAAGTCACTGTATAAATACAGTATTGTTTAATGAGGCAGCAATGCCCTTTCTGGCATTGGTAGCAACCTTTAAAAAACCATTTTTCAGACAAAATCTGTACCAATGCACTCATGTGATCTGTTTGCCCTTGGCTTGTTCAGGATAACGCAGTGCAACCTCATGGAGCATTAATTTCCTCACCACATTTTTAATGCCTAGCAGCCCTCATCAAAATGCCCTGGGAAATAATAATGAAAATAAAATAATTAAAAAAAAGCACCTTATCAGCAGTCCCAGGGAGAAAACTTGCTCAGCACAGCGCAGAAAATCTTCCCAGGAGGAAACCAGCAGCAAAACCAGGAGTGGAGCAAACCTTCCCTAGGAGTGCCCCAGAGCCAGAGATGTCTGCCTGCTAGTGGCACACCAAGATGCCTTCCTGTAGCCTGCCTATTTGCTTCACTCATGGATGTCCTCTCATCCATGGTCTCCTGCACATATTCACATCCTCTTTTTTTGGGAGACCATCACCAGTCTCCTATAACCTTCTAATTTCACTCTTCCAGGTTCACTTCTGCTGCAGTGTATCTCCACGCAATTAGCTAATTATGACAGTTAATTAATCATCAAACCCAAAAAGGTAATCTCCTGCCCTCTGCACTGCCTCATGCTGAGCATTATCCCCTGCTGAGCAAGCAGCACACGTGGGTGGGGACCTGATGCTCCCCTCAGTCCCACTCCCTGCTCCCTTCTGTCCCTCATAAAGGCAGGACTTCTCTGAGTAACCCTGGTATGGCCAGGCAGAGCTGCTGTACAGCTTCCCAAATGAGGTCCTATGCACAATATCCCAGGAAGCCTCCCAAGGAACCTTCACTCCTTTCTGCACTGTCCCCAGCTCAGGACATGGTGTCAAAGAACTGCCCCCTCAGAATCATCAGTACAGTGTGACCAGGGATGAGGACACCAGAGGCTCCCCAGGATCTTCAGCCCTTCCTCAGAGCTAAGCAGCCAACTAAGCAAACCACCCACATCCGTCTGCAAGTTATCTTCCAGAGCCTGGGATGTAGTGGAATAAGGACTGAGGAATAAGTTCATTCTTTTCATCCCTACTCCATAACTAAGCCTACCTGGTTCTGAACTGGGTGCTCTCAGCATACGAACACCCCAAACTTGCACTCGCAGTAGCACAAGTTCTCTGGAGTGTCTCAGCACCACTAGAGGAATCTGATACAGCATTTTACCCGGCTGCACTCTAGGTCAAGCAGTTTCCTAATGAAACTCTATGAAAACATCCAGTCTTTCCGAGTTTCTGGCTCCACATCACATCTCCATGATTTGAATCTGCCCTCAAACCAGTGAACTCACACAGACAGTTTATTCAATAACACTTAGCCAGTTATCACTGCAGCATCTCCAGCTGGCCCATCTCTAGTTTTAGAGTGGGACCCTCTTTCTCTTCCCTCTTGTGGGAGAACTACATGAAAATTGACAGCCCCAGCTCATTCCTCCATCATTCCTTTAAGAGTCCTGGAAATTGAAGGATAATTTTTCTTTGAAACCATTTATGCAATGGCTGCTAGAACTTACCACCAAACAAAACGTCACAGGCAGGGGACATGACTTGAGTTGTCACATAATGGAGGCAAAAACCTACTATCTGCACATGCACACATACAGAGGGAAGAAGACTTGAATATAGTTTCCACAGCCCAGGGTGGCCATGTATATGCAATTGTTCAAGTAATTTCTCCTCCCACTCTATCTCTCTCCTCTTCTCCAGCTGTTGGCAATATACAGCACTGGCTCTTTGAGCAGGCTGCTCAACCCTTGGTGTCAACGAATACACAACTTGAGGTTGCTCAAACACACCAGCAGCAATAGTAAGTGAAGCTGGAACCACCTCAGAAAATTAAGGATAAGAAACAGTGCTTTGTGCCACACAAGTGGGTGAGGGAGGAAAACAGGACACTGCTAGTGTACTTCTAAGCACATCAATGCACTCTCATCATTCAGCAGTTTGCTGTTGCCCCGTACCCAGATTTTAAGAAGTGCCAAACACCTTGGAGGTCAAGCAGACCTATCCATGTGAACTCAGCTGATGAGGGAATAACCAGAAGTTACACTTTTCCTCTATAAACAAAGAAAGTACTGCTGAAATGCAAAGTCATTTGAGAGAATCAAGGAGCAATTAATTGCATCACAACAACTGTGATATATGTACTTATCTTAAATCCCTACCTCATGCCCTCTGTCTTGCACAGGACATGATTCACTGTCTGCTTCTGAGAATGACCCAGACTCATCGCTGGAGTTTGTTCCGTAGGATGGCTCACATTTAATCTGGGCTCGGACTGGGTTGTACAATCCATCCCCCACCACACCAGGCTCCTGGTGCTCGGGCGCCAGGAATCGGGGGCCTTGGGAGCAAGGGGAAGAGGAGAGCTCGCAGAGACGCAGGCTGCAGGGAGAGCCGCCGCTGCCGTCCTCTGCGTACGAGTAGGAAGAGCACGAGCTGGAGGTCCTGGTTCTGGTTTCCAAAGGAGGAGAGCGAGGGCAAACTTTAATTGGCACCGGACAGCTGGTGTTTGGCCGCATCCTTCCCGGCAAGTGATCAGCTGTCAGTCCGCTGTGCGAATAGGTCTGAGAGCTGGGGAGAGACTGGCTGCTGCCAGCCCACAGACCCTTTGGCACAGTCTCAGTGAGGTCTTTGTCCAAGCTGCTCACACCAGAATATGAATGCACCGAAGTGTTTACTTGGTCACAAGCGTTTGAAGAGAATATAACACTCCTCCTGTCCAGTTCCCCTTCTTGCTTACAGAGAGTTTCAAAGCCGGGCCCCCTGAGTGGCGAACCCACTGTGAAGTTGGAAGCATCCTTCTGCATGGCATGGGACTGTCCATAGTTCCCTGTGAAAGGGACGTAATCAGTTTTGTGGTCACCCTGAGTTGTCCCTTTTTCAAAAGGGCATGCTGGACTCCTGCCAAAGTGCTGTTGGGAAGTGCTGGGGAAGCCAACCAAATCTATGCTTTTTGTTCTGTTGAAGAAAGATCGCAAGCAAGAAGGAGAAGACCCACTTTTTGGCCTGTCGACACAAGTGGGGCTTGGCTGTTTCCTGTCCATTTCAACATCCCCTTCTTTATCCCTGATGTCAGGTTCATCTCCAGACAGGCAAAGTGTGATGCTTTCTTCATCGTTCTCTTCATTCTGAGGCTCACTTTTTATCTGCCCCATAGCAAGTCCTGATTTGAGGCCATTTCCAGAGCTCTCTTCACTGAATGTGCTTGCAAAACCTGAGGTACTGATGTGTGATGTGTTGTAGACATTCTTGGTACAAGCAAGCTGGTATTTCTTGTATCTAGGGTACCGTGTTACTGCATCTTTATCTAAATTGTCCTTGCTATCTCTCAGCATGTCAGAGTCAGGCAGCATCCCTTCCCCTTTGTCTGCTCCAGCAACAGTGGTTTCAAAATTGAAGGGCTCTTGGTGCATCCTCTCTCTTGGGCAAGATATTTTTGACGTCTCTGATTCCATCGTCTCTTCCTCATCTCCATCCGAGTTCTCCTCATCGTGCATGCGCTGACAGGTGGTATCTTTTTTGCACAGGAACAGGCCATCTTCATTGTTCAGCAGTTGCGTCTGAAGGAAACTGAAGCAGGAGTCCTCCAGGTTGTGCATGCGCAGGAATTCAGCGCAGTGGATGACCTCCTGGATGTTTTCTCTGCTGAGTAACAGCTTAGCAGTGTAGGCAAACTGTAACAATGGACCAAATCCCCTGACAGTGACCTGCAAAAAAAGAGAGGGAAATTGCCAGCGTTACCATCAGCTCTTACTATCATCCCAAGTCATTCATCATGTGATTGAGATAACCTAACAAATCTGGCATTCAGAAACAAACACTGCTCAGCACGAGTTATTCTTCTATCACATCAACAATGATGCTACTTCTAGTAACTAGTGCTGCTTCTTTATGTCGCTCCTGTACATCAGTGTACAGGCTGAACTGAGCACTGGTTTTCCCCAAATATCTTGAAGACCTATGAACTAAGCCTCTGCCCTAATAAAAGGACTGAAAAACCCAGCCTGGTGTAGACACTGATAATTCTTGGATGGATCTTATTTTAACTGTGCTACAGCACACTACCATAAAAGTGTCAACTCAATTTTGATTCTTCTGCCCTGACGGAGGGTCCAGTGAATAGTGGTTTCAAGGTTAAGATATGACCTAAATCTAAAAAGGGTTCGGGAAGGAAACATTTAATATTACAGCAAAATCCAACAGCAATAATCTTTCTGCCTCTTTCAAGTGCAAACTGGGATTTTTTTCTTAAATTTTTGCAAGCCATTTCTGAATACATAATAGGTAAGGACGGACTGCACAGCTTATTCCTCCATCCCATGGAGATTATACTCCTCACACTGTTCCTGATTTAAGTGAGTCTGAGGTACAGCTCACAGGAAAGAAGTTCCTATTTATAATTCAAATGATGCAAATTACCATGAGTCCCACCTCAGTATTTAATTTCCCACCAATTTCATTGTAGAAAGAGTAAAAACTGTTTCCACGAGAGTGATCTCCAACCAACCTCTCCAGGTCTGAGCATACACCACTACTCATCCTTTTTTCTCTCATCATACCATGTACATTTTACATTAATATATTAAAAAATACACACTTTCTCTCCCCTCCTCCCATTTTTTTACAGTGGTATCTTTATATGTAATTATTCAATAACTTGCTAAGCCACATGGTAAACTATAGATATTGTCTATTTCTGACCAAAAATGCACTGGCACTAACTTTTGTTAATTTTTTTTTCCCAATGGGCATGAAATGAAGGTACTGGAAAACCTCTATTCTTCATAAAGCAGCAAGAGGCTGCTTCAAAACTGGGACTCACTATCAAGGATAAAGGCTCCTCCTCAAGCAGATTCAGTGGTCTGGATACAAAGCTGAGATTTGGAAGACCACAACTCAATTTCCCATTGCACCGACCATCCACTATGTGACCCTGGCAAGTCACTTCAGTCTCGCTTCACCGAGACACCTTCTTGTCTTGCTTGCCAGTAGCATTCCGAAACCTGAGTTCCCTGTGCTTTGCATACCAAGAAAAGGCATCTAGATGCAGTCAGCACCTGCATGTCTGTGTAAGGTTGGGATGCACAACCTGCAACCTCTTTTTGGATGTAGACATCTCTGGCAGGCATTCCCAGCTCAGTTTCTTCTTTTAGAACAAATGAGAAAAGGAAGCACTACTGTTCCCTTTTTGCAAAATGGCCTAAAGATCAGAAGAAGGACCTAAAAAGTAGGAGACAAAGTCCCTTCCTCAGGATGTGGGGATTGAAACTCACATTTTCCAGCTCCTCAGAGGGACATACTTGGGATATGCTATGGGATATGGGGTACAATGAAGGTGAGTTGCTTTTCTCTGTTCTGCAACTGAATTAACCCCACTGAGCAAGAAGCTGCTTAAGAGGTTGGTGAGACATCAGTCCATGAATTTATGATGGTCTGATTCACTGAATGGTGTGATAGTGAATAAATTGGTTCATCTCAATGAAAAGCCTATACTGCCTCAGGACCAGTGAGAGTTCACAGATTTTTATAGAAAATCTTGACTTCCAGGAACAAGCCTTTGTTATTCATAGATCTGTTT
>JAWWMO010000121.1:78261806-78354024 GCA_035047845.1 Dendrocincla fuliginosa | reverse complement strand
GACCAGTGAGAGTTCACAGATTTTTATAGAAAATCTTGACTTCCAGGAACAAGCCTTTGTTATTCATAGATCTGTTTTTGTGATGCTGGATTATGAAGATACCACAAGTGGTGCAGACTTTGATGGAGAGAAAAGTATTTTAATACACCTCTAAAATTGCTCTCAATAGCTTTTCCATACATAGTATTACTGCTGTATCTGCTATTTTAAGAAGCAGTGCATTTTCATGCACGTACTTACACACTTGCACATTCCTGTTTTACAGTACGCCTCTGGTACAGAATTACCAAGATTTACAGCTGGCTATTAAACGGATCTCTGCTTTATCAGTGTTACACTTTCTGCCTATTTGTTAGATTATCAGCTCACTAAAGGCCTATCTGCATTTTATCTATGTGGCATGATTAACAAAATTGCTCGGGAACTTAATGAGCTACTTGCAGGCTGATGTTTGGTAAGATCTTCAGTGTGGGGGCTTACGTATTTCTGCATATCTTACAAGCTCCACAGCAGCAGTGTAGGCCTGGAGGGACTATGGCAGTGGTGCCATTTGGCCACTAGGTGGGATGGCTGGAAAGCAAATTACAATTATTTTCTCTGCTGGGCCAGGGTTTCACCTGGCTGCCTGCCACCCCAGCACAGGCACTCCGCAGAGCCTCGGGCTGACTCATACAACCCCACAGCAAGGCTGTCTCCCACACTGACTCAGGTTTTTGCACCAAGTCAATCACCATGATAACAAACAGCAGCAACACATCTGGAAGAGCTGCTCTGCACTGGATGCACGGGAAGCAGAGATTCAGACCGTGCCGTGGGCTCCCCACGATGCTCAGCGAATGCCTCAAGTGAAGGATGATGAAAACTCCAAGAAAATGCGTGCCTTGACTTCCTTATGAGATATTACCCAGGGACACAACTTTCACTCTTAAAATCTTCAGATCCAAAGGGAGAAAGTTACTTTTCAAACACCCAGTGCTTGTCACGGCCCTCGGGGAGAAATCTCTCAAGTGCACAAACAATAACTTTGGAAACAAATGGGTGCAAAGCTTGCTGCCAAGTGTGAAAACCAGCGCAAGCTCTGCTGCCTGAAGCTGTCTAAATATTGATTCGGATCCCGTGGCAGGTCCCCAGCCTCAGCCCCACCAGTTTTGGGACTGCTTGCATCTGATGCATTCTGGCAGGAAGGATGGAATTGAGCCGCTGGAGCGGGAGAGAAAAGGCTTTGAAGCTGCGTGTACTACTATGACACACACATTTCTCTAGGAAGAGATAGGGACAGTCATTTAAAATGATTTGATCTGACTGATGCATTCCTGTGAAAAATGTTAGTGAAAACAAGTTGGTCTGCGTTTGCAGAAGGAAATGGGTAATTTCTCGGATAAAAGTCTCCATTTACACATGAGACCTTTGCTGGGTGGGTAAAACTCCAGCAACAATCCCTGTTTATTTTTTTCTTACTGTAAATAAGATGCAATACGTACAAGAGTTGTTTGCTTTTAAACCTTATTTACCATGCAAATTAATGTTTAAGCAGGTAGATCAATTTGCAGGAACCTCCACTCAGCACCTTGTCCAAGCTCATATGCCAAGTCACTGCTTCCTCGCCTTTCAATCCTTTGCCTTATTCCAACTTCTACCCATTTCTATTTCATTAAATGGAGTTGACTGCCTTCTAGAAAACCAGGCAGAGAAAAGGTAAAACATACAAAACAACAATGCCCACACGGGGAGAAAAGCAAAGCAGAGAGCCCAGCTTCTCAGAGGCTTGATTTCTTTCTGTTATCTTTCAAGACAGGGCAAGAGAGGACTTCTGTGTACTTGGAACATGCCAAACAGCCCACCAAGACTGAGGACAAACCACTGTATTTTTTTTGCTTCTGTCACCAGCTGGTCTTATATGCATCAAAACCCTACTATATACCCAGTGCACAGAGGACATGGATATTGCAGCCCTACCTAAACCATCTGTCACATCTTCTTGCTCTACAGCAATCCAAGAAATCAAGTCCATGTGCAGCTCCTGCCTCTGCCATCCTGTTAAAGGCACACCTTACTCAGTGTGCAGTATGGAGGTCTATGTCCATTCAGAGTTGTGAAGACAACAAGTCTGACCAATGCTAAGGTAAAAGAAAACAACTTCTCCAGTTCTGTATCTGCCTGTGTCTTTCAGACCGAGTTGGCAGAGCTAGGGGATGTTTTTTGTATGTCCATACCCTCGTGAGTTTATGATATTAAGGAAGGGACTGGAAATAATGCAATGATACAATCACCATCAAGAGAGCTGTTAATCAGCATTAGCCATATTGAACTTACCAGAAAAATACTGACAGCAGCCCTGCAGAAATAAGCACACAAAATCTATTTTATTTCAGTTCAACAGCGCTTTTCTCCTTACAGAGTCCTGTGGAGTGCAATGCTCTGGTTAGTCCTAATTGATTTAAGTGACCAGACTTCCACTACTTCCTTTGGGAGATCATTGCCAGACTCTACTTAAAACCTCCTTGTGAGGAAATATTTCCCTTATTTTCCTCCATCATCTCTGATTATATTTCCTTGATGCATTCCAGGTAAAGCTTCTTCCTTTTGGAGAAATAGTTGTATTATTGTTATACTCTCTGTCTTCCCTTCTTCTTTGCTTAGTATTGTGTCAATGAGGAAAAACTGGCTAATTCAAGGAAAACTATATTGATCACTGTCAGATGGGAGAAAAAGAAGCTGAGAAGAGAGTCAGCAATGACAAATGCTAGTGAAGAAGGCAGTGTTTCAGATGCAAATAGAGCATTTTTAGCAAAGCATTTTTCTAGTACTGAGCACGTACTATTCTAAAATTAGGAGGAGGGTTAGCTCACTTCCACATTGGGAACATTGTATTTTCATAAGGGACTTCTAGGTCAGAAACTATTTTAAATGCAGTTGTATGCACACTTACAGGCACTGTGGGAGACACAGCACTGTGGGTGAACTCCCTCCAGTTCCCTGTTGTACCCATGTGCTCCATGAGGCTGATCAAGCATGCTGTGGAGGCCTCTGTGTTGTTCTGAACACACGGGACATGGCCTCGGAGCACACACAGAGGTCTGACATTTCTGTGGATGGGCTGGATTCACTGTGCGCTGCAGAGTTCATCAGTGCATGCTCATTAGCTAGCTGCCCAGACTTCCAGATGTCTCAAAATCCCAGACAAATAGACAAAATCCTCCAATTCTGCACAGAGAGTATTTGTTACGGGGGGTGGGGGGGAGGTTATTTCCAAGGGAAACATGGATGTCTGGTAACCCTGGTCGGAATGGCATCTGTATGAAAAGCTGCATCTGGAGCTGGGAAGGTCAACCCCTGCAAAATGCCAGCAAAGTCTGACTTCAATTTAAAGAGGGGAAGAGTGATTAAGGGCAAGGAAAGATCACTGTAAACATGTAGGAATGTAAAACTTGGCAAGGCAATATCTAAAATGGAGCAAGGGAATGTTTACAGTAATTTGGTGCATACTAACATCAAGAACAGAGAATTGTCTGGTTTGCTATTGGGTGCTATTGCCAATTGCAGTGAGAAGGAAGAGAAGAAATGAAAATGTAGGGATTTTTTTCCTGACTCTTAACCTAACAGTGAATTCGGAGAGATCTTGGAAGGCTTTCCAGGGAAGATGATGAATTCTTTAGTCTGAGTACTGCAAAGGAAAACTAAAAAAGCACAACCTTATTCCAGCAAGGTGTGCTTTAACATGGTAGGCTTTTTCAAGCCTGATTTCCGTGTTAATGAGGGCACACTGCCAATGATCTACTAGAAAACAGCATCAAAGTTCAACAGCAAATGTACATACAATTGCTCTTTTTCAAATAAAGCATACCTGAGGCATATGCAAAAAAACAAGCTCATTGGTGGTGGCACGAGAGGGCAGAGCCCTTTCCTTCCCTCCAAGGATACAATAAAATCTGCAGAACATTAGTTGCTAAATCCTACTGAATTGGGGGTGAGACCTTCAGACCCACTGAGGACATACAAGTCCTGACAGAGCAGTGTAGGTGCATGTTATTATCTTCATGCGTGCCAGTATCTTGTTGAAATCAATAGGAGTAGTGATAGCTTTATTGCAAAGCATGCAAGCTGCTTGTATGTTTTTTGTTTATATTTTTAGTATTTTTGATTTTCAGGTTGAATTCATCATCAGGCACCTAAAAACAGTAAGAAACCCTTAATCTCTAATTTCCAAACAACAATTCAATTAATTATTAAGCCCTTTTGCGGGGAAGGAAGAAAGACAAATTCAATCAAACCTCACATGCTGAATAACAAATCCCAAACTAAATATTAATTTAAAACAAGTGGGTAGAAACATAGAAGAAATGGAACCACTTCTTGCAGAACCAAAATCATTCATATACTGCTTTGTAGCAGACCTACTGTGGTACCCACTCTGCTGACCTTTCAGTGTTGCTATGGTAGTCTAAAGCACGTGTAGACGTCTTAAATCCATCTCAGCCCTGAAGTTTGTCTAATGCACCCAAGCATGTAGCCAACTAAACTACTAACTTCTCTCGCCACCAGTGTGTTCCTAGCACTACAACTTATATAATCAACCACATGCTAGAAAAATAGGAGATAAGATTAGTGACAGTTAACTGCTGCTATTTTTTTTTCCACAGCCCGAAGAAGGTCTCTGAGATTAAATATTAACTCTAATCTTATTTGCTAAAATTAGCACACAGTGTATTCTTTTTCTTCTACAGCCAATTGCAAGTATAGCACAGAAGTTATTTTCAGAGTGTAATCTGATAACCAAAATCAGTCACCAAAGCTGTTAGTCCATTAAGAACTAGGAGACTTCCTGGTTATTTACTTCGCTATTTTTACTTGAGATGGGGAAGTCTGGCTTTTTCCTAGCTTGGGCTAATTTGGTTTTGGAAAACTCTCCGAAAGATTAAAGTATATTACTAGGCTCAAACAGGATAGTCACATGTGCAAAATCAACAGTGTTAGACATCATGGTTTGTTCCTATATATGCACACAGGCAGGAATTGTTTTGAAACCGTGATCCTTTTACATAAGGTAGGAACACGCAGGAGGCAGGAAAAAGTCAGAAGAAGGGATGATGAACAGCAGAGTACTTTTGTAAGCCAATGCCAAAACAGTATTTTACTGCATTTCCCCCTCTTTAATTTAACAGCATTTAAATGTTCTCTCACCAGCAGCTTACAGATGTATTTCCCTTATCTGCTCATAAAGCTCTACCCTAGTTGAAACGAGGACAAGCTTCTAAAATGAGTAATCACTCTTTAAAATTCCACTTGGGTGAGAGGCATCAGATGCATGTACTTGTATTATCTGGGCTTGTAAACAAGAGAGGAATCTACAAGTCACTGATGAAAAGACTGACAAAGAGAGGCCTTTGTTTTCACTCTAAAACCACTTTTTAAATTAAGCAGATACCGTGCTGGCCCCAGTTTAACATTCTGCCACTTCAGCTAGTGTATACAAATTCAGGCAGAAGAGCCACCTGAAGTCCAAGCAACAGGCTAGCACCTCCCACACCACATCACATCGAAGGGATGGGAGGCCACCAGACTGCCACCATGCATTTCCTGGGCATGAATGCACACTGGGGAAGGGAGACACTGGACACACAGCTCCATTCTTTAAGAGGCTGATTTACCTAATTCATATATTTCTAAAGCCCCACTGGAAAAGCTGCCACCTGCAAAACCACACCAAGGCCAGTCTAGGGGACCTCCTGGTATCTTTTCAGTGCATCCTCCACAACAGCCTCTTGAGGCTGGCACACTGAGAGCTTCAAGGAGACGCTTAACTTTCTTTAGTGGTAGTTCTACAAGAGATGGCACATTGGAATTGATTGTCCAACTTCCAATTCTGTGCTTTCAAAAGAAAAAAGCCCCACAAGTGCCCCTCTCAGCTTTCTACCCTGAAGTCCCAGTTGCTGGCCAGATGACAAATTTACACTAGAAGCCCTGACTGCCTGTGTGAGAATATTTACAATCTGAAGGAGAAAACCCAGTGACTGGACTCTGCCCCTGCGATGGGGCAACCCTGGTTATGTGTATAGATTAGGGAATGAGAGGCTGGAGAGTAGCGCTGCAGAAAGGGACCTGGGGGTCCTGGTCAATGACAAGCTGAATATGAGTCAGCAGTGCCCTGGCAGTCGGGAGGACCAATCCCATCCTGGGATGCATCAAACACAGCATCACCCGCCAAAGGAGATGATTGTCCTGTTCTGCTCTGCACTGGTGTGATCTGTGTGCAGTTTTGGGCACCACAATACAAAAAAGACATTCAGCTATCAGAGAGCATCTGAAGGAGGGCCATGAGGATAGTGAAGGATGTGGAGGGGAAGCCTTAAGAGTGGCTGAGGACACTTGGTTTGTTCAGCCTGGAGGAGACTGAGGGGAGACCTCATTGCAGTCTACAACTTCCTTGTAAGGGAAGTGGAGGGGCATGTACTGATCTCTTCACTCCTGTGACCAGTGACAGGACCCAAAGAAATGGCGTGACGCTGAGACAGGGTTAGATCCTAACCTAAACCTATCAGGAAAAGATTTTCCACTCAGAAGGTGGTGGAGCACCAGAATGGGCTCCCCAGGACAGTGGTCACAGCACCAAGCCTGTCTGAGTTCAAGAAGTGTTTGGACAATGCTCTCAGGCACATGGTGGGAATCTTGGGATGTTCTGCACAGAGCCAGGAGTTGGGACTCAATGATCCTGATGGGTTCCTTCCATCTCAGCATATTCTGTGATTCTATGACTTCTCATTTACCTCTCTCTGGCATACGGAACACATGCAGGGGCAGCACCAGCACTTCAAAGAGCCTCCTGCCTCCGCACGTGAAAAGGGAGACCAACATCCCTCACTGTAATGCCCGCAGAGCATTACAATGTGGCAGGTGTGACTGCAGGAGGTGAGACGGGGAGGAAGGAGAAGTCATTCACGCTAGACTCGCCTGGAGGACGGGAGGCAATAACTGCAAACTGTGCCCATTGCTCCGTGAAAAGTACGTCAGCACCGACAGCGGGACAAGTGGCTCGGAATTGATTGCCAAGCGTAAGGATGGCGTAAACAGCCACTGGATCGATGACCACGTTACTGGTTATGTCAGCCTCCCACTGCACATGACTGAGGGGTGGAGCATAAGAGGCATTATTAAGGCACCTGCATGCTTGGGTTTTTCTGAATCAAATTCAGAAATGATAATGGCCTCAGCCTTGAGCATTCTCAAAAATCCTGGGCCAGTAATGTCAGATGAACCAAAGAGGAAGATGCCTAAAAAATTAAAAGAGTAAAACAGAGAATAGTAAAAGTAAAAATAATTTCTGATCCAACTGCAATGCTTTTTTTAATCCACAACTTCCAGTTTTATTTCATCTCTGAGTTATTGAAGCCAAATGGAATTCTTTCAACCTTTCAAAAGTGAGACTGGTTTCAAATCAAGGCAAAGAATTTACTTCTGGAAATCCTGACAGTATCCCTGCACATTTTCAGCATCCTTCCTATCCCTGAAAATTTTAAGGAGAAAGCAATTTGTTGAGTTTGCCAGACCTTTCAGTTTATTGAGCAGGAAGGAAGGAATCACCAGGCATAAGCCTCAGTACTTTGCTGCTGACACATTTCAGTAAAGAAAACAGCAGGCATCTTACCAAACAGAGATGAATACCGTTGCAAAACCAAAAGGCTGTAGGACTGGAAGACGCTGTGCATTTCCACAGCAGGGATGCACTGCCTGCATCACATCTGCTCTAACCATTGGTCTCTGGCAGCTGTACCCACTGGGCAGCTCTGGGTTTTACCATCCACCGTGGTTTCCAGAACAAAAGGGAAGGTTTGCCTGCGTAGCTGCTTCTCTGGGCCACAGCCTGGCACAAGAAATTTGGCAGCTAAGGGAGGCAGGTCTGCGAGGAGGTGAGGGGCTGCTGGGGGCACAGCCGTGCTGGCATTGGGACACCTTCCTCTGTCACCTCCCTGCAGGGCAACACCTTCGGCACAACAGATCTTGGACTGCAGGGAGAAACTTCTTAAAGCCCTTGTTTTCAAATCTCACTCTGTAACTTGTTTTGAAGACAAACACCACCTTATTAAACCCTGAGGACAATGTTGTCTGTCATACTTCACACTGAACTGGAGGAACGACGGCTGAAGTGACACTTTCTGGAGAAAACACCACCATGAACTTCAGCAGAATGAGACAATTTTTTCTTAACTAATTATGTGGCTTGGGGTATGTTGTCAATGTTAGACACTGTTCAAAGTGTAGTGATAACACAGAAAACTCCAAATTATGGCCAAGATGGTACTTGCAGGCAAGCCTAAGTGAAAAGGCCTGGAGGACAACTTTCAGGCCACAGAGGTCAGACTCTGGGTGAAGGTGTGAAAAAGAAAATTAGAGATGAGGATCTATCAAACAACCTTTTCTCTAAAGGAATAACTCAGCTATGACTGAACCAACAAAGAGCACATAAAAAACAGTGTCACTAATTAGCAGTTTAAACACTGAGGCATGAATTGGAAGATAAGGCAAAGGGAAATATGGCTGTGATATCTGGCAGTCTGAAATACCTTTGTTTTTCCAGTGCAACATGAACCTTAGGAAACCTGGAACACAGTAACAGAGGATGACAGAGGAGGGTGGCTCAGCAGAAATGCTACCTTCCCTCCTCTGGTGTCCGTGCAAGCCATGCTGAAGCCAGTAGGGAAGAAACAAGCAGACACTAACAGGTTTTAATCCCAAAGCATCATCAGAATTGAAGTGCAACTGCAATATAAAATTAAAATCAGTCTTGTATTTTTACAAAAGGAAAATTAAACTGACCCCCAGATTAAAAAAGAAAGGGAAAAAAAAAAGAGAAAGTATTAGCAGAAAGGAGGGGTGAGGAGGGAGTGGGAAAGCTTTCACAGAATATAAATTGTGAGAGAGGAGTCTGTGAAAGATCTGCTTAGGTGCATATCATGAGCCAAAGTGGGTAGAAAAAGGGAAAACAAAAAGGAGCTTAAGAACTTTTAGAATGAAGAAAGAAACTCTAGAAGCCTCCAAGTTACATGAGAAAATATCAAAATAGACAGAAAATGAAGATGCATGTAAAAATTTTCTAATTCAGAAGGTGCTTAAAGGAGTGCTTCAGAGTTTCTGAAGCTGCAATTGATATACAAGTAAATACAACAACACAGAAAAACTACAAAGACCCGTAAATTGCCCCAGTGCTCCTCTTTCCCAGGCATGGCAGAAAGCATTTATGTAATGGTGTATTAAAAACACAGTGCATTAAATACACTGTAATTACTTCATAAAAAACAAGGAATACTTCACAGCAAGGCATCTCACTACAAGCCCTACTATTATACTTCATGTAGTGTCGGAGAGGAATAAACAAGCTCTGTCAAATATGATTTAAGAAAACACGAGGCTGCACTCAGAAGCAGAGAACTAAATCAGAAGACAAAGGAGCTGGAGAAGAAGCAGGCTCAGGAGCCAGGGCTGGATAACATCCGATGCAGCTCGGGGTGCTCTGTTGTGGTTTTCATGGGGCTGATGATGCCCAGGCTTCTGGCGCTACCTGTGACCACACGCTGGCATGGCACAGCACATAAAAAATCACTGGCATCCTTACACTGGGGCAGCAGAGAGTGCAGCCCAACAAATACCACCACATTTCAAATCCAGCGATGCTTTTGCTGGGCTGTGGAAGGAACTGAATGTAAAAGGCTTTACTACTGTGCTTCATGAGGTAACCAGGCAATTACAATTATTAACCGGCAGGCTGAAACCCTTTGTAAATGACCCAGCTTCCTGCAGGCATCATAGTTTTTAAAAAATCCTGCCAAATGCTGCATTTGTTTCAGTTTTCTTTCTCCTTCCCCACCTTGCCTATTAATTTCCGGTATTTGGACAAGCAGTTCTTCTGCAGTCACCTTGTTTTTGTTCTTGCATGGCTACTAACAGATCTGAGGATTACGGTGGCTTTTGTTCCACTGCTTGGCGTTCACATTTCATCAGTGACGTCTGCTCAGCTCAGCAACGCAGGCTTCCAAGAAGAACCAGCCACTGCTGAGCTGGCAAAGTTGGTCGCCTCCCATCCTCCATGAGGAGCAGCTAACTGTTCTCTCAGTGGCCCAGAAGGTTAACTAGGCTCTGTAAATCCCACCAGAAAAAAAATCATAGGCATTTGCCTTCTTGCTGAGATTTCATGTCTGCTATGAGCAATGGTAAATGGCTCTTTTAGTCCCTAAAGGAGCACAGGCTCAGCAGGAGTGACCTGTAGCAAAGATGTCAAGGGCACGGAAAGATGGGGAGATGGGGCAATGGCACTCCAGTGCAGCCACAACCCCGTGCCTGTCTCCAGGCTGTCCTTCAGGAATTGACTTCCCCCTTTCTGCTTCATACATGAGATTTTTAAGATCTACCCAGAAAGCAAAGGGTGGAAAATGCCATCTACCCTAGAAGCCCCAGAAATACTCTGCACGTAGAAAAATTATCACCTTTCCAGCTCGACATGTGACTTCCTAGGAGGGTGGAAGTTGGGACTTTACAGCTATTTGTGTGTGTGTGTCTACATATGCTCACGTGCACCCACGCATGCTAGTGTGAGAAAGAGACTAGATAATGTGAATGTGTGTGAAAGGGATTGAATTAGCCCCATCTGCTCTGAAAAGATCGTTTTCTCCTTGGATTTCTGTTACCATCGTACCCTTACCACACTAGAGTGATTCTAAAAGGCTACAGCTCTGGCAGACAGCACCATTACAGCTGCTCAGATTATTAACAGCATAAATAAACTCTCAGAGACACTACTAAGAAAATATTAACTACAATTATCACTGTCTGATAAAATAATGAACAGCAAAGTGTTATTCTGCTGTCTCAGTCACAAGTATGTATTTACGTGTGCCATGAGTAATGAAAACCAGTTTATGTGTACACGGAAACATCCTGAAACTAGTTCTTGCTTTTTATTTTATTTTATTTTATTTTATTTTATTTTATTTTATTTTATTTTATTTTATTTTATTTTTCTAAAGACCAAGCAGCACAAGCTGAAGTTCTGTATTTGCAGAATTCAGTGTACCCACCTCCTTTCCTGCTGTATATAATCCCATTAATTCCAAGTGAACAGAAAGCCATGCCTGTGGCCACGCACACGCCTGTTGGAGGAGGGACATGAGGCAGTGTGCAACCTACCAGCAGCAACTCTAAAATCTCCTGATGGACTTTTTATTTTTGGGCTTTGCTGGGTTTTTTTTCTCTAGATGAGATGCAAGGGTCCACATGATATCAATGCCATGTTTGCTGCATGGATACTCCTTGCCTTCATTTTTTCCACTGGCTTCTACTGCTTTGGCTTTGTGAGCTCATCTTTCCTCCCATTCCCCAGTGATATTCTCGAGTCCCGTCCATTCTTGTGTGCAGTGGGGAGACTGGGCTTGGTTTCTAATTAATAGAAGTTATTAATTCCCTGCAAGCACTGGGGAAAGAAGCTCTTAATCGTGTGGAGAGCAGAACATGTAAAGAAGGAGAAGGAGCCTCTCGTCTCATGTCCCCAGGCTCAGCTATAGCCCCAGTGCCTTCTGCTGAGTGGGACCCTGTGGATTAGTGACCACCCTACCCACCGACACCTTAGGGAAGAAGGGTGATGGTGGCAAGATGACATGGTGAGAGTAGGCACGCTACCGAGCTGAACACACACACTGGGACCTTTCTGCCTGAGCATGTGAGGCTGGCCCAGAATGAGAGCCTCTGTCAGACTCCTGGGGAAAGGGCCACATCCCTGCCCGGTAGGAAGGAAAATCAGCAAGATGATGGAAAGGGCAGCTGCACCTAAATACAGCCAGAAAGGAAGACAAAACAGCAATGCTGAGTGAGAGAAAAGGGAAGGGGACATTTTATAACACAGCTTCCCTTAATCTAGGCCAGACAAATTCTGCACTGTACCCTTGGTGTTTTTATCCCACTGCCCTTTTTATTGTGCCCTTTTTCATTGTTTCTGCAGCATCTCACGCTCCCTGCCTCGTCTCCTTTTCTCCTCTGCAAGCATTTTGTTCTACCAACCCCCACTCCTGCGCTTACTGCCAGCTCCCATTTGCACACCCTGGGGCTCTCCTTGCTTGCATTGGTATGACGGTGACAGAGGAAGAAAAGTGGGGTGCAGAGGCAGGAGCTGACATCTTTTTCAAGTGTGCCCCTCTGCTGGCTGTGAGGGAAGGACAGCAAGGAGGGGGTGACCTTCTCCCTTCGTATAAAATCACTGCTAGAATGAACCTCGACTCACGGGAGGGGAAGAGTCGAGCCACAGCCTTTCTCATTTTTCCCTTCAGCATCCTCCCTCTCATTCTCAGCAACTGGCCTCTTCTGGCCACCAAAGCAGGTTAGATGTGACTTGCCCTTAATAAGTGACCTACATTAATTTTTCTTCTCTAATTAAAGTGTTCTTCTGTGAAACAATTTATAAGAACTTCTTTGCCAAGGGAAAGAAAACAATGTGTTGTTCCATACATGTTTTCAAAGGCAAAAGTGCTCTCTCCAAATGAATTTTGTCCCCCAAAAAGCCTCTATGGAAGGCAAAACACAGAGAATGGTAAAGGATTCGCTGAAGAAGAACTGAAGTTCATTTTAAATCAGTGTACCATGTACAAATGCTGTCTTACAAATAGGATTATTTAATTTAAACCTTAGATCTGTCAAGTTCCATTACTTCAAATGGAGCCTGTCATTTCTTGACTTCATTATAAATCAGGATTATATTACAACTTACGTTAGGTAAAGTCATCGCTTCCATAGGAGATGGTGAAAAAAAATTACCTGGAAGTCAGTAAACAGAGCAAAGTCATTGCACTGTTCTTGAAAGGCAAAAAGTCATCTTGCTAAATGAGGGTCCGAGCTGTCCTGTACCAAGACTGTTCCTAATAAATAAAAGACCTCTGGGAAAAGTGCTGAGCATACGCTGGATCTATTTTCAGCTTGCATCAGCAGCTGCTGCCCCTGGGATCGCATCTTTGCTCATACCCTACACCATATGTAATCACTCCAGTGCTGCAACCAGTAAGATAATGAAAGAGCATGGCATAAATCTATACTTGAGTGGAATGCTAAATGAGAAAAATAATACAAAAAAGGGGGAAATAAACCACATTTTCAAGTCATTAGGAAGAAAGACTTTGACATATGAAGTGTTGCAACCATTAATAGCACTTATCATATAGAGTGGAGACAAAGAGACAAATTAATCAAACTGACAGAACTGGGACATTTTATGCTAATGCAGGCTCCTGGGTTTTCGTTTGTATTCCTCTGTGTCTGGAAAACTGATACCATTACAGGGCAGGAAATTGCATGAATAACATGCAACAGATCATAAAAATTCGCACACCAAGTGCAGAAACACTGCCAAAAGCACTGTAAAAACAAGGCTAGAGACCTCAACAGAGGAGCTACCAACAGCTAATGAATGCAAATAAGTACAGGAATACTTCCCATCCATGCATAACAATGAGACATAGGCTGTGGCTCCAGAGGCTCCGACAGTGTAGGTAAAATAAAGCCTGGAGAGCATACATGCAGATAGCTGGGGGGAACTGTTGGCCAAACCAGGGTCTGACTCTGTTTGCAGTATTGCAGCCAGCAGTTTAAAGCCTGGGGAACTGGCACAGCCAAGCATCGCCTTCCTCTAAAAGTATTGCTGTGTTAGATTTAATTTAACGTTTCAGGTGGAAGAGAGAGGGGAGGAGGATGTAAGAGGAAATAAAACAGAGCCACAAAACAGCACATAATCACACAAACCAAAAATCCCCTTGCCTCTGTGCAAATCCATTGCACGTAGTAAAACCCTCATGGATAAAGACATTTTAAACATTATTCCTTTGGGAAATGCACAATGTGCTTGCTGTCTAAAGCCACAGCCATACTGCAAGGGGCAGGAAATGGCAAGAACTACAGGAATGCTGGGCAGGGCATGGTGTAATGCAGGATCTTGCCAAGGTTCCTTCATTTGCCATAGAGGCTTCTCAGGGACCTTTAAAAACGCCCAGCAAAACAGAGCACTGCTGAAGTGCAGGGAGCTCATCAGCCATATAAACTCCAAATGACAAATACGTTCACTTGATGGGCAGCCACAGCATTTCTCATTGCTCTCTGCTTTTTAAAAAGGTGGTGCTTCCCCTTTGGAAGGGGTAAAAGGTGGTAAAAGGCGTAAGGTTGATACCTTTTGGAGATGAGTAATTTTCAGCACTGCTCTCACCTTTCCCAGAATAGAATGACATGCAGCTGATAGGATTGAGCAAGAGCATTTATTTACGTGCCAGTACTACATGCATAAAGAGGGTGCGGCAATGCCAGCCTGCCCAGTGGTGCCTGCTTCCCTAAAGAACAAGAAGAGTTCAAGTCTTTCCCACATTTAGTGCCAGAGGACCCCACGTTCAGAGGTGGTAGGGCAGAAGCTGGTTCACCCCAGCAGCGATGGGCACAGGGAGCACATAGTGCAGAGTCCAGCTCTCCATCCCTCTCCAGCAGACTGCTGTGGTGGTTTTACAGAGTTTTAGCCATGTGAACAGGGTTTATCTCCAAACCTCAAAATTCCCTTCTGTTCCTTTGATCACTAGTAGAGTCTCAACAGGGTGCTTGGCACGGTACCAAAAGAATGGCACGCACACACAAAAGCAAGCTAGTCCAAAAGCTTTCCAAAGGCAATGATGGAGTAACCTTTGTTCTAAGGGGAGAAATTAGAAACAGGCATTCATTAATTCCTGTAAATATACACCCATCTGACAGACAGACAGGGGTCGCAAGCTGCAAAGGGAATTGCTTTCTCACTTCTCTTAAATTTAAAAAAATAATGATAGCACAATTAGTTACAAAAAGGCCTCATAAAAACCTTGGCTGTAGGAAATTGTAGTATCAGGAGAAAAAAAATTGGTCAAATAGTTACTACTATTTTGATTTCTTCTGCTCTTTACATAGCAAAGCCACCTTTGAAGTCTCTTAAGAACACATATGACACCAGAACCTTTCCTCTACCTGCAATCTGAGCAGTTTGGGAATAGAAAAGCCTGGTTCAGAGTACATCCATTCTTGAAAGAGAATATTTGGAGAGGTCTCTACTACCACCTTATCATTCAACCAATGGGTAGAAAGCATAGTGACAAGAAATGACTATGAATTCTCTCTTTAGCTATTCCATTCCTCTGCACAAAAGCAGTTACAGAACCAAACTGCAACTTCATCAAGTATTTCAGATTAAAACTGTATCTGAGAACTAAGATGAGAGCGCAAGAGCAGATGATGCAAACAGTCTGGGACCCTGAGGCTGGGATTGACTTGAAACCCTCTGTAGAGGAGTTTACATATGCAATGCTGGTCTGCCCTACAGAGAGAGCTGCTTGTAGAGGTCTAGCATAGCTCCTGCTGGGGTCACCTTGGCTGTGTTCCACCAGCTGAAGACAGGGGCCAGAAACATGATCAAATGCTTCTCTTCAACAATTTACCTGTGTATGCCCTGTCAAGTGAGTTTTCAAATTGTGGAGTTAATGCATAATAGTGAAATAAATCCTGTAAGGGAAGGATTAGGCTCATCTTCTAAAAGGAAGCAAAACTAAAGCAAGCCTGAGGTAGCCCTTATAGAGTGTTCTTCTCAGTCCTCCAACTGCAAGATACATTGTAGACAGAGAAAGAAGAAAAGGAGTTAGTGATTTAAAGGTTTCTGCCACCAGTGAAAGAAACTCTTTCTGCTTTCTGAACACTATGATGACTTTGTAAATATGAACATGTTTCTTTGTAGAAAGCCCCAATGCCTATAGACACCATGGACACTTCTTCCTTCTTCACTTCCTTGGACAATGGTATAGATATTATTTGACCTCAGTGGTTACCGCTTATATAAAGTGAGCAAAAATGACAAGGATAGATAGTTCTTACAAAAGACAGGCAACTCTCTGTTTTTTATGCCTTGCATTTGACAAATTAATTCAGACATTTAAAACACAGCCATTAAAACATGGTTTGATGTGTCCAGTCTACTGAAAACTAACAAATTCAAGGAATAGACAGAAACTGCTTAATTTGGTTTTATGTCCAAACAAAAATGCCATATGCAGAAATCCATCCAAGGCACAACATGAAAATCTGCAATCAGATAAAAATAAGGTTAAAAACTCGCTGTATTCAACAGGCAGATGAAACTGTTGGAGACCCATCCACCTCAAGTCCAGCTTCCCCTCTTGGAAGCAGAAATGAGCACTAGTCCTCTATGGAAATCATAAAGTAAATTGTCAGGTTTTGTCTCTCCTCAGGTTTTTCCTGTCTTAAAAGGTTACTGGCCCCAACACTGTCCTTTGAAAAAAAGAGGAAATAACCACAGCTTATTCTCTTTTTACTTGACCAAGAATCCTCCAGCAGGGAAATTTTCTCTGAAGGCTGCCTGTGTATCTGGGGAGAGAGGTAGCTAGGCATGTTGTACTACTGCTGTGTGGTCAGAGATGGAAAGATATTTTGCTTTCAGAGTTGTTTTAAGACTTGTTTCTTACTAGCTGCAGGCCCTTGAAACAGAGAACCACAGGTCTGAATTTCAAAGGTAAGCAAAACCCCAAGACACTTCTCAGAAGCAAAAGCTTTCTCTACACAGCCAGAAATGTAGTCTCAGCCTCCTAGCTGACAGTCTCACAAAAATCCAGGAACACTCCACCAAAAATACTTTTTCCAGAAACTAACAACTGTACTGGTAAAGTTCACATGGACAATCCCTTTTTTTCTTTAAACCTACTTCTTAAACCTTGAAACACTACCACACACTGCATTCCCACCTATTCTGGGAACATAAAGTACAAGGTGCATGCAGAGATAAGGGAATTCGGTCCTATCAAGATTCATAGCAAGCAAATTTCAAGTAGAGTATTACCATGTGTTTGAAGCCCAATGCACTGGATGCCCACACCTTTTTAAACTATTAGAATTGTTAAGGTCCCTTTCTGGGTCAAATAACTTATTTGGATGGTCTCCTTTCTGACTGCTCCTATAAACCACCTCAGCCCGGGCTTTGAGAAGAGTACATCTGACGCTGCAGTGAGAACACAACAACACCTGTGAATCCATCCTGGCTTACACTTGCCAAATCTCTGCAATCCTTACAGTAAGTCTGTACACTTCCATTTCCCTGAAGTGTTTCTCTGAAATGATGAGCAGCTGCTGCAGGGAATGGTGTGGACCAGGTGCAACATATACGGAACTAAATGTGGTTACTTCAACACCAAAACAAAGATGCCCAGTTTTTGAGGTCCTGAAAACCTACAGCTCCCATTTACCAAGTCTGCTTAGCTCTCTGTGGAAGAGATCAAGTCTTGCTAAGTGCCTGCTCAGCTATTTTTTAGGATAAACGGGATGCACAAAATCTACAATAATCCTTTTTTTTGTTTCTTTTAAATTTTTAACCTGGGTCTGCAACTGCTGTAACTTCAGCAAGAATTCCTAATTAAGCATCCTCAAAGTGCCCCAGTCTCCTGGTGAGGGAGAGGAAGTCTGTAGCAATTCACAGGCACTTTCTGATCTGCTCCATGCTTTCAAGTCTACTTTCCTCTTGGATGTGGTAGTCTCAGCAGGTGTTGCCAATGGCAGTGCACAGGGCCTCAGGAGTCCATAGAGAGAACAGGCAGAGGACACAGAGTAGAGCCCATCGGTGACCCAGGACCAATCAGCCAGATGAGGCAGCGAGTGGCCCCATCCTACTCTGATGATCTTGAGAAATGCCTCAACTAGTCCAGCAATCCCCTCAATACCTTCTCCATGCTTAAAAGATCCAGAGGGGAGAAAATGAGACTGAAATTCCTCCTGAGGATGGATAAGCCAGATGCTCTGGGTCAGGTACACACACTGCTCTGGGGCCAGCAGCTGTGCCAGCTGTGGGTCAGTCGGTTTACCTCTTGCTAGGTACTGTGAACCAGAGCATTTAGAAAGAGGTAAACACTGCTGAGGGGTTCACACAAGGTGATTTAATCATCAGTGACCTGATGAACAGACCCGTGCTGTAATTCCCACCTGATGCATCAACTTCCACCCCAGCATTTGCAGAAAGGTGATGACAGTATTTTATTTGTTCACAAGAGGCCTCAGAAATCTACAGCGGAAGGTTTTATGTTACCATTATTTGAGTCCAGAGCTGATACCTCTCAATTTCAGCTGTTCGGTGACACGTTGTTTATATATATTGGTTTTACTGAAAGTGCTAATGTTGCAGTTTTCTGCTGTTCTCTGTCCAGCTATGGCTACTTCGAGTGCGGACCCCCAGCTAGCAGCAGGGTGCCATTTCAATTACTAATTACCTTCTCCTCCACAGAGTCTTCTAAAGGCTTCAAAATTAAACGAAAGAAAGAAAGTACTTCAACTACTTCAGTGTGCAGGAACAGTCACACTTAACTGCACACTTTGATACCACCGATGTTTCTGTGGTCAGACTAAACAAACTTGAAAGACAAAATGGTTTATTAGCAAATCTGATCTCTGTTATCTTGGGATATTAAACTCCACTCAATTACAACTGTACTGAGCACCAAATTTCTTAAAGGGGTGTCTAAATTTTGTCCCTCTCAAAGCCCATTTGCCTTACAGTTATGAAACAATGTACAGCCATACACATCACTGAGTGGTTTGTTGATAAAAACACATGCCAGTTTTTTCAGTTCATTTTAATCTGGCTTCAAAACACAACTGCCAGTGGCTCTCATTTCTTTCCCCAATAAATTACAACAAGGTTCCCAGAGCTATACCTGATACTTTCTTTTCATTTAAGTCTTTAAACAACCACACACACCTGCTCTCAAGGTCTTGCAGAGTAATTAAAACTCTTTTTTAAAACGAACCAGGTCTAGGCTAGACAGATCTGTAGTTTGATCAACTACAGCTGCTCCTATTTATTTATTATATTAAAGTCAATAAAGTGCTCAAGGAATAAGCTTTTGGTAATGTTAGACTGTATTGGGACTCAGAGGTGTTTGCTGTCTGTCTCTCATCAAAGGGGGACAGATGAAAATTCATCACAGCACAAAAATCCTGGAACAAACCAGACATTTTGCTCTTCAGAGTTTGCATCAAATGTAACAGAAAGTGTGTGTCTACTTGTTCCTCTAAAACAACCAAGAGCCTGACTGTAAAATTCACAAAGAGCATCTCATTCCCAAATCCTGGTATGATTCAATTGCCTTCTGTGCACCTAAACCCCGTATTTCAGTTCCAAAATGAACCACCTAGCCTTAATGTTTGTTGCCTGCTGCAATGCATCAGCTGAATGCATAGCATATTCCATCCCATAACATGCTCAATTTCACTAGAAGCTGAGAAAAACAGCCAGTCTGACATTATTCACCAGGGAAGCCTTGTCAGAAAGTGCTGTATGAAGATAAAATCTTGGCTTTTGGGTCTTGGGAATGCTAATGAAACAAAGCTTGGTTCTGGGATCAGAAAGTACCTTATATGTTGTGATGTGGTGAAGCTGACAGGTGTCTTAATTGGACTTTATCTGTCTGTTCAGTCAAATGGCAAATGCTCAGCCTGTATTTCTGGACTCTCAAAAGAGCAGATACCTAGTTTGCACCCATTAAAGAAATTCAAAGTGTTTTCTCAGAGGGGGAAAAAGCAAAGGCAAGAGAATCATTGGTGGAGGATGAAAAGAGGGGGAGATCTTTCAATGTGCAGGGCCAGAATGCTCATGGTCATGGCTCAGCCATCTCATTTTCATTCATGCCCTCATAAGTATTTGAATTAAGAACCCCTCAAACCAAGCAAACAACAACAACAAAAAAACCCCAAACAAAAATAACCCACCTCCTGTTACACATAGTTATTGTTTCTTATTGCTTCTGCTGATGCCCTTAGCATAGTCTACCTCTAGGACTTACTCATTGGGACATCTTGTACATTTTAGATTATGTTTGTTATGTTTGACCAGGAACGTTTCCACACTGCAAACTGCCTTTTCAATAGCAAGTGCAATCACAGTCAATCAGCCCAATTTAGCAGTAGCGGCAGGCAGGAGTCTAACAAAGGCAACGAAATTGAGTCCACTTATTGTAGTGATGAATTTTACTCTGCGCATTCATCTCCGTATCCCCTTCGACAGCACAATTTTATATGCCTACTCAAATAAATAAATAAATTGCACAGCTACCGTCAAAGGGAGGGAAAGGAAATATTGCAAGATTTTGTCTCCTTAACATGCATGTATGCATGACTTTTTTTTGCTTTTTTAAGTCTAGCTCTCACCACAACATAGATGTATTTTGCTTTTCTCCACTGAAAAAAGATCAGAGAATGTTATGAATAGCAAGACAGGCCTCATCAGAAAATAATGGAAGTTACACTATGCAGAATGAGCAGTATGTGGCTAGTTTCTTCACCATACTTGAGGCATGAAAAATGAGGCAGTGCTGGAAGCCTTTGCAGTGATACATGGATGGAATTTCACATCACATCTTGAAGATCTCATTTCTGTTTTATTGCTTGCCTTCTATAAACAAAGAATGTTGTTTGTACCTTGTACTCTGCTACAGAAGAAATACACATAAAATAACATCCATTTCTGTCTCATGGTTTCTCCTGAATTAGTGTCCTGTCACGTAAGATTGAAAGAGTACCTAAATGCTCAGTTCTACTCTCACTACAGAGCCGCAGCCTCCAGTCATCCTTCTGTGTGGTCAGTGTCAGCACTATGAAACACCATGAAATCAACACATTCCCTATGAGGAGTTTAGAAAACCAAAGACCCAACTTTCTATCCATATGGACTCCTTAAAGTGGCACTGCTGTGGTAAGATTGGGGCATAAATGAGTTTGAAGTCTGACTTTATTAGAAGCCTGATGGATATAACCCTTTGCCACTACAGAAAGCTCCGCAGATGAACGGAATGGTGGCTTTCAGAAAGGCTTTCAAGTTCCTGCCACCTCCTGAGCCAAGAAGAAATAATTCTGTCCAGTGCTGCAACCTATGAGAAACATCCATGGCTAACAGTCATGTAAAGAGAAAACCACATTACTGCTTCCCATTCTCTAAGAACTAATCTTAGCTACTCCTAATGTATCTCTGTGGTGTTAATGAAAAGGGGTCTTTTGTTGTTCCCTACTGCGTAATAACATCCTCCAGCTGGGAAAGAAACTTCTTGCCCTCTTGCTCCTCTTTCCCACATTTATCACCTCTTCCACTCTATGCTCCTGTGCAAAGCACTCCCAGCGCAGTCCCTGCACTCCTCAGAGATATTATATTTACATGTGTAAAGAATACACAGAAAGAAAAGAGACAAAGTAAGAGAATACTGTTTATTTCTAGAGAGATAAAAAGGAATAGTAATTGCCTTTAGCCAGCAGGGTATGTAACAGTTGACCTCCTGCATCCTGTCTTTGATTTTCTCCTCATCACAATCATCTCTTGTTGGCTAATTCCCAGCATTTTTCCCTCAGGCTGGCGGGTTGGCATGGATGGTTAGCAGCTGCCAGTATTTCTCCTCCCTGTCAGCTATGAGCCATGCTAATGTTAGATGCCTGGCTCAGTTGCACCCAGGGTGCCACATGCCTTCGCTTTCCAACAGACTCAGCTTTTGCCAGCCTTGAATCTGAATTGAGGTCCTGTCCTGCCTTTCTCCTTGCAAGGATTAACCGGTCATGTAAGGGAGTTAACCCATGCCAACCAAAGAAGCAGATGACAAATTTCACAGGGGAAATTTCGCAGGGAAATTTCACCTTGTGGGGAAACATCAGGTTTTCAGCAGCCACCAGCGAGCAGTAAAGGAGAAATTCCGCCTGTGGTGTGCACTTACATCTACTTTGAACATCATTCTCTTAATAGTAAAGAGCTGTGTGGATAAACAAAAAAGCTGCCCAAGCACATCCCCACATTCTCTTCCTAAAAGAGATGCTGCTTGCCTTTGCCCCTTGGATGAGACAATCCACTTTAACCCTTTCGGAAGGCAACATTTCTAGCAGATAGTGCATTGCACTAAAAAAAGTCACTACTCTTTGAAACAGATTCAAGAAATTTGAGGGCTACAAGTAGAACTAACCAAGCTATGTGAGAAGCAAGTTTCTAAAAGAATAGAAGGGCTGGTACTAGAGCAGGGTTAAAGAAAGCTTGGTCTGCTGCTTCAGAATATCTGTGTCGAACTTCACCAGAGAGAAAGGCATTTGATGTTGTCATGGGTGGAATGATCAGGTTTTTTAAAAATGCAAACCCACAAGTCAAAAAAATGCAAGCAAGGTTGAGAATCTCATTTCCAACTTGTAGGAATCTAATGCCACTGAGGAGTTTTACTTGTTGCTGTTTCTGTCTTTTCACCATGTTAACTGCAGCCTCAGCTTTCAGAAAACCAAGTGACTAAAGTGTTCGCACAGAAAATGCTCCTCTGCCCCGTGCCCAGCTTTCACCTTGCCCATGCAGACTTGCTGTGCACTTCTATTAGCAGAGTCAGGCAGGTAATAATAGCAAATAAAAAGCCTATTTGATGAAGCACTGGCTCCTTCTCAAGTAAAGTAGAGTACCACTACAGCATGAATGACTCAATCATCTACTCAAGAGCTATTACTTGCAGTGATGAAGCAATGTTAATTGGATAACGGCCTGCTGCCAGCTAATATTGGCATGACCTACAATACCCCTGGCTGACAGCCGTGTCTCTCTCTCTATCACACCTTTTTTTGTAATCTGGATGGGAAGTGGAAACCATTAAAAAAGCCTCATAAGTGCCATTTAACTTCTTATCATAAATTAAAAACTTAATTAAGTGCCTTGTTAGAGGAAGGAAGACCAGTTTTCGTGATTAAATAAAACAAAACAACAGTTAGGGGTATGGAATGAATAACCAACTTTACAGCTTCAAACTCAGTTCTTTGAAAGTTTTAATTTTGGGTTGAGTTTAACTGCACTTGCTGGAGGAAAACTGCATAAATGCTGAAAAATACCCTGTGTGAAAAGCAGGCAAGGTTCTAGTTGTTTGGCAAAACTGCAGATGAAGAGAAAAGCACAGAAGTTAAGAGCTAGTGGGGTCCTTTTTTATTAGCTGTAGGCAGCTGACATGCTCCATTCCTCTAACTTACACTGAGGGCTCGTAGTTCACACACCACAGCCACATTTGAGCCCTTATTATGTGGTTGTTTTTCCAAGTGCTTGTCTACACACTGAAATACATTGCTTCAACAAAAGGTGTGGGATGAAATCAAATTACCAAGGCTAGCACGAACGAGTTTATGGAAACTCTCCAATCAGTGCAGAATTAGCTCCATACTGACTTCAGTATAAGTTGATTAGGTAAAGGTTTGAACGGAGGCACATTGTCACGCTTCAACTGACCTGAAATGTCTAACACAAAGTTTTGCAGCGATTTAAACCCCTCTAAATTCAGCTAGTCCCAAATCTGTGTGTGCACAATGTCTCCCTACTGAAATGACTGGCGTATCATAAAGCCTGCTCCCACTTGTAATTGGATATAAACAAGAAATAATGTAAGAAACATCTGTTTGCTGTTTAGCTAGACAACAGTTAACAATGTCTGGATGCCAGATTAACAAAAAGACCCTAACATGCTATGAAGTAAAAAAGAAGTCTGCAGTTCAGACTTCAGATGCAGATTTACTGCTTTGAATAATCAGAAATAAGTTCTTTTGTTTTGATGTTAAGCTCCCTCACACCAACATAACACAAATATAAAAGCTTTACATATAAAGCTTTATCCAGCTCCAACATCAAATCTTTGAGAAATAACAATAATAATAATAATGCCTTTTATCCACAATGCACTTCAGCAGTTTTCAAACTATGCCAGAATTTAAAATGCAATGCTTGTATGATTGACTTAAAAATAGCTTGGTGAATTTCTGAGTGACAGTCACCTTTGGAAAAGTTTTGAACAATGAAGACCATATTTAAAAATTATTTTCAATCTCTGCTTTTCTATAATATTACATGACAACGTAAAATGTCTCTGGACATTGACTTTCAACTTTTGATTGAAATTTTTCAACTGGAAGAATAACCCCCTACATGACAGAGTGAGTTTCCACAGACACCTTTAAAAATAACTCACGGGCTGCCAGAGCTCTGCAGACCACAGACTAAAAACAGTAGTCTCGGGAAGAATCATTAGCTTGTGAACTGAGAAAAACCCCTCCTAACTTCTTTAAACGCAATATAACTAAGATGGTGTTTCCTGTGCTTTATCAGCTCTTAAAAACCAGGAGTGTTTCAGTTCCTCTCATGGGGAGCTCTGACACTGTTGGAGGCACTTCCCTTACCTATGCACAGGCACCTACCAAAACACACAGCACTCAGAACACCAGAAGCAGAGACAAGCACCTTAACCAAGGAATAGGTGAGAAATAATGAAATGCATCAGGCAACTCTCCTTATCCTGGCTGACTATCATTTGTGAGGAAATTATTTAACTGACCACCTCACACACAGCTGTTCAAACAAAGTAGCCACCCAGCAAATTAAGATCAATGCGTTTAACAGCGATTAATTTGCAGGTGGAAAATATCCATATAAGTAAGCATTGGTAACTATCATTATCTTTTTTAATAGGCTAAAAGACTTTTTTTCCAGGATGAGAAAGTCCTGGCACTGGGCAACTAATAGAAGCACATGGTAAAGTAACAGTGGTGGTGGTCTTATGTGAGGTGTGACAATTTCAGAATTCTGGGAGAAACCTTGAGAACTGCAACTCCACAAACTTCTCTGAAGCTGTAACAGCAGCCAGTGTAACTGTAGGTCACTAAAACGTTTTGATTTTTTGTTGAGATACATTCTAAAATGCAAAACTTCATTTATCCAAAGGGGATTCACTTTAATTTATGGCTGGGCTGGAGGAATTTTTTCTTACATAGCATCTCATATAAAACACGTAGACCAACTTTTGTATCTTAAATCTTTAGTGTTATATGAACACAGGACTGGGTCACCAAGTGCAGACACATCACGACCCCTCCACCACCCTGCTCCTCCCACTGGCCTGCAGCTCAGCACCTCACCACTGCTGGGATTAGAAATCTTCTAATTTCCAATCTACTTGTACTAAAAGCCAGTTGAACCAGATCAATTCTTGTGTCAATAGTGTCTTTTAGTATTAAAGAGAAATTCCTCCTCTCAGCTGTTTCAGCTGGTCTGCCTACGCAGTGCTGTAGCATCTCTTAGTCGTCACACCAGCACTATGAACCTGCTGCAGTCCTTTCCTCTCCTCCTTTAGGCCGGACTCATTCTTCTAAACATCTCAGTCACTCTTGTACATGCTTATTTAAATTTGAATTATTTTTCTTTATCTAACAGGACCGGAATTATACAAAGAGGTTTCACCAAGGTTTTGTAGAAGAGCACTGATAATCTCCTGCCTCTTCATACCTGTGCACCCTCAGGCATGTTTTGTCACCTCTCTACTCCTACCCTTGCTTCGTGGTGAGACAGCTATGTGACACCGACTGAGACTCGATTCTTCCACTGGAAATTATTAGTGGACACTGCAGAATCATAGTGTGCATCCTAGCGCATCCTTTGCGATATCTCTAAACTCCTATGCAAAATGTCTGGGTTGAAATGTCTTCATGAGTAATATTCAGTGTCAAGACTCATGAAGTCACAGCCGGTGACCTACTTCTAATGCTCTCCAACTTGTGCCATGACAACATCACGATGCTGCTGAGGCCTCTGGAGAACTAAACTAGAGGGGGGAAAACGATGTATGACACTTTGGGACCTGTCATCATTTAAAAACACACCATGCCTCTTCATGGGCACTAAGCAACTGATGGTGAAAAACCCTCTGTGTGCCAGAGTACCTTCCCCCTGAGCAACTGCTGTGCTGTGCCCTGGGTACACTGTCACCCCTGTCATGCTGCCCCTCTCAGCTGGAGACACTGGGCAGGCACTGCCGAGGCAGGGGGTGATGGCAGCCCTGCCCAGCAGGCACACATCTCCCCTCCGCAGGCAGCAAAGCCACGGGCATGCCCCATGGTAGCTGTGCTGTCACGCCTGTATGGCTGTGAGGAAATTACAGTGGGGGTGGAAGCCAGCCAGTGAGATTTCGTGGTAAAATAAAGTAAACTTTCCAGTGAGGTAGGTATTTTCTACATCCCTTGGCTTCCTGCTGTGGGAGCCATGCTGCATGAGAAAAACCCTGCTTTCTGACAGACTGGGTTCATGGTATCTCGACGGAAAACACAAGGCCTGAAGCAGTTAAAACTCAAATTCTTTATGAGGGGAGGTAAGAGGAAGCAAGACGGAATGAGATACAGGAGAGGGGAAATAGGAGGACAAACATATGAGCTGTCAGAGAGGGGTGGACAGCAATGAGACTCCCAACAATGCGACAGCTGAAAAGATTTTTCAACAATAATCTGCTGTGTAGCAGCCACATCTCTCCATTCAAATTTCCTGTCTGGAGAAGCAGAATAATATCAGGGTCCTAATAACACCCTGAATGAGGCTACGGTAATTAAGTATTTGACTCCCTTAGTGGCAGTGACAAAGGCGAGCTGAAGCATCTTAAAGCTTTGCCACCACAATCGTTGGGATTTAGTGTTGGTGAGGGAGGCTGGCACAGTATGACGTGAAAATGTCCATCCTTCAGTGACGTGCAACCCACCCAAGCACAAAAGGCACACCCAGAGCCCCGCAGGGCACGCACTGACACCTGCCCCACGCTCCCTTCGGCCACCTTAGCGGAGCACAGAGCTCTTCCCCACCACGTGGGAAGAAGGGGCCTCATTTTGGTGGTGGGGGCACGATGACATACTGTACCTCTTCCGGCAGGCTGACCACCAGGTCATTTTCCGTCTGCCCTACCAAGGCCTGCAAGAAGTACTCGCTGCAGGCAGCCAGCACAGCCCGGTGGGCGCGGAACTCCTTCCCCTCCACGATCAGTGTCACGTCACAGAGAATGTCCTGCTTCCGCTGGTCATTTAAGCAGAGGAGAATATTGGTACAGTGCACCGTTGACTCATACACATACATGGGGGAGTCAGTCTTCTCATCCACAGACATGCCGTTCACACCCTGCAGGGGACAAGGGAGAAGAAAACAAAAACAAGGTGGTGAGGAGCAACATGGGGAGATGCTGCCTGGTATCTGGATAGTTCAGGACCATGGCCAAGCATGGCCTTTTACATTTAAATCTAAGAAAGTTGCTAGGGAAAGATATTGTGAAGAATAATTGATGCCACCAGATTTCACCTTGCGATGCTTCGGTTACCTATTCACCCCGACAGATTTCCCCCTTCAAAACCAAAACAGGTGGTTTAGACGGACTGCAAAGTACTTTCCCCTTAAACCACCTGCTATGCATCTCCATTTTCCAATTTGGTAGAGGCAGTAACATGGGGACATTGGAAATTTTAGAAAATTTTAGAAAAAAAAGCAGGACTGACTTTTGGGTCTTTTAACAGTGAAAAAAGAGGGCTTTGTCCTTGCTTCCAATATTTTTAGGTTAAAGGGGAAAACCCTCAAAACCCCATTCTATTCTCCATTGGACAGGCAGCACTGCACATTTACACTGAAGACCTTGGTTCAGGAGAAAGGCAAGGTGGAACAATTCCTGATGAAGGCAAGCCATTACCTATAGTGACTTAATTTATCAATCAGAATTTTAAGCCTTAAGGTGAAGAGAAGTATGTTTAGTGGCTCCAGAAGTAATCTATTTCCATGTATGGCTAAAGCAACATGCCTTTATCAATGGTTTAATGCTATTTACAGAAACGTAAATGTGTCTGAATTCCAGACTCAGACCCAAGAAAATCCCTGCACCGGTATGGAGGTCTGCCCCAGGCAGTACATGGATGCTGAGGCTACTGCTGTCTGCAGGTAAGTCTCTCCCTTCCAGCTGAGCAGAGGCTGGAAGGAGGTAAGACACCCATTACACACCCATTACAACTGTCTGGTTTAGGAAGCTCCCTGCCTGATGTTCTGCAATTTTGGACACATGTAGAAGTGGCAAGGCTTCTGAATACAGGGACTGGATTAGCATTGATGATGGTAGAAGGGATCAGCTTCCCTCAACACCCAACACTGCATGAACCCCCTTTGTGCATGTGAACATGTTGAAGCAATTAATTTACCCAACACTTTGTGCCCAGCACCAAAATTCTCTTTGCATTATCTTCCCATTTCAACTGAGTAGAAAAGTGTAAAACCTTGTGCTGTGTCTAAACACACTATATGCCCCAAAACAAAACAAACACGCCTGTTTTAGGGCTTACATGGGGAAAATGATTGTTCGTATGTATTACTCTATCTGCTGTTGAAGGGAAAGTTGTGCAAATGCACAAAACTCAAGAATTTTTAAGGAATTACCTATCCTTACTATGAACAACAACTGCCTTTAGAGAGGTAAGATTCACAGGTGTCAAGGGCTAAGGGCAACAGATGACAGTGTTTAGCAAGGTGAAACAAAATCCCTCCTCTGCTACTTTTTATGGTGGATCTCTGCAGCATTTTCCTTTGCTAGTGCAATATACAGATACACAACTAGACACGGCATGACTTTAAGTTATTTCTCTTACCATGAGTTCAAACTAGGGCAACATTTTCCTACAGTGTCATTTGAAAAATATGAATAATCTTGACAAAAACAGACTTAAGAGGGCCCATTTGTTATTGGTATTCACTAGACTTCTCAATAATAACTCCATCTTCCCACCTTTATCTTTAAGCTAGTGGTTATGATGACTCTTTCTACAAAATTGGTATTTTTGCCAACAGTACAAAACTGTGATATTACTGGAAGCATTAATGGAATGCTTATGGCTTGTCTTTTACTGGTATTTTCAATCTTTATGCTGACTCATGCTACACTTTTGAGTACTCAGCTGGAATGCTTACACGAACAGAAAAAACCCAGAGCCAACCAAAACAGATTAGTCCTACACCTACTTAACATCTAGAGAGAAGATAGCTGCTTATTGATCTCTATACAGGTAGAGGAGGGAGACACTTGCAGGGGGGAGTTATACTAGTTGGATTTATTAACCAGAAAAAGTTTCTTTTTTTTCCTCCTCATAAATTGAGATTAATGAGAAAAATTGACAGCAATCATGTTATTAGCACTCCAGTAAGGTAAAAGAGAAAATGACACTTAGCTCATCTCACTCATAGCTTTCTGTGCAACTGAACTGATGCTAACAATAGCATTATAAGGATGTTCTAAGTGGCCACTCTTGCATGCTATGAAGTACAAGAATTTACAAGAACAAACTAGTGGGAAAACCTGAGAGTTGCAAATGACAATGCAAAGGGGAAAGCAGTAAGCTTTTTCCCCCCCTTATTTTCCAGGCATGTCTTATGCCTGTAATATCTCAGATGACGAAAAAAAGGACACGAAACCTGAAACCTGGCAGATAATGAACAGACATCAATTATATTTTCAGTGCCTTAAAAAAATCCCACCAAAACCCACTGTTAGCCTGAAATTGCAATCTTTTCTTACAGTAATAGTGCAATTTGTGTGAATCAAACCCTGAATTACTTCGTTACTAATTAGTAATTTCCCACTTTTTAACTACAGCTCCCATCAAGTGTATATTTTAAAAAAAGCTGCTGCATGCCCTGTGAACTGCTGAAAATACCATGGTGTATTTCCCCTCTGGTGAGCAAGCCTGACTTCTGTCACTGACGTGGCTCTGAGATGCTGGGGCTGTGAACTGCACCATCCACTCACTCCAGTGGGTCCCTAGCTACATCCCTGAGAAGGACCTCCACCCAGTTGCTTATGTCAGTGTTCTCTGCCAAGGCTACTGTTGTGACTCCAGAGGCTTCCCGGAGGTGGATCCACACTGTGCCCCTTCCCACAGCTGCTGAGAGCCCATGTGGCTGCCCTGGATGGTGGCTGCAGTCTCAGCCTGACACAGACTTCCCCCTGGCCATGCCCCTGGCTGCTCCAGGAAGCACCCTGAGCCCTGCATTGCGCACAGGGAAACAGGGGCTGGGATACAGCTCAGGACCACCTATTTATCAGCTTTTAATGTTTCAGCACGAGTGATTTACGGTCTTCCCTTTTCCACGATCCGCCGTCGACTAAATGACCCCCAGACATGAGGTGTTTCCTCTCCAAGATGGCTTTATCCTGCAGGAAAGGTGTAAGATGGTGAAACGCTTCACTGGGAAGTATGTTGTTCGTTTTCACAGGAAAAGGGTTCAGAGGGCAAAGAGAAAAGGTCACTGTAGGACTTTGGCATGTAGCAGCACAAAAATTAGCAGAATTCAACTTTTTTCCCTCCCCCTCTCCTCCTCAGAAAAAAAACAGGGATCTGGTATTATCTCTGAACTCTGAGGCAAGCTGGGCTGTAAGCCTTTTACACTGTGTTAATTCAAACTGCATCATTTTTTGCTGAATTCAGTATTATGCTGAGTTTGCAGAACCTTCTTCATGGAAATCATTGCTACACACTTGGTATTTCTTCGAACCGAAGAGAGAATGCCTTAGCAAGCCTTTCTCTGGCTCAAAAGAACACGCTGTGCATTTGTTTGCATATAGGTCACCATGCTGCCAGAAAAAGCCTCTTTGAAATAAAAGTTTCCAGAAACTGGCACAAACTATTGTGGGCAAGGAAAGCACCATTGAAACCTAGCCAAAAAAAGTTGCTGGTAAAGGCCAACAACTGCAGTGAAGTGAACTGGAACGCTGCTTACGCGTTCCTTCCATGGTGATGGGATCTTCCACCAGGCCCTTTGGCATGGGCAGCATGGAGGAGGCATGCGAAACCTCAGGAGACCAAAAATGTTGCTCATGGAACATCTGAATCGCTCTGGTTTGTCTGTACTAGCTGGCACTCTTCCAAAACTCTCCAGGAACTCATAAAGGCACTGGCTGAGCTGCTACCAAAAATACATTACCTATCATGAAAAAACAGTTCCTGCCTCACAAGACTGGAGCACAGGCAATGTGGTCACTGTTTTTAAAGGGAAACATGAGGGGGGAGAAAATCTTGTCAATACAGACCAGAAAGGGCTGCATCAGAACTGGGCTGGTTATGTGAAAAGGTAAATCTCGATCATGGCAGAGCTACAGAGCACTTACCCAGGCAAATCATCGTTGTGACAAAGCAGCATGCCTTCTGCAAGGGAAAGTCATGCCTCTGATGGGCTCTATTAGAATTCCTGAAGTGTGTCAAATTAGCAGTGAGGAACACTGGCACATGTAATTAGTGTTGACTTTTAGAAATCCTTTGACAAAACCTTTACAAATGGCTGTTAGAAAAACTCAGTTGTCATAAGGTGAGAAGTTGCATCAGACTGGAAACCAAGAAGGATAAACTGTGTTCAACAGAGAAGGGATGCAAGGGCAATTTTCAGCAGGTTAAGAGTGAAATTTCTCCAGAAACTGGCTCACATCTGCCTATGGTCATGCTGTGCAACATGCCTGAGCTCCTCTAATCCACAGTACGGTTGGACACCCTTAGTACTGGGCCCTTCCCTGGATGTGCACATGGATGTCCTAGCAGCAGCCTGCCACTCCTATGTGAGCCCATCAAGAAGATGGAGACAGACACTGGGAACAATTTGAAACAACAGAGGTTCAGACTGTACACAAGTTAAAACTGAGGAACAGGTTGCCTGAAGAGGTTGTGTCATCTCCATCCTTAGAGGTTTTCAAGACCACACTGAATATAGCATTGAACAATCTGCTCTGATTTCAGAGTTGACCTGCTTTGAGCAGGAGGTGGAACTAGGAACTTTCTCAGGTCCTTTCTAAAAGAAATTACCTGATGATCCTACATTGACTAATGACCTAAAAGCCCAAAGACCACATCAGGGAGACTGAAATTGTTAAAATTAGTTCAGTTGCCAAAGGTAATGGGGATTGTCAGGAATTTTAAAAAGACTTAATACAAAAAAGACTTAGGCACTAACAAGGTGACACACTACATCCAGGGCACTCTATTCTACAAAGGTGACAATCAGAAGAGAGAAAATATTACAGAATGGTTGAGGATGCAGAGGATCTCAAGGTATCACTGAGTTCACCCTCCCTGCTCAAAGCAACAGCATTGTATGCAGAAGGGTTTTGAGTCTCTTCAAAGACAGAGACCCCACACTATCTCTGGAAAACCTGTTGCAGTGTTTGACCACCATCACAGTAAATCACAAACTCACTGACTTGGAATCTCAATTCCAATTTGGAGTCTCTCACAAAGACAGACTAGAGATAACAGACTGTCATCACCTAGAGACAGATTTTGGAAAGAGATAAATATTCTAATAAGGAGATGTATTTTCTAGTTACTTCTGGTGCAATACACTGTTGTGAAACATCTGGATCTGATTAATGATGTTGAAGCAGGGAGAAGAAATCCTCAGAAGAACAATGAAAAAGATCATTGTCAAGGAAAGAGAAAAAGCCCTTCTCAATGTGTATAATCAATTCAGTAAATGTTATACAAATAACACAAAATAAAAAGGTCAAAGCAACACTGCTACTTATTGTTTCTAGTGTTGCAAACAGGAGAGGACACACAAGTAAAAGAAGCAAGACAAACACAGGATTTCTAAAAACAGCTGTGATTTCTGACCATTGAAATGAACTGAAACCGTACCCTGTACTCATAGCAAGGTGCTTGTTTTGTTTTTCTTGAGAGATTTCACAGTCCCTGCAGTAAACCACATGTACAACTGACCACTGCTGAATGTTACCGGGCAAAGAACTCATGCCATATGTAAAAGGATTAGTTACTCCTAATAAAAATACCCAGGGCCACATTACTGAGGATGCATGGATGAAGGGTACATTGGATGAATATTTACATGCTCCAGCATACTGTCCAACAACAAACGTGCCTGTATTATCTGTCTTTCCTGACCTACTAGCCACTGTGGCAGAAACAAATTATTTCATGGATGTCAACACACATGAAAATTCAAATCTATTACCTCCACACATGCCTCCTAGACCTCCTCACCCTCTCTGTCCCCAACTTCAGGAGACACTGATGGGCATGCTGTCCAGAGCTCCCTTTCCTCAAACAGGAACTGAAGTTGTGTGGGACCAAGGTGTTGAAGGCAAGCAGTAGAAAACATCTGTCCAAAGATTACATGTGGTGGGTGTCACTGACACCAGGGGCTCCTGCTCTCACTGGCACCAGAAGAGCAGTGGGTTTAGGACATTAGAAGCCACACGATGTTGAGTTTAACTCATAAAAGTTGCATGAACTGCAGCAGAAGTGTTTTTGTAGTCTATCCATGGCGAACCACCAGCAAGGAAGAGGACAGGGGGGAAAAAGGGACCGAAAGGCATTATCTCATCCCATGAAATAAAGGTTAGCTTGTGTCCTAGGAGGTGTAAACAGAACATCAGATCTACAACAATGCACAGAGGATTCCCAACAATTTCACAGCAAAGGCCTAAAAAGGTTTATCAGTATCTCCTCTTTATACCTGTAATGCTACGTTTTAGTACAGAAGCCAAGAGATAGCTGTGATTCCTCATTTAGGAACTGCAGTAACTGACCCGGTGTAAAATGAAGCACAAGTTTTGCTTGGAAGCATAAGCTGGTGATCACATTATATCCTACTACGCGAGATGACTCCCAGCTTTCTCCTGGTGGTGTTAAGAGAGGATCGATACTGGACTGGGGTTATTTTTAGTTCCAGCTCACATTCTCTCAATCAGCTCCAATTACAGTAAAAGAAAGAATCTTAGGAATAGTTTGAAGCTTGAATGCACCTAAGGCTCCTTGGTCAGAAGTAGCTGGAGTCTGCACCGCAGATTTGCACGTAAATGTCTCATGGTATTTCTGTTCAATAGGCTGCAGAGAGTGTGGAAAAATGCTCTTTTGTTCTGACGTCTTCTATTATTTCTTTCCCCCTAACAATTTAGCAAAAGGTATTCAGAAAAAAACGGGGAGAATGATGATAAAATAATGAAAAAAGTTGAGAGCAACTTGTACTTCTGACAAATGGCAGCAAAATCACATCAGACTTGACAGTTTTTAGGGATAAACATGCACTGTTTTTAAGTGGCAAGTGGGAGGAAAATAATTTTCCAGGCTCCCTTCCCCATTTCCTAATGTTTTTTCTATGAAAAGACATTCTGTGTAATCAACACTTTGTTTTTAAAGAAAGTTATCAATAACTGACACTTCAGAGCTTCTAAAATGACCATCCTTATAATTGGTTATTACGATCTCTCAATTATAGCTATAACAACAAAGCATATGATTATATTGTCACTGCTTTCCTTTAAAAAGAAACTATTGAAAGGCCTAATGATTAATTCACCATTTTTGAGAGCTCATTGTAATGACAGAAGACTATATACAAAGGTCTCTTCAGTGAGCCCATTATTCAATTAATAAATGCTGAATACTGAGCAGTCATAGTCATACGAAACTCCCAAGAATTGTGTGAATTTTTAAGCAATTAATTATCAATTACAACATCATAAAACACCAGCACAAAAATAGAAACAACGAAATTTAATTATAGATTCTTCTTCTTAGTTGCTGCAAATACTATACAAGACTGATTTTGATTAATAATTCATACAGCAATAAAGTATCAGGAAAGATAATTATACTGTGCCACAATTCTCACACTGATTTCTGTAATTACAGATTACAACAGTGTTAGCAATTTAAAAAGGTTAGGGAGCAGTAGTAATTTGCTATGTCATCCTCAGCAATATTAATGTCTTCTCTGAGCACCCCAGATAATTGAAAATAGACTAGTGAGCTGCTAGGCTACAAGGACTTGCTTCATGCCAAACATACTGTGGGTGCCAGGGCCATTAGCAAGATTGTCTTAAGAAATGAGCCTTTGACATTGTTCAAGTAACTTCTGCTGTAAAGCAGAAGGTAAAGGGACAAGTGGAAAAGACACTCTGGAGCATTCCTGGCTGGCAGCTGCAGAGGCACGCGTTGCTGCTGATAGTGATGGCTGGTCCTGCTGATCCTGCTGTCTCAAAGCACAACCTTCACTTGATCATGAGTGGGAAGGGAGATAGGTAAAAGAAACCCAAGGGAGGATTTAACCATGGGCCTTCTAGAGAGGCGGGTCTGGTTGGGGACACAGCAGGGCCCTGCAGACATCTGCTAACATCTAAAGGCAAGAATTGCCATTGCTGAGGAGGCCGCATGGCTCCGACACATTGAGCATCCACAGCCCAGGGACCACCTTGGAACTGCTGAACAGCTGCACATGGATCAAGGGGCACAAACTGGTCCCTGAGAAGTCACACCATAGGACAATCAGCGCCTGGGCTGGCTGCAGGGCTGGGCCATGAGCCTCATTTCTGTATGGCCAGCTTCACTTGCTTTCAAAATAGAGATGAGAATCCTGGAAATTCCTTCCTTACCTTAAACTGATAGGAATAGGGATGTGTCCTTCAGACCATGGAATGGCTGTTTTTGAATAGCTCATATGCCATCATAGCTTTGATGTAGGAAGTCCCTCTCCAAAGTCACTCACCGGTTTTCTTATACTGGATCTAGACCCTACTGCACAACTGGGAGGAAAATAGGGAAAAAAAAAAGAAAAGAAAAGAATTCTGATCCTGAAGACCTTCAAATAGAACTGCTGAATATAACTTTCATCTGTAGCATTTTGGTTACTTGCAATGATTTTGCTATTGCCAGAATGCACACATGAGCAAAAATGTATGACAGCTTCATTCTACAATGAATCTTTTTTTTTTTTTTAAGTACTGTCAGGATGCCTATAGTCTCCATGATGAATGTTTATTTAAACCCCAGGTGTCTACTCTAAAGAAATTGTGCTTCGGGTTGTTCAGAGATTGGTACCAGAAGGAGGCAGGGATTCCCAGTGGAGGTTGCTTTGAAGAGTCCAAATAGATTTATGTTCCACATACAGAAAAAAAGCTATTTCTTGACTTCAGAGGGTTGTGTTGTTATTGTCTTTTGAGAGAGTAACCCAGATGAACAAGGTAATGATAGCTCGCAGTCCTTGGGGACTTTTACTAACATGCAAATAATGTTTACACACAGTACACGCATTGACATACACATTATATGCAGGCCTACTAGGCAAAGTATACAAATGCATCTTTTTATGACTCAGTAAAAGTTATATAATTACACTACTAATTTTCCTACACTCAGTGAGTCAGGCTTAGTTTAACATGCATTTCCAATGTTCTGTAAATACTGATGATACCCTGAGGAGAGAGGCATGGCAGATGGGTGAGGGAAGACATAGAATCATAGAATGGTTTGGGTTGGAAGGGATCCTAAAAATCACCTAGTTCCAAATTCCTTGCTATGGGCAGAGACACCTTCCACACAGACCAGACAGGAAAACAGACAGAACAGCAGAAAAACTGTCCTCTATTCTTATTGCTCAGAAGATACTCAATGGATACATATGAATGGGGAAAGAGAGAAACACAGAAGAACTCTTTTCCCATAAGGTCTCCTCTCATGGCTTTCATGCTGCTCTTTACAGTAGTTGGCTATGGTGAAGGGAACCGGAATCAAGTTTGCTACTCAAAATAGCTTATTCAAAGCAGAATGGGGAATGCCCCAACACTGAAACACTGCCAGGAAGCCACCAAGAACAACAAACAACATACTATGTTTTTCTGAAGCAGTCAATGTCTTCAGGACTTTGGGGAAAAGACACAACCTTTTGGATTGTTCTTGGGTAAGCCAGATTAAAAAACTGGAGATGGAAAAAATGAAGTGCTGATTTGTTTTTATCTTACCTTCCAGCTTGGTGAGCTCTGAAAAAGTTTAAGGTCTCCAAACAAATGAAGGCTGAAAATTCTGGACCACTGCTTTCCTTGTTTTAAAAGAGTACTTTGGGGCTTTACTTGAGGAGTGATACAGTGGGCTTGTCCCTTTTTCCTAAACCATTAAATCATTTATGTGTACCTCTATAAGCACATGTGCACATGTATGTATATATGTATAATCTGCACTGCAATGCTGTCTGAAATGATGAAATCACTGAAGCACAAATGGTTTGTCAAATATCCAGGTCACCTGCCAGTATGACAATACTTTGGGATAGTAAAGAAGGTTCCTCTCTGTTTGAAATCTCTTTTGCTAATATGACTATGAGAACAAAGGCAAGGCTGATATTGACCCAACGCAGCCAACATTTGGAAGCTACAAATTCTGAACAACAGTATTGTGCAGATCCTTTGAGCAGCCTTTTAATGTGAAAGATTATGCTAACAAGTTATATGAATTGAATAGAAGCTATTAATTCCCCTTATGTTTTATTCTCTACTTTAAAGCTCCAGTAGAATTCAGTGCTGAAGCTCTGTACTTGAAATTTTTGCTTGCTATCAAATGAGCACTGTTTTTGCTTTAAAAAAAAACCAAACCAAAACCAAAACAACCACCAAAACAAAACAGAAAGTTCTCTCTCAAAATAATGTCTCCTGGTTATTTTTTTCCCATTAAGCTGCACTAATTACTGCTTTTCCAGCCAATCTGTAGAACTGGTGGAAGCAGTTCTGCCTGAAGGTGAGGCTATGGCCAAAACCACAGCGAGCATCTTTGACTATGCAAATTGCAGAGGCTGCGAAAGCAACAAAATCCCATTCTCTCCTGTCATACTACATAGTTGTTACATGAAAAATCTGCTGTCTTTGTTTCCTCCCACTAAAATGCAAGCTTTTCATCTTTGCTGCAAGTTAGCAGGTGGTCAGAATATCCTTCATCTTTCCTTGGGACACAAACTGGCATGTCCTTTGGAACATGTCTGTTGTGATTAATGTGTGAAGAGCAGGAACGCATGCAGTAGGTCACTGGGTTAAATTTGGGACACACTTTCATAGGGTTTAACTTCGCACCTTCTGCTCTTGGGAAAGAATACAGGTGTTGCCTTCTCCTTGGAGACTGGGCCACTATCTGTTTGTGCAGCATTTTCCACAACCAAAGGAATGCCAACAATAATGTTCTCCTTTGACAACTGAGGGAAAAATGTTTCTTTATGGTTAAACCATAGCTTTAGACTAACCTATAACTAATTAACTAACTAAACAAATAAATAAATAGATTCTCGTGACTACTGCAGTAGGATCCACAGATTCATACATCTGAACCTTGGAAGGCCTATCAATACATGCAAAAAACCAATTTTCACACATTTTTCTAATGATCGAATGCTCAGAAAGTCACGAATGACTATTCAGAATCTCTCACAGTGAGGGAATACTTAGATTATGCCAAGGGATTCTGAGAGTGGTTTTGATCCTGCGAGGATCTGAGAATTGCCATTTTGTTGTTGGAAGGTTTAAACAGGAGTTGCAAGCCTTCCCACTATTTTCAGAGTCTGGCACATGCCTAGATTCCTATTTAAAGTCTCTTTATCCATGGACTGGCCCTTATTCTGGACTTTGACTGCCTTTCCTGTTGTAGACAATAAATCATTCCATGGAGAAAGGCGCACGGAAAGCAATCAATTCTACTGCCAACACCTACGAGGCTGCAGCTGAGGTAAGGAACGGATGTGAGACAGAAACAGGCACTTTAACTAAGTGCAACTGCAGCATGAAGAAGCCCAGAGAGAAATAAAAGATTTGATGCATTTGGGTCCTGGTTTCCAGGGTAAGTACAGCCAATGAAGCATCTGCACCTATAGTTCCTTACAGGACTGCAAGGACAGCAGAAGGCACACACAAGCTCTCCTTCTCCTGTAAGATCCAGAGAAGCTTATGAAATCTTCTTTGCCATGGTTAAGAATGAGGGATTAAAGCTGCAAAGACTCCTATAAGAAGAACTTGGATTTTATCTTTGTTTGAGGATACTTATATTATTTGTTGAGCTTTTCATGAAGCTTTTTGAAGTTTGTTTGGTTTCTTTACCCCCACAGAACTACAATGTACTCAACAAACTTAAAGCTGCAAAAGCCATCAAATCAAATCAAATAGGAGATTAACACCCCAAACCCAAAACTAAGCCACGCTTTATCTGAGGGAAACAGAGTGGCTTGATTATTTCTGTTTGAAACTCCTGTCATGGGAGTTTTAATCTCAGGGCATTCCTTATATGGTTCATAAACCTGAAAGGCAGAGAAGACCACCTAATCTGGCCTCCGAAAGGCAAATCAACAGCTGCCTTTATCATGCAGACTTGCAATCCTGACAGAGCAAAGAGAACCAGTAGGTTTTTTTGACAAGCTTTCTTTTCAACTGTTACTGGAATTATCTATACCTTTAGCCTCCAAATTCTCTCTTGACAGATTCTGAAATAGCTGTTCCGCTATTTTACCCTGGACTGACATCAACCAGGCATCAGTTCCTCGGGACATCCCTTTTATCTTTTTGAAATATCGGAAATACAGTTGGCAGCCCTTCCATTTTCTGGAATTTCCCCTGTTTCCCAAGATTTATTATAAATTACCAGCCATTCAACAGGACCTCCTTGGCTACCTCCTTTAAGATTCCTGGATGTAAAAGTTACTAGGATGTGAAAATGTTTAATTTCAACCACCCTTGCCTCTCAGATCCTCCTTTGCTATAAGCAGCAAACTTTCTCTTCTTTCCATATCACTACACAGGACAGACATATCCTCTTCCACGGTTTCAAATACAAAAACCACCTGGGGAACATTTCTGTCTTTTCTATTTTCCCCTTTTGTGATATTCAAGTAATAAATGTTTTATCACGACTCATATTTCTTCATTTAAGCAAAATGGCTTCTCATTAGAGCAACATTTTTTGTTATTGATGGTAGTGTAAAATCATAATTTTGAGAGCTGGCAGAATATTCTTCAACAATTCCCAGTGCGTTCAACGCTTTTTACTTTAAATGCAATGTTATGCCAACACAACAGGTTCTAACTTCGGAAAACATCTTTTTCAATTCTGAGTACAGTGCACACATAAATTTATAATCTCCTGGTAGATGATGTGCTCTGACTGCACAAGGTCACTGTACGGGATTTGAGACCCTGTGATTCACATTATTTAAGACTGTCCACAAATAATATGGTTTGACAAACTGCTTCCCTTCTTGTTTCATTTTCTCATGCAACAAGTCGTAAACTTGGATTGTCCAGTCTATTTTAAGCGAACCACTTCAACTGAAAATCTTTTGGGCTTCTGTTCATGTGCTACTGTCTCCAATGCCTCTCTCATAGTGCTAAGGACCTAGCTAATAAAATGTCAATCAATGTGATTCCTGTACAATCCTAATGATTGACTTACATAGACTGGTTTAGATTTATACCAGACTTTATACAGACTTGTGTAAGGCTGGTTTATGCATCTGGACATTCACTGATGTCACTCTCTCCCTCTATGGCTATTTTACAGCCCCCAATTGCTCAAGGGGAATATACTATTGGTAGAGAAACCAGACATTCCCCTCAGTCTTTGCAGACCTTAGCTTGGAGAGCCACAAAATCCCAAGCTTTGTCCACCCTCAGCAGCCTGGTAAGTGCCACCTGCTGCTACTGTCTCCCTTTCCCCTCCACTCACAAGAGGAGAGACACTTCAGGACACCTAGCTGTACCGTATCTGAGGGCAACACAAAAGAAATCAGTGAGGACCTTGCCCCCACAGTGGCAATCACCATTGCCACACTACTTTCAGGATCATGGCAGGTCTGCTCAGGTCCATGTTTCAGGCAGCTGTGACCTATGGAAGCTTTGCCTGCATGATGAAATGTACACCCATACCTACAGCCTGGACAATCTTTAAGAGATAATGCTTTTCTTTCTGAGAAGAAAGAAGTCTGTATGATTTTTCTGATGTGAATTGAGAAGCTATATTCTTCACAGATCTTAGAGACATGCAATTAAAGACTGTCAAATTTGCATGCACGCAGGATCCAATTGAAGGCTGAACAGGCAATGTTACAACATTTCTCGCTTGACTTGACAACCTTATATTCTTTTAACAGCTTTTGTGCATAATTTCCTTGCTTTAAACAAACCAAGGGTGCCATTGTGTAACCTGACCCCCGAGCCCATGCAGGTGAGGATGACGGTAGGATCCAGGAGATTCCCACTTTCCAAACAGAATTGGCTGACCATCACCGGTCTGCAGAATTCCAACTGAGCAGTTTGCCATACTGCACCAAATACAGATGGAATGCTCTGAGTACACAGCTCTGCAGGTCCCCCTTCTTTGTCAGAAACCTGACTTTTGAGGCAGCATTAAGCAGAAACTATCAGCTGCCGTGGGCTTTCTTTCCCAAACTTCCTGGCTGGTCAGATGGATTTCCATGGGAAACAGCAACAGCTGCAGCATGGCCACAAACCTACTCTCCAGCTGAGATCTCATGTCTTTGCTCCACAGCACGGGGGCACCAGAGCTTTACAAGAGCTCAAAAAAATGTTGAACATTGGGAAATCAACACACAATTTCAAGTTTTCTTTTCCTTTTTACTTCCCCCTCAGCGGAAACACACTGGTGATGGTTTTCCAGCTACAGGCTGAGAGAACATCACAGCAAGAAAACTGTGACCCTGTGCACCTGAAGCCTGGAAAACTCACTGTGGTTCAAAACAAGGCTTCGTAAAGGGAAATTACAAGCTATAAGGCAGCTAGTCCAGTTTCTGGTGCACATCTGGTGCACCATGAGGTCTTCATGCAACAGGACATAGCTGGCACATTCCAGCACTTACTTGTGAAGGTGTTGAGTCCCTTTAATCCATGCCCTTTAATGAGATTTGAGATTGCCTGAAGCAAGTGGGATCAAGCCACAAAAGCATGATGACAAGGAGATTAAACTACAGATTAATAATTATATAGTATAAACAATATGGGATAAAATAAAACTCTTATGCTCCATCGGAGATTGACATGTTTATGTATAAAACAGAGAATCCATAAAGCTCATTGATTAGCATTTCAAACAAAATAACCTAAAAGCATTTCTAATTATTAACTGAAATATGTAATAAAAATACTGTGCTAGAAAACAATCAATACTTCCCAATGCCTGCAAACCCCTACAGCAATTTTTGTGCTAAAAGGGGTCCAGCCTAGATGGCAGAATCCAGTGCTTGCCAGGGAGTTTGTCTCTTCGTATACATGTAAAAGAGAACAGTCCTCAATGTAATAACAAGCATGCTTTTTTCTTACCTCTTCCCCCTCAACTTCTGCCTACCCTAAATGCACCTAACCTACATTGCAGGCTGAAAAAAACCCACAAAACAAGCAAACAAAAAAACCCAAACATAAAAAAAACACCTTTCCACACATCTTCTAACTAAATCAATGAACTTTGTCTCTTGGACTGTCAGAAGAATTCAAATATTGTTATGCAGGACCAAATCCAGTCTTTCTAGACAAACTTGACCACATAGCAATATAGCTTCCTGAAAGGAAGAGACAATTTTGCACTATCAGACTAAATGAGGACTTTGCCATTAGAACAATTCAAGTCTTACAGAAATAGAATCAGTTAATTTATATTTATCAGGTCAAGATTAGATAAGTCTATCTACAGATTTATGCCATTACTTCAAGACTTTAAAGTGCTAGTAAGACACAGTTTGGTTATATGTCCAAAAGAATGTTAAAAAGCTTTAAATAAATACTTGTTGCTTGATGAAATACAGGACAGTCACCACCAGGTTATGAACGACACAAAGCATGTGCCTATAGTTATATATATGTATAGACACACATGTGCACACAGAGGTACAACATTTCATCACTATCTTTTACAAAATATGTATTATTATCATTGTGTGTTTCTGGAATAGCCCGTGCCTCCTGGCATAAGCTATCCAAACACTAAAAAATTTTATTGTATCTATTAAAAGCCCTTGGGCCAGTCCTATCAACAGAGCTTATATCCCATCCTTATATCACAGAGAAAATGCTCCTTTTACTCTACAAATTAGGTGGCTCAGTATTATTTGCAGCCATTATTCCATGCATTTCTCACCTGAAGTACATATGCACACATGCATTCTTCTCTGCTACATGTCACAGGAATTTTTCCAAAAGGAGCATAAGGAAGAGAAGAAATTAAAATCCTGAAAAGGATGTTTGTGCAAATGTTTTTAGTAATAATAAAGGAGGAAATACACGCTACAGGGGTACCTCACAGAAAAAGAGAGCTGAAGAGGCCAGGGTCTTACGGAACAAGAGTTCCACAGAAGAAAAGGCAGAGGAGGGTTGGCTGGAGAAGTTTCAAGGGAGAAAAGTCCGTAAGGAAGGTGGCAGGAGCCCAGTCCTGGCTCCATTGCCTCCAAGGGGGAGAGGGGCTGAAGTGAAAACAGGAGAATGAATTGTGAGAAAGAGTGGCTGCTGTTCAGTGTTTTCAGTCAGCAAAAAGAAACTGAAGAAGCCAGAGATAAAGCCATTGATTACTACAGTGAGTATGTAAGGCTGTTGGGAGAGAGAAGAAAAGAGGGGGCAGAGGGAGAGGTTTCACTGCCCAGAAGAGAGAGGGGAATGACTGCCAAGGAGCTTGAAAGAACTGGGAATGGAAGCAACACTGAGAAAGAAGATTCCTGGAAATTGTCTGTTCTCCCTCTGGGAGGTGGGATGATATTGGGAGGTGAGGGGAGGGAAAAGTTGTGGGCACTCAGAGAAGCAAACAGGGAGAAGTGTCAGAGTGGAGAAGAGATGAGAGAGAGGAGGGAATTGCTGGTGAGAGGCTAGAGAGTGGGTGAGGACAAGGTGCCAAGAGATGATAATCCAGCTGATTAGAGAATTAGGTGCAAGAGATGTCAAGCAAGAGGCAGAGAGCAGAAGAGGCTATGGAGGTGGCAAGAAGAGCCTGAGCTTAAAATAAAACTGTCAAGCCATCCAAATACACTAGCTATACACTTGCTCTCTGCCTTCCCCCTCTCTCCATCACAACGTCAGGGATCGACTACCTTAAGGCAGGGAGCAAACAAAAATCCAGCTGCCCTTAGGCTGATCCTGAAGGAGCAACAGAATAGAAATGAGGAGAAATAAAAGCAGGCTGACAGTAGCTGCCCATGGATAAAAAGGAGGTTTTTTAGTGTAACTGTGGCTGTATTTGATTTACGTGGGCTTCCTCATGCAAAAGAGAGACACAGCAGTGAAAACAGCTTTCTAAAGTAAGCACTGTGGACAGAACTCCTGCACATTAGAAAGAAAGAAATCGCTCATGTCCTGGTCTATACCAGGATGCACAAAGAGCTGGGGATCCCGTCTCAGGCAGCCAGCACAAACGCGCTCACACTAGGCTGTCCCCATGCAAGGCAGCACTACACCCCACACTGTGAGGATTGATGTACACAAAGCCCTCAGCACTTTCTTAGGTGGCTTTTACTATTCTGAATTTGAGCGTGACATCCTCTTCTAACAAAACGGCTTGCCTCCTCAGGAAAAGGACTACCAAACACTGGAAAAATCCTGTTCTTTGTGACAAAGAAGTCCACTTCCAAATTAAGGAATAAAAAACAGTAGCCTGGATTGCATACTACACATTTTTGCAAATGTTCTTTTCTAGTAGCAAGTAATTAATCTTCTGTTAGAGCCTGAAAAGTCCCTACGAGTTTTTGAACTTGCAGACAGCTGGAAAATGCCTACTTAGGCTAGTGTGCACATCTTTGAGTAATTCCTGCTTGCTAATTACTCTTCCAGAAGCTGCCAACAGCTATTCTAACATTTTGCTAACTAGGGAGGGATATCGCATTGCATAATCATGTGAATTAATGCCAGTGAAGCAATGGGATAAAAATCAGGTAGTTGAGAAAGAAATTAAAGCTAATTGATTTGTGCCAAAAAAACTGCAGTATGTAAACAGCATTTCAGAAACAGAGGACACAGCTGGGGAACAAACAAACAAAAGTGAAACCAGCATTTGCAGAAGTTGTCAGAGTAGATTCCTTCTCTTGGTGACAGATGAGATGAGACTGAAGCCTGGGACCCCTTACAAACGAGACTTGCTAGTACTCCACTAACCCACTGCAACCAGAGCAATATTCCCCTCCGCAACACAAGAGATGTGATTCAAACTGGCAAGCTCTTGCACATAAAAGCACGATGCCCTCCCTGCTCAGCAAAGTTTCTGCAATATTCATTGCAGTGGCCCAGAGGGAATTCCAGCTCATGATGTGCAGAAAGCTTGCCGGTGCTCCTGCACAGCAGAACAAACTCCCCCATGGCTGAAGGGACACCAAAGGGCAACAAGCGGGTGCTGCTGGAGGCACCACCTCGAGATGGAGCAGCCAGTGGCAGCCCTGTGCAGCCCTTAGGCCTCCACGGGATGTAGGGGGAGGCAGAGGAGGAGAATCTAAGGGGTACCTTTACATATGTGTGAACACATTTAACTGCAGCAGGCTATTGCAATAGGAGCGTCTGCTCTGAAAATGGCAAAGGCTAGTTATTATCAGGATGAACATCCTTATGCAGCATCTCAGAGGAAGTTCTGGCCACCTTCGATCAAATCTCCTTTCCTTGGAATGTTGTTAAGCTGTGGTCATCAATCCTATTTAAGGAAAGGGAAGAAAGGCTTCGTATCAACACTTTCCTTCCTCACTTGATGCGACATAAAATACCGGTGCATTAGCACAGGCGAAAGAAACAGAGCTTGCCTAATAATGGCCACACTCATGTATTTGTTAAGCAGCCTGGGGAAGGAGGCACCAGGCACAGAAGGTGACCACGCAGCTCGTTCATTGAATGCCTAGAGCAGCAGCTTCCTGCTATCAAGAGGTTTCCTTGAAATCCCTCCAGAAACACTCTGCAACCAGAGTGTAAAAGCAGCCACTTGCCTTGCTCTGATTGCCCACTTGAACTTTTCGAGGAGGTTGCGTGTATTTACCATCGATCTACAGTACTGTGTTGCCAACTAACTTGTGGTGGAAGGACTGCAAAACCTGGCTGTGGCACTTACGTGAGCCACAGCCTCAAAGGGCAGGTAGGGAGATATGGCAAGTACCCCAGGGTACCCACAGGCCATGAGGGCAAAACCCCTGATTCAGGAGCTTCTACTGCCACTGCCAGGGCAGTAAATAAAGGAGAGCTGACCCCCCTGACTTCTTGGCTACTCATCCAGGCTGGTAAAATCTATTAAAGGACTAGGTGATTTTCCTGATTGTTATATCCATGCAGACAGGAGCTGGAATTTGGCTCATGCTGATTGTTCAAATGCTTCACTACCGGGCACTGCTACAGTGTTTAGCATCACTGCCTTCGTTATCTCTCCCTGGCTTCATCTTGTCTGGGCTGTGTATACATAAGGACACATGGACCATGAGACTTCCAGTGAACTCTTGTAATACCAGCTGTCAGCAGCCTACTCAGAGTCAGGAAAAACATGCTTCAGCAAGAGATTGTGTCTATAAACATGGCAAAACTAATTATCCCAAGAAGGGTTCCCCTTCTTCTTAGAATTAGCAGTGTATACAGTCGGATAGCTCAGTGTAAACACATCACTCTGAATTTCACCAGTTTCAGTATCAAGCACTGTTGCACTGCTAGGGAGAGAAAAGTATGAATACTGTAAGGAGTCTCTACTATAACAAATACTAGATCTGACGTGTGAAGAGTTTTACTGTAGTGTTGCTAAAAGAGTGAAATGGGAGAGGAAAAAATGTGAAGCCTAAAACAAGCAACACACCAAAGGTTACAAGAGACGCTACATCCCTATGGGAAATGGAGAGGATAGCTGAAGCCCCTCCTCTGACCAGGGCAGTGGACAAACCCCAGTGAACAGTACAGGAGAGAAAAAGGCCCGGTAGTCATTAGATAGGACAAGGGAGCTGATGATAACTTGGGTCCAAGAACAGGCAGGCTTTCCAGAAAAACTGCTCTAGGTAGTTTAAGCAATCATCTCTGAAAAATAGGAAAAGAAAGAAAAAGCCTCCAGGATCAGCCAGACCTGAGGACTATATAAGCCACAACTTGCAAGCCAGAAGAACTCAGAAGGTTTCAAGTAAATATTTAAATTCTTACAGATGTTCTTAAATTTCATCTAGTTGCCCACTTTTTCAGAGACAAAGGCTACATTCACTTAAGTATGGCTGTTTGTCAAACTGGTTAACAGGACATCTCCCGCAGTGCTCAGCAGTGCTACACAGCTCAGCAATAACACAAGGATAAGGAGATGCATACACCCTCGCATTTAATGAAGGAACCTGTACAAAAGACATGTCTTCCAGTGACCACTGCGAGACTGGAGAGCCCTTTAGCATGCAACAGAAGGGTGGAAAGAAAGCCTGGATGAATCATGAGCAAGGAAAAAAGGGTTGTGGCACACCCCCACACTTTTCCATTTCAGGTCTGTAAAGTTCAGCTACACTGAGGTGACACTACTGGAACCACTATTCAGAGAGAGAGAGACGTGAGCAAGTCGGAACCAACTGGAACCTAAAAATCCTGCAGCACAACAGAGGATGGGGAAGTTGTCATCATTTTGTTATAGGAATAACAAAGAAAGGCAAGTCTGGCAACCTTATCCCGAGCAAAGGAATCATCAGCCTCACCCAGAGCAGTAACTGGGAGAAAAGGTCAGCAAAACCACAGCCAGATTTCCCAGCAGAAAATCCACTTGTCTTGCAAATCATTTTCATGTCCTTGGGTGCAAAGGCACTGCAAGCTTCTGCAAAGGGAGCCTGCCATGGAGCCCCACTGGAGCAGAGTGGGGGACATGACAAGTGCCATAGGCCAGTCTTTACAGCAAAGGTGCAACAACTACTGAACCAATGCAAAGCGACAGCCTCAAATGCTTGTGCAACAACGAAGCATCAGCAAAAGCCAAATGGGAGATGAACAGAAACATGCTCTCGCATCCACAGCCATCTGTCCCTCTTTGCTCGTTCTTGTTGTTTTACAAATTGACCTACTGTTCCAAATCCCAGATTTTCAGAAATAGCTCTGGCTTGAAGGTATTACCAGGAAAAACGATCAGTGTCAGCTAACCAGTGTAACTGAGAAATTCTTTCCAGAAAGCTGAGGTAGTGATGACAGAAGCTGGAAAACCAAAATCCCAGAGAGAGGGAAGCACAGGACACTCAGATACATAGGCAAGAAGCAGCAGGAGCAACATTTGACAGCGCAAGTGATGTCCCCTTCTGCTGAAAGCAGGTGAGAAGTTGAACAAAGACCATTTTTGTTTTCTGGCACAAATGGTGCATTTCAGAGGGCAACCAACCAAACTGGCCTTGCAGTAAAGGAGACCAGAAAAGCAAGGAGATTCCTAAAATCTATTACTGTACCAAATAAACAGCTAGTATTCTCCTGTGAACTGAAAATCCCTTCAACTATTCCCAAACAATTACTGCCTCCCCACTCTGTACAAAGATAAATTTCCTCTCCAACGTGATTTTTAATATCCTAAGTATGCTTGGTAATAGCAACCCTAATATCCTCAGAGACCTTTACCATCTCTCCCTGCTGAGGTTTTCTGCAAAGCACCCATCCTTGTAATTTTTCAATCTTTTGAGCCCTTAACTTCCTATTAGTTTGGCATGTCTTCATTGGCCTGACTAATTTTATTGTGCGCTTTCATCAGTGGTAAGTGGATAACCCCCTCACATGGCTTTTGGAGGGGGGGGATTTCCTCCCAGCACTGCCAAAGGATCCACAACTTGCCACTTGTCCTCCCCCACCCCAGCGCTCCCTCTCCCTTTGAAATGGGGGAAGATGAAAACTAGAAAACGCAACAGATGGTCTGAAATCCTCTTCCTGCGAAACCCATCGCTACGGCAGCTAGCTTAGGCAATATTTCAAATATTTCCGCATGTGCCAACAGCGGTATCCATGACTAGGGATGATGAGGAGACTGCTTGTGAAACTCCTCCATAGATACTGTTTGCAACAGCCCAGTCCTCTTGTTGAAGGCTCTCTTTTTTTTCCTACTCGAAATCCAATGAGAAAACTAATCTTCTCCAGATTTAAAGCTGACAGGTGGTACATGCATAATTAAAAGTGACCTAACAGAGAATGCTCTCATTTCTGGCATATTATCAGACACTTAAGCAAAGCAATTATCAGTAGGCAATCTTTTCTGTCAACAGAGATTGCATGAAATATTTTGCCAGTCAGGATGATACAGTAACGATGATACATATGTATTTGCAAATACTCCAACAATATAATACAGACTTAAAACTTACTCTCTCAGACAAATGTCTTCATCATCTATGGCGGACCACAGTAACCTCTTCTCACATGTCCACATTCCCCTGTGATATTTCCATAGACTCACAGGACATAATACATAGACTCCACCTTTCTCACGTCAACCTCTTCCTTCAACCCATCTGCGCTCCCTACAAGTCCTGCTGTTCCTCTCCAGCTAGGGTAGGACAGTCTTACTCTAGCTCCTGCACCTTTTCCACCTGCACTACCTGGTACATAACCGATTAGTGGTCCAGAAAACTTTGTCCTCCTGCTTTATTTCCCCCCTGCAAAATCAAACAAAACCCCAGAAAAATTGTCCTTCCCCTTTCTTACTCAAGAACAAACAAAAACACAACTCTTCCAACAAAACTCAACCCAACCTCCCCCAAACACCCTCTTCTTCAGCTGCAGGTAGCCGTCACCCATGTCACATCAGATGTTGGGCGCTATAATGCTCTTTTACTCCTTCTCATAGCTTTTGTGACATGAACACCTGAAGGGAGGAATTATGGACCTCATATGTCATGATGGACTGTGTCTGTTGTGAAAACCACTGTCTCAGTCACTCAGGAGCATGAGCTGAGCTTCTTTCCCCTGGTAGTTGTGAAGGCAAAAGAGATGAATGGCCTTGCTCTCCCTAGCTTACAGAGGGGGCAAAAACAAGTGAAGATCAGTCGGGAATTTTATGTGGAATCAACCCAAAAACCTATACTAGAACTAGGAATATCTTCTCTGCTTTTTGGTTAACAAGCAGATGGCACGGTGTCCCAAAATAGCAATGTCACCCATACAGTTTGAAAGAAGCAGAAACTTTTTAACCTAAACTCTTAAAATGCTTCCTTCAAGCACTGTTTTGCAATGAATCCAGAGAGCGTTCTGTGCCTTTTTTTTTTTTTCTCCTGAGAAGGGATTTTAAAAAAGGAATATTTTGAGGAAGAAAGGAAGAACAAAACAATTAGAAAAAGGAAAGCCTAGAAAGGTTAGTGTTTTTCTTAATTTTGGGGAAATTAGGGCTGTGAGAAGTATTATAAACTGCAATTACCTACACACATGGGACTGCATTTTACCTTACAAAAGAGCTGCTCTTAGGGTGTAAAATTGCTTTAATATTGCACTAAGACAAATGCTTTTTTTCAAGAAGGCTTATGATAATGGATTTTCAAAGCAAAAGTAAAGCTGCTTTTCCCTGAGAATAGGGCTTTAGAAAAGGGAAACTTCACAATGCCAGTGGTGTGCGTTTTGCTGCATTTCACAAGATCTCTCATTATTTAAATTCCGATGTATTTATGTCATACATGGATAAACGATCTTATTGTTCAGAACATGTCTTTATATGAGCATCTCTGCTGTAAAACTAGTGTTATTTAGCTGCCTTTTTTTTGCCTTCTTACCAAGTCAGAACAAAAGTCTCTTTTACTGCAGTTTTGCGAACTTCATGCAAATGGCAGGTTTTACACATCAATCGTCAGTTTAATAACACTAATGATAAGAGGGGAATTAATGGTAATGGGATGACTTTTTGGCAAGCAAATCAGAGTTTATAGAGAAGTTTCTATGATGTCAAACTTTACAGCCCTGTGTTATCAAAAGCACTAGCAGTGTGAATTAAGATTAAACCACTGATTCGTTAGCAAGCTATTCTTAATAAACCACAGCTTTCCTGCACAAAGATTGATCATTTAGAAATCCATTGTATAAGATGGGAAGAGACACAGATAATTTTCTGGGACAGCAGGGAGTCATTTACACAATGAAATACATTTGCCAGGGGATACCAACCCGACTGAGCAAGCTCAATATTCCTCTCAGTTAAAGCAATACTGGTTATTCTCCCAATCTTCCCTAAGGCATAGAGTTTGGTCATTCCTTCTCCTGCTCTATTCCACTCTTGCAATCACAGGGCTTTTCGGAATTTAAAGTCCAGTTTTGGACCTATCACTCCCATGAGCAGCCCTGGTGACTTCACAGGTGCTAGTTCTAGGCATTCATGCTGCAGGACCAAGCATGGGAAGAGAAAAATGGCATTATATGAATAGCTAGGGCAGTGAGAACTAATGGGTCTTCTGTGGATTGATGGATAACTACAAAGAGCCACATTTTGAAAACTTGGCTTGATCATGAGTGCAGGAATGACACTAAATACAAGAAAAAGCATTTGCTTTCCCAACATGCAAATAACCAGATGTGTCAAAATGCCACAGGAAAAGTGAGTGACACAAGATTTTTAATACTACTACAAACAAGTGCTTCAGCAGGCATAGTAGTTCCCCATGACAATGATGGTCTAAGGACAAACTTTACATCTCTAACATATGAATTCCCCTTTTCATGCAGACAGACACAGTCCTACACCCTGGGCTACTCCAAACCAATTCTAACGTGGGAAGTATAGATAGAAATAACACTTTGCTTCCTCCTACTCACCTTTGGCTATGATCAGGACCCACTAATAAATATCTCTACTATTGAATCCCATCCTACACAGGACATTTTCTTTAGCAATGATGCCTGACTGCTTTTTCACACTGTCTGTGGGTGTGATGCTTTGGTTTCCAGCTACAGGCTGTAAGAAATGAATCTCTTCTATGGAAGCATTTGAACTGCAACCTTCCTAGAGTCAGCACCCTCCACTTTGGCAAAACTTCCTGGTTAATGCTCCAACAACTTGAATCAGCATTTCCATGTAAAGAACCCTGTGCTAAGGCCTGTTAAGTTAATCCTGCCTTGTGAGGGCTTTGCTGAAAATCAAGTTTTGGGAAGGAGAAACGAAGCCCTCTCCCTTATTATTACCTATAACATGTACTTTTACTGATGCTTTTCATGAGTAGGCAAGTGGAAAAACATGCTTTTTAAGCAGGACAAAGTCTGCTGAAGTTTTATAAGAAGCCCCAAGAAAGGCAGAGCTTATTATGCACTGCAGGAATGAAATGTACCATCTTTGGGGAGCAGCTGTTTTATCATTGAGCACCAGTTTGGGAGAACTGTGGGAGCTGCGCTGTCTCACCCATGAGCAAAACGGGGAATTACAGGAGTGTATAGGTGCTGTCTGCATGTGAGGTCGGAGGCAGAGAAGAGTTAAGCCCCATCTCTAAGGTACTGCCCCTGTACAGGTGGATGTAAAGGGTCATTAGAGAGAAAAAAATTGCCAAAAATAACAATTCCACTCAACAACCATCACTGCAGCTGGAAGAAAGACGGCATTAGCAGTGGGTTTTGGTGGACAACAAGCAGAACAGTGTGAGGAACACACATATGATGCATCAGTGCATTCATGCTGAAAGGGATGAAGTCTCTGGATTTTTGCTGTGTTGTCACCATTACATCCTTCTTCCATCTGCCCACATGGATCTCACCATGCCTCTGAGACCATAAAGGTTGTGCCCTGTGATCTGCTGCTGCTCACCACAGTCCAGCCCCCCACTGTCAGTGAGAACAATAACAACTCACCTCTCCCCACAAACCTCCACTAGAATTACCTCACAAACGAAACTCAGCCCAAAAAGCGAGTACTCAGTCAAATGAAGCAACAAATGAAAAACACGGCTTGAGCTGAGAACGTACGACTAGATTTTCCTAAGTCTGAAGGAGTCCCAATTTCTAATGATAAAATGGGAGCTGTGCATGCCCAAACCTTTAGCTGCAGGCTGGTATCCACTTCAGACATCATCTCAAAAAATACTCTTACTTCATCAATACATTTGAAACTCAACCAAAAAAAAAAAAAATAAAAAAAAAATTAAAAGCATCTGAAAAGCTTTGCATTGTAAATATCAGAAAAACACTGCTTTCCAACCCTGCAGCCAGTTGTTCCATAATATCTTCTGCTTTGTGCTGACAACCTTTTTTCCCTCCAATCATTCAGACACAATGCCTTCAGGTCTGTCTAAGTAATGTAATTTACTGGAGTGGAATTCCCTTGATACCTTCTGCAGCACTCAGTGACAGTATCATTTATACTCTACACTGTCATGCCATGACACTGATACATTGGCTTTCATCCCTCATTCAGCGCAGAGGGTGCAATTTCACCTTCCATTGTGCCCTTCTGCAGACTGCGCGTACAAATTCCCTCCATTCATTCCTAATTACAAACCTCTGCTGAAACGCTCTCGTTAGATTTATATTTCTCACTCCAAAGTGTCAATCTTATTTGAAAATTCCAATTTTCTGGGAGATTCATCCATTAGCAGCAACCTCCAAAGCATTCCTTAACCGAGTGCATTAAAAGCGAAGCTGGCAGAGCAGAGATGCACTTAAAATACACCATTACAGCAAATCTCCATTGCTAACGTTTTTGCATTATTCAAGCAATGCAATAAGGAGCCTGTGACTGGCCAGCTTTGCTACTCCAGCAGCGACTGGCAAAAGCCAGCAGTCAGCTGCTGTGTCCAGCTCTGCTCCCAGTGTGAGGCTGCACCATATCCCTAGGCATCTGCCACTGCTGCCATCTCACAGGACCTCACGTACAGCATGAGGTGGCTCTTCAAAGGACTCCAGAAACTGAGAGCCACAGAGGGAGTTTATGACAACTGCAAAAACACCTGAGTGCAGCTTGTTTGCTGTGGTAAAGTTAAAAAAAAATACCCCAAGCTCGGGGTTTCCCGAGGCAGCAGTTCTGCTCTGCAACCCAACAAGTTATTAGAGCTATTCAGCTGAAAATTGTTTGGGTCACTTACACTATTCGAAATTTAGTGGCCACAGGCAGGACTGTTCCCTTCAAATTGTGTACAGAAAACACAGCTTCACAGACTCCCCAGAGCAGCTCTACAAGTAGTCAAAAAAAAAAAAATCAAAAAGAGATCCTTCTACCTCTGCAAGAGAAAGTTAAACACCTTAAAAACCTCATCACCATACAAGGGAAAAAATGAAGAGCCCAGCAGTGGGTGCTGATAGTTGCACAATGCGCCCTATATGCCATCTCTAAAAATAGCCCATGTGGCGATACCCCTGGAAGAGCCCAGCGTGTCTCACCCAGCTGGAAAGTGCAGCCGCCGCTCGAGTGCCGCTGCCACATGACGCACATGTTGCACCCTCTCCTGCCGGTATCTTCAAAGCCATCAGGTTTGAACTCACCTGCGCCAGGCACAGCAGTAGGGAAAAAAGGGCAGGTGGGGAGAAAAAACCCAACCACCTCTACGTCTGTACTGAAAAAGGAAAATTTCACAGAAAGATACTACAACAATTAGGCTGCATGTCAGCATCTGGTCACCTACAGGACTGAGACACGCGGGTGATTATGCCAGATGTAATGTAATTCCCTGCAGCAACCACTGTGGGGGAAACTAATTATTGCTAAAGTTTTTCCTGTTCCCACCTGAAACATTTAAGGTCTTGATTACTGCATTAGCTCTCTTGCTGTTCGTACTTGGTATCAAGGCAAGAGCTGGTCCAGCAGGCAGGCACAGATGTAAGAGCAGAAAGGCACGTTTCAGCAAAAAGGCAAAAGTCAGACGGCAATGACAGGCACTGAGCTCTCCAAGGAAAAGGGGGAGGATTACACCAAGCTAATTTAAAGGGATTTCATATTGCCTAACGAAAGACTCACCACTGACAGCATGACTAGTCCATGGAACAAGCGTGTGTGCCTCTAAGTGCCCTCAGCACCCCACATCCTCTGCACCACGTGATGTTACTCAGAGCGAAAACCTATTGTCTTATGCAGCCTGATTTTCAAGACCAACACCTCTGCTACACTGTCAAGCCTGGCGAAGCTGGGAAGGTCACGAAGTGAAGAAAGTGGTGATGCTCAAGCTGCCACAGAGCAGAAAGCAAGTTTTCAGCTTGTACCTTTGGTCCTCTGGCTCTTGGATAGATGCTCTCTCTACTCATCCATCGCAAGAATGACATCAGACATGCACAAGCACAGGCACACTCATTCTCTGGAAATGCCACAGCTACTTAATGAGTGTAGCTGGGACAGCACCAAAGCTGACACCATGAAGCTACAAATTTCCCTGCATACGCCGACATCTCTCTTTAATATTTCTCTTGGCCATGTGCTGACATCATCAATTAATGTGGTCAGAACACATTTAGTAGCTCAAGATACTGCAACTAATTTAGTGGATTCCTAACCAGTGCAACTACCTGGAAAAGCTACCAAGACAGCATATTTCAATACTGTCACCCTAAAAAGCAAACTAAAAGGATTTTACATGCCAAAAGTCAACCCTGAGAATTAGTTTCTTAAGCTCAGCAGATTTGTATAAATTTCTTTTTTTTTTATTTTCTTTTCCTTTTTCTTTGCCAGAAGATGAAGTTCCGGATCAACAGTTCAAGCAATACCAGTGAAGCTTTGAAAGGCTAACTTTAAAGATCTTTCAGTCCTCTCCAAAGCTGCTTTTTACAGAGAGCAGAATAATTCTTCTTCCAAAATTCTTTCATCACTAACTCTTAATAATGCGCTAAGCCTAACTACTTTTTCTTTTTTTTTTCAAATAAGTTGATGAATTAACACAGCAGACCACACCACAAGCAAGCTCTGACTCTCCTTCCAACACAGACCCATTTACAAGCATTTAAGCCTAGGACTCACCCACCAGACTGAGAAGCTGCAGGCGAGCCAGTCATCAGAGCTAAGAGAAGTATTATGCTTGCTCTACAAATGCTGAAGCATTTGAATCTTATTTTTAGTTGTACACAAAGGGCAATAAATGGAAAATCTTAACTGTAACCACTGCTTTTTCATGGCCACCCACACTTCCAACACCTACAGCAAAAGTATATAAATGCAAAAACTCCAAAACTCATGGCTCATCTGAACAAGGGATGCAAAACAAACTCATCTGAAAACGCGATGCTGTTATTCTTTTTCCAGTTTATATCTAAAGTGCCATTATATTTTGTTAAATATCAAAGACAGCTATTTGCATGTTGTGTGTATCTACTGCCCAGGATCCTGTTGGGTTTTCATAAATTTAATAGTTGTTTTTATCTCGGTTACTTAGTAGAGTCCTTCTCTAGTTACTTGACCACTGACTGACTTTCAAATGACGAAGTAGAGAAGGTGCCTCCCCCTACTTCTCAATTTCTCCCCCCACTGCCCAAACTACTGAGGTACAAGGAATTAAGGCTTCACTTACCTGTGAGAAATTATGCTGAATACCCTACCCAGAAACTGGCAATTTAAAATAAAAAAAAAATCCCTTTACACTCATAACAGTAGAAGAACTTCAAACAAATTGCCGTCAAGGATGATTTCATTGTGTTTAAATCCACTTTACTTCGAGTCACTTTGCAAATTACTCTTTAATTTTACACCTAAAACTCTCGGGTCTACTATGATGCCAGTTTACTCTCCTGTGTGTCCTATGCCTGATTCTTTCCATTTACAGAAAGTAACACAAGCATGAACCTAATTATCATCTGAAAATCTGAAGACAAGTAACTTAACTAGCTGAGTAAAAAAGAAATAAAGGAAGAAAGGTCTGTCTTAAAACCAGACTCAACAGAATGATAGGTGATGCCATTTCTGGGGATGGTGAGAATGAACAATCTTGTGCCATTAATCACCTTGCTGCCATTGAAAGTGCAAGTTGTTACAGAAAAAAAATCCTCCAGTACAATGCTTTTATGTCTCAACTCTTTGTAAATCGTAAGAGGAAACGCGTCCTATCAGCTAGCAATCAATATTTAAATAAATGATCAAAGACAAAGTGCTGGCTCCAGAAAAATGTGCCTTTACCTGCCCTTGCTCATCAATTGCCTGCTAGACCCAAAAGCGCATCACCTTCCTGCAGCTCCCGACAAGCCAAGGGCAGAGCCAGCTGCTCTCCACGCACGCCGCCGAAATCAGGTGTGTGCTTCTCTGCCGAGGATTTAGGTCGCAGGACCTGTGTGCTGAATGCTGCAGAAGCACGGGTATCTAAGTATTATGAAAATAAATGGGTCATACACCACTGAGCTAACAACCACACCACCCCCAAGCCGGGCACTGAATGACTGTGCAGGGTTCTGCCAGAAGGAGAGGAGAGGTTGAACCAGCAGTGAAAACAAAACTGATGCGGTGAGATGGATTTTACTTTTTCACTAGTTTGGGTTACGGAGAAAGTCAGTCTTGCCGTCACCACCTCTCAGACTTTTCTGTAAAAAAAATAATAATAAAGCAGTGTACAGGCAGGTAAGCTGTCCTGCAGAGATGGGCCAGCGTCTCACCCCCCTGGGTAAGGGGAAGTGCCGCCAGCCCTTGTCGGAGGGAGGGCTGTGACTCAGTCCCCTGGGCTGGCACACGCACACACCCGGGCTGTCACCTGCCACAGCAGAAAATAAAAGTCCTCGCCACAACACGGCGGCCACATGGGAAACGCCGAGTAAACAGATCAATGACACCGCACACCCACGCAGCCCGTCGTATGGCTGGGGCAACGAACAAACAAACCTGTGGTCAATGGCAACAAGGGCAGAGGTGTCAGAATAATTCAGCTTCATACGGCATGCTATGCTGCAACAAACACCACTGTCCTCCTCTGTTGTTACCAGCCGAACACAAGCAGAATGCTCCTCCTGGCCATGCAGTCCATGGTTGCCACGTGTACCCAAATGGGGATGCCTCTGGCATGGGGGTCTTGGTCAGAAACCTCTGGAAAGGGATATTGGCTCTGCACCCTCACACGTGTGCACATGCAGCTGCTGTGCGTGAAGCTACACCAGAGCTTTCCAGACCATACCGGTTATATTCGTCCAGATAAATATTTTATTGAAAAATATATAGGCAGACATGTACATAACTTACATAAATACACAGATTTCATTTCTATATTCATGCATATGCATATCTAAACAAAAAATATATTTACTCAATAGATGCATTTGCAGCAAACACTTATCAAAAGCTGTCCCCAGTCACCTGGGCTGGGGGTGCAGCCTGTTTCAGGTACAGAGGCACTGATGGTGCCGAGGAGCACCTGATCATACCAAGGGACTGATGCAGTACTGGCAGTGGTCAATGCCTTTATGTATCCTCAAGAGGAGGGCAGTGGGGCGGATTAGCTGTCGACAAAGATTTCCCCTAGATCTCAGGAAAATGGTTTTTGGCAGTTGTGAGCATGATGTCCAGGACAGGATGCCACGAGAGATCGTGAAGGTCCCCAAGGCGGAAGATGCTCCACACACTGATGCACAAGGTACAGAGTCCTGCTATGTCAGTACCATAAAATAGGTTTTCTATAAAACCAGCACTCCAACAGAAAAATCATGACATGCAGACATGGCCACATCTTGCATCCAGTAGGATAAACCCAGCAATGTCCTCAAGGATGGCCACGGCACTTGGGCAGAGGGTTTGGTACTGATAGTTAGAAGTGTTTGGTAAGTCAGTGTTCAAAGCAATGTGATCTTGCCGTCAGAAATCTGATTTCCTACTTAATTCTGTCAAGTTACCTGACCTTTAAGTGCAGATTTTAAAAAAGATACATTTTTCCCAGGCTGTGGTAGTAGGCGGGTGACAGACATTTAAGCACCAAAATCTGCATATTAAAATTTTTCATTATTTACATCTGCCTACAGATGGTCATAGGACATATTCAAGAAATCTTTCTAAAATTTTTTAAAATAGTCTAAAGAACTCATATCTAGAAAATGTGAAATTTCTGTACAGGTTTCTGAGTTTTGGGTTGCCTTATGTTTTTTTATGCTGTATGGAGCATTCATGGGCCCTTGCTGAATTCTCAGCATTGGATAAGCAGCACAGATTTGGTCTGCTTGTTAGATGCAGAAGGATATTGGTCGGGATGTTACTTTTGCCACTTTTAAAGGAAAACACACATGTAAAACAAAGCAAGAAATGTGACCAGAATGTGGGCACCGCTAGGAATAGCTGCCCATCTCCACTAGGATGTCAGCAGTCCTGCCCCAACATCTGCTCCAAGGCACAGCCACGTCCCCAGTGCCCGGGCAAAGCTCCGTATGTTCTCTGCCACTCATGTTTGGGATAACAACTGGTGAGCCACTCAGCAAAGAGCACAGCTTCTACCCAAAACCTCATTATAATACGTTCAGTCTAACCCACTCAGGATTAAATCCTAGACGACCTGGAGAAACAGAGTTTTTTTAGTAGTATCTTGGCATATGCAGCACAGCAAGGCTTTTCAATATGCTCCATCAGAACAAGGAAGGTACCTTCTGCTTACATCAGTAAGTACTATTTTTATGGAGATCGTATCAAACATAGTAGTATTATAAAAACTAAATAATAAATGGAATGGGGGGAAGCCGTACTTGTTTATGAAAAACACTGCACCCTGGGAAAAGCAAGAACAGCACAGTTGTTACAGCTGGGTCAACCTTGTGCAACTGCTCTTTCCAACTGGGCTAATTAACAAGGGCAAGTTCGCTTCTTTCTATGGAAATTGCTATAACAAGGTAACTGTTACAAGCAGAGCCTGTCATCAAAAATAGTCAGACAGTGGGAAACGCTGAAAAATCAAATAAGCAACCGGCAGCTTGCCCTTGCATCTGCCTGTGCCAGCACAGATCCACACACACAACAGGTGACACCCTGGCCAACAACCTGCCAGGTGATGCCTGTGTTTTCTAGGAGTTAGAGCACATGCCATGTTTTTAAGATGATGCAAATCTCAAACACACAACTTAGTTAAAAGAGTAGGAAAAAAAAACCACAAAGGAAAAGACAGGTAAGGAAAGCACGTATTTGATAATGGCTCCTATAATCTTACACTGGTTTTCAAGTTCATTCAGTCCTCAGACCCAATTTCACTGTTGGAAATGGAAACATCTGATTATTTGCAGCGCAGTAAGATGCAAGACAAAACTTCCTATGTACTTCTTTGAATGAGAGAGGGGTTTTTTTTCCATTTATGTCCATTCAATTTCTGGCTGCTTTTTCAAGTCCCCCAACAAGGACAATATTTTTAAAGTTTGTTCCTCTGGAACTGTTTCTATTAGTGAATTTGCAAGATCCCTGATGATTAGCTTTTCAAACATCATGAAAAAAGCCCATAAAAAACTGTGAATAAGGCATCCAAGCCTCATAGGAATAGTGCTAAGTAGGACTAATGAATAACAAGTTATTTCTGCCTGCCTAACTGTTAGAACTCATATTTTCAAATTTTCTTCCCTTAAGACAAGCACTAAAAACAAATTTCAAGCCAGATCCAAATTTTTCCTGTAGCCAAATCATTCCTGCTATTGAGGATTTGATTAATAACTACACCATATATTGCCAGCTCCACAAGGAAATGGCAACACTTCCTTTTTCGGAAAACAAAATCAAACCCACACCTTGTAAGGCCTCTTTGACAGTGAAATACTGCCCAGACTTTCTCCACTGCCTACTTCTTCACCATTATTTTTGCTGATACTCATCATACCAGAAAAAAATTCCCTCTCTTTAAAACATTATCCTCCTTTTGCAATAGACTTTTTTTTGTTTTAAATAAATCTCTTAGTGTCACTGAAGCAAATAAAGCACCTCAAATAAAGGCATATTTCTAATGCAAATGCTTCAGTTCCAAAACACTCATGTTTTTTCCAGAAGTAATGTTATGAGTCAGTTCCTAAGATTAAAAACAGTGTTACTAAGCATTCAAGAAAAACTGACCAGCAAGGAGTGCTGTGGTCAGCTTCACTGCCCTGTTCTGATTAAACGGCATCATATGAATTTGTTGCTGCAGTGAACGAACAAAGGCCATTGTGCCACACTTGTTGCACACACAATTTTGTATTATCTCCTTTTTCCAAGCTGCTCTACACCACCATCGCAAAGATAAAACCCTCTTACCCACAAGATTTGTTTTTGATTTAAAAATCAATGAAATTAAGTTGTGCTCAAGCCTTGTCCTGAACTTGGCAGCTGTGGGTTGTCCCACCCTCCAGACAGCCCCGACTACCATGCCATCCTTATATGCTTCTTCCAGCTCAGAGCACAGAATTAGCGTTTGAACCTGCTGACAAATTACAAAGGGTCAAAACAATTTCTCCTCTCTAGAATAGGCCACCTATTCCATGCCAGGCTGATGCTATTCAAGATTCCAGAGGAGGACTTAGCCATCATAGGATGGGGGATGAAATATGTGCACAGCACCACAGTCACTCCCCATCTTGGGAGAAAAATCAAAGCACAACATGTACTGGGAACTTCAACCCAGCCTGAGGAGACAGGAAGGGGTCAGCTGTTCCCTCAATCTCCTCTGTCCCTAGGAAATCTGTGCACAGAGTTTTCCATCTTCCTACAAAGGGAATTGGGAGCTCCTTCCACCTGGAAGGAGCTGAAGGTGGCAATGAAGGTATTATTGATGCTTAATGAGTCTTCTGGGGCCACAGGCTGAAAGAAGAAGGCAGCACCAGAGCTCCTCTGAGGGAAGTATTCTGGGAACCCCAAAGGAGAAGGATGTGGATTTTATTATGGGAGAAATACAGGGATGCCTGCAGTCCTCCTAGGCAAATGATGGCCTCCAAACTGAGGTGGAGCATGCACAGCTTTGGAATGGCACACTAAGGTAAGTGTTACAGGCATCCAGTTGCAGAGAAACACAGTGAAGTTAGTGCAGTGGGGTGCAGAGAGCTATTTTCAGTATTTCTGTGGTTTACTGTCATAGCAGAACACTTAGAAAAACACTTAGATTTCAAAATGGCAATCACTATCTAAGTTAAAAAAGCAAGTAACTACTTCAATAACAATTTATTCACCACTTAATGTTTGCAGTTGAATTACACCTTTTACAGCGTTTTTAATAAAGTGTGATGTTTACTGCCTCCACCTTGCCTCCCTACGACTTTTTTTTTTCCTTTTTCTTTCATTTTTTTTCTTTAAATAGAAAGGAATTTGAATCATGACTTACATGTAACTTTTCTAGGTTCTGTGCTGGCTAAAATGTTCTCACGATGCAGGGAAGAGGATCAATGGAGAAATTACAAGGCTGCAGCAATCCATTAAGTGACCCTCCAAAGTTCTGTAGGGCAATGTCCTGGCAACTCACTTGTAGCAACCTAAAATAAAATAAAGTGAGGCATTAAAAAAATCAAGCACTGAATCTTCACAAACCCCCCATTTGTTTTTTCCATCTAATTCTAAAAGACAGCTGTGGTGCCATTTTTTTTTAAACACAGAAGGTCTTTATGTCAAACATGACAATTACATCATGCCCATTACATACTTTCTCCAACCTTTAAGCTGTAGATACCTTGCAACAGAGACTATGTTTTCCTTGCATTCATATAGCACCCACACATATGAGACCTCTGAGAAGAACTGCAGAACAGATAAGCTATAACTTCTGTGATTATTCTACCAGACCACATCATAGCTATGTGCATACTTATGCATACATACTAAGGAATTCTTTACTGTGAGGGTGGTGAGGCACTGCCACAGGTTGCCTGAGAAGCTGTGGATGCCCCATCCCTGGAAGTGCTCAAGGCCAGGCTGGATGAGGCTTTTAGGAACCTGGTCTACTGGAAGGTGTCCCTGCCCATGGCAGCGGGGTTGGAAATAGACAGGCTGTAAAGCTCAATTTAAACCTCCCTATGGTTCTGTGAAACTGCACATCATACCAGAAATGTGTTTCAACAAAATCAGCAAAATTTTCTAGCAGACTTTAAATATTGATTAATACTGGCTTTTGTCAAAGTTTTGCTTTGACTTCATCAAGGAATTTAAGTAAGGAACAAGAACTTTGTTCCTTTGTTTCTGCTTTATTCTGGGGAGTTTCAGAGAAGAAACACCATCAGTGTAATTTGGTATCCCTGGATTAATGCAATGTGTGTCATACTCCTCCAGTCACCCTAAAGTAAAGCTACCTGACATTCCATGTCAAAAGAAAACTGGAGAGAGAATAAAGTGTTCATCTGCCCACAGCAAATTCACTGTGCTGCCACACACTCCCTGGAGGGGAGGCACTCCAGGACGGGGAGAGGTGGTGAGAGCAGGGCTGGGGCCGGGGCTGGAAAGGGAGAGTGAACCCCCCAGCACCTGAATCCTGGCATCACTGCACAGCCCGGATCCCACACAACGCACATCCAAATCCCAGACTCTGGAAAAGGTTTCCCCCAGTTATCACGGAAACGATCACACTCTGAAGTAATTGGGAAGGAAATACTTGTGGAAGGAGAAGTAATTAGTTTTAAGCTACGGGGGTTTTCAAATTGAAGTTTTCAAGTTGCCAGAGCCCAATATTTTATCCTTTTCCTGGAAAAAACCCATTTGAATGCTTAACTATTATTTACTTGAGGAAAGTTGGCAATTGGGAGTGGAAAGGAAGATGGCTTTCTTTTGAACAGAAAGGGACAGGAGGAGTACAAGCACTGGCATGTATCTATCTTCCCAGGATCACTGCAAAGGATGTGTCTGCAGCATTACCAGAAACTAAAGCTAGATAAAGAGGGAGGTGAAGGAGATGAAAATAACCCCAAGAGTTTAGATTTATTTTTTAAACTACTATTATTTTTCCAAAACTTTCAAAATTAACTCTTCAGTAAAAGTTCTGTTTTCTCAAGAGATGTCTACTATGTGTATTTAAGGCTAATGTCTATTTAGGACTCCATTAAAAAAATAACAAAAAGCAGTGCAAATGAGATTTGATTGCTATTTCTCAGTAAGTATGCTGTTCCTGTGAAAAAAGTTCAGTATTTTCTGAGTACTGATCCTACAGCATTTTACTCCTAGCTTTGCAGAGAATTGGTACACGTATAAAAAGTGGCTTTTTTTCTTCTGGATGTCACCCTCATAGATGATTTACCAACAGATGCTCAAAATATTGCTATCCGTAAGGAAAACCTAATTGGGTACTTGAAAAGACTCATGAGGCTATGCTAGGAACACAATGCTTACGTTTCTTCAGTTTATATAGTTTTCTCCAGTTAGGCATAACGTTCATTGACAGACTGTAAGAGTACCAAATATTTGTGGACACAAATATACATTATCTAAATTGCCTATAAAACTAAAAATATAATCTCCAAATCTGTTCAGTCATAAATCACTTATATAACAAAAATAACTGTTGCTTACTCAATGGTCAAAGGAATAAAGTCAGGGAAGGCTCTGTGTTTTCTAGGATAATTTAGTTTTCTGAGCTAAAACTGCACTTGCCTCAGCACATCAGAAGGAAAGGAGAATAAACAGAGCTGGGGAATAGGGAAACCAATTTTTTAAAAAAGGGACAGGGGGCAGGGGGGTGGGGTGTGGGGATTGGGGAAGAGAAGACTTTTCAGCACCACTGAAGCTTTTCTGAGAAGGGCTGATTGATGTTGACTGCTGTAGAAAGCATGAGGCTGCATCCCAAACATTTCATTCCCTTCTGCAAATGTCTCACTCCATATCTCGCCCCAAGTTCCCCAGATATTCTTGCCCTATGCGGGATGATCCAGCCAGCATCAGGTTTTACACATGATCTAAAAGACTAAAGCAGGAATCTCTCTGCCCAGGGGTCAGCTTAGGGTAGAATGAAACCCAACCACCGCCTACGCTCAACACGAGGGCTTCTTCAAGCTTTCCATTCAATAAAGGACTATTTTTTCCTGAAACAAGCAAATTATTAAAGGCTAAACTGTTGCTACAGCTGCAAACTTACAGCAATACATGAAAACTGAGCTTATATGAAATGAAGAGCCAATGGTGCATCTATTCAAGAGGTCTTTCAGAGGCTTAACATGATGATTGGCTGGGTTTACAGTATTGGAAGGATATGGATCTTAGGCAGGGGAAGATGTACTCTCTGCTCCAAGGCTTGCTCACATCCAGGTCTCAGTGCTCAGCACAGACCTGCACATGTGGGCCATCAGGTACAGGAACATGAGAGGCTACAAAATCATTGTCCTATGTCAACTTGAAGACCCAGCTCCTGAAGTCTTGGAGGTTGCAAGAAAACCTTATATTTATTTTTAAAATAAGTATCTGCCTCAATGGCATGCAGAGAAATCTAGAAAAGTTACAATACTTCAAACTGGACATTATAAATTTTTCTGGTCTTTTTAAACTTATATTACTTAACAACCTCTTGCACAGATTTGAACCAGGTTACCATTTTTCCTCCTTTCTGATGGTTTTCAGTACTGCTTGGCAGCTGAAATTAGGATTAAGGAATGCAAATGTAGACACACCAGACACTCAAACTGGCAGAAGAATGGATGAAGTTGAAAAAGCATCTACTACAATAAAACACCTTCCAGTTTGGATTTCTGTTATATGCAGAGAATGTCTCAAACAGAGGTTTTGTTTTTAATAGAGCTTTAATGCTTAAGAGGAGGAAAACTGGCAAGCTCTTCAGTTTGCAATGAACAAATCAAGAAAGGTGAGAAAAGCACAATAAATATGCCTGGGTATTACTCTGGTTATAACAAAAGATGTTTCAGACACACAAAGTCGTGCAGTCCTGCTCAAGAAAACTGGAGAAGTAGGGTGGGCCATGACAGAAGTAAGCAACAAATACAAAAATGCAACAAATACACAAATACACCCAATACACAGTGGGTTGTTTACACCAATGTTCATCACAGGCATGTAAAATTAGGGCTCAGTAAAGTGTACCATAAAACAAGAGAAGTTGGTGAGCTTCTTTCAGACATGGACAGGGGAAAAAAAAATTAAGAAAGGCTGCATAACTGTAAGCAGGGAGAAGTGAACACATATGTGCAAACAGAGCTGATGTTTTCTGAAGCAATGCCTCACTTGGTGGAGTGCAATGATGCTTCTTACACAAATGAGTGCAGAAATTGGTCCCAGTGAAGTCAAAGACCCTGGTTTGTTACATGCAACACTATCACATATTAGAAAATGTGTTTCCTTTACATTTTGTGTGGTTTTGAGTGAAGAAAATTTCTTTCTGTTTGAAATAGCTTCATTGGAACATTTGTAACTTGCAACTGCTTGAAGGGTCGCCTGAGGCTGAGAAGGCATTTGCAGTGCTCCTGACATCTAGTGCATGATCTCTCCCTGAAATCTGTAAATTAAACCCCAGATGATACTGATACCTATGTCAGAAAAGACACATGGTCTGCTTCACGCTCAGTGCATCTAATTTCCTCATAATAACCTGCTTGGTTACTCCAAAGGGACTGAACATGCTCATCCATCACTCCTGCTTGTGCCCACGTGCACCCTTTACCGAGGGGCAGCCAAAACCAGCAGAGAGGAAGGCACAGCAGCTTCCTCCCTGGTGCCCAGGGGTGGGATGCAGAAGACCACCACAAACGAGATGGTAGGGACGAAAAACAGGCAGGTACCCAACCCAGGACTGTGAGGATTGGCTTTGCAGTGTGTTCCTATCTGGGCGAGCCGTGTTGACAGGCAGAGGAGATGAAACTAAGCTGTTACCTCAGATGATGGCAAAACAATGTAAGGAACCAGTCTGGCTAGAAACAATGACTGAAGTAATGAGGAGGAGCATCAAGACAACCATTTTTTTTCTGGCTGCAGAGGAAGGCAGCTGCTCTGTCCTGGGCTGGCCAGGGAAGCACTCTGAAGTCTGCAAACTGGATTTTCCTGAGCTACACTTAACAAAAACAATTAGGCTTAAACAGAAAACGTTCAGAGGAGCTAAGGAATGTGTACAGGGGGAATTTTCCACCCTTCCTCGTCCTCTGGTTGCAGTTAGCTTCATGACACATCAACCAGGCTGGGCTAGAAGAGGCATAAGGCTGTAGTTAAAGAGTATCACCACAGGAACTTGCAAATATTTTCATGTAAAACCTGAATGACTTTCTTGTTGGAACATACTTGACTTAAAGCCACCGCTGAAAATATTTTATCTTGGGGGTATGACTCATGAAAGAAAGGCTAGGTGTGAAAGGAAAGTTAATAAATGCTGTGAGAAAGACACCCTCCCAGAACATAATCAAATGACATAAGATGAATATTTATGCCCCATGAAGTAAAAGCAATAAACAGCACAAGTCACAACCTAATACTTTGTGTCAGATCTGATGAAAATTCAGATATCTGGCTTATTTCTCCTTAAGGGCTCGAGATTTTGGTTAACACACATGCAAACATGAGAAAATGAGATGGTTCAGTGACAAGGATGAGACTGCTGTCCCTGAGCCTGGCATCTTGGAAGATGATACTGGAATAGTCAGCACTAGGTCTCTCAGATAAGGATGCTTCCCAGGGTGCCACAGAATGATGCAGCTCACTAGGTTTATGCTCCAGGGCTCCTGCCCTAACACATGTGAGCCACGAGAACACACCCCTGCCCTGCCATGCCAAAAGGATGTTCCTGTGTTGAACAATTATCACAGTCAGACTTTTACTGTCAATTGTTTTTAAAAAATGCAAATTGAGAAAACAGTTAACATACAGAATGAAAGAATGGGCCACAAAAACCACAAAAACTTCCCATAAGGTTCAGCATGTGGGAAACAGATAAGTAAATGCTGCAAAAGATGAACAATATTAACAGTATTAACACAAATGTTTATTTTGGGAAGGTTTATCTGGCATTTCTACCGGTTTTCCTCTAAACTTTAATATAAAAATAACTATGTCTAACTGCAACCAGGAGAGATGGCAGCAGCTCAACATTGCTTCCTTTTTTTCTCTGTACTCAGGAAAAAACCCTACTATCTTACACTGTCACACAAACTAATTTCCAGGCAATTCAGTGTGAAGCCAGACACGCACTTGTCAGTTCAGAAAGTTCAGTCAGTGGTCTCATCTTCATCAGCCAGTGAAACGAAGACATATACATGCAACAGGAGGGCAGGAGAAATACAGGTTTTCTCCAAGCTGTACAGCTGGTTCCCGACGTTGTAGCATGAAGTGAGGAAATTTTCCTTTAGGTCACATAAATGCTGGGTGCAATAGTTGCGCATCAAATGATGAAGAGGGAAGCCTGTGCTGATGGATGTACGCAGCTACCATGAGTCTGCACAAGCTGTGGTGGGGCTGAGAGTGGGTGAAGGCTGCATCTCCCATGAAGCAGCTGCCTCTTAGCTTCTCTATTTTCACCTTCACACCAAGAGGGGAAAGTCAAAAGACCTGAAAACATTTTGTGGGTAATCTTCAGTGGTCTTTAGAAATATAAAAAGAGAAAGGCAGAAAGGTGATGGGAAAGAGGTTCAAAAATACATTCCCTCTTGGGTGGACTCAACTCTGTTTAACAAGAAAAGCCAGAGAGGCCTCGCACAGTAATGCTGAGAAAAAGGAAATGGTACTTCATTTTAGCCAGAGTCATAAATCTTACCAGTGAGCCTCTAACGGCAAAACGGCGAGCAGGGGAATTTTTATACACAGATAATTAGTTGCGATCTGATATCAGGTTTACTGTGCAATGCGCTCTGTGTGTGGAAAGTGTTCTCAACCTGCGAACCATCGCTGAGCCTCTGGCTGCCTTGCTGCCACTGGCTTTGCCAGAAGGCATGCAGCTGAAACTCCCAGAAACCCTTATGAAAAAAAAAGTCAAGATGGAGATGGATATCTCTGCTCCACAGAACCCAGAAAGATTCTTTCAGTGGGGAAAATGCACCATGCTTATAAAACCACACTCCTTTGCTAGAGGGGAGATGGATCAACAGGACACCTCATGCCACTGTTAGCACCCTCATCTGCGGGGCCACGGATACCACTCACAGATCCTGCAGAGCAAGCAGATGCTTCAGGGAAGAGGTTTATCCACCAAAGTAAGAAACAAAATGTGGCTGAGGAAATATATCAGCCAAAAGCAGCTGTGAAAATGCCTCACAAGGACCAAAGTCAACTGGACATTCCCTCCATCTGTGCTGGGAACAATGCAGCCCAGCCACCAGTGCTCATTCCTCGACATCTTTCTCTGTTTCAGAGAACAGCCAAGGACTTCCACCAGCGACTGACATAAGAGAAGACTCCACCGCATCTAACAGTCAGACCGCACTTCCAGTCAAAGAAAAGCCACTTTTCGGTTTCTAGATGAGATGGTATCCTGGGGACATGTGCCAGCAGCACACGGGGCGTGCGAGGTGCCAGCGAGTGCCCCAGCACTTCTGACGCTACCTTAGAAGGGACCAATTTGGTGCAGATAAGGAGGTCTGGAAGCCTTCATCCCCAAAAGATGTCCAAGTTAGGAAACAGCCCAGAGAGGACAGTAGATTGCAAAGAGACACCTCGATGAGCAAGGAGAACCCACCGTATCTGCACGAGGAGCTTCAAGGCTACTGGACCCCACAGGCTACCCCAGTGCTTCTACCTGCTTTCTGCCCATCTTGTATTTTCTTTTTCATCCCCAATCTAGTGCAGCAGGGCAGACACACCATATCACTTGATTGCACTACTCTGCTGATCCAAAATAGCTGGAGGCAGGCGGGGCTATGGGGCAGACCAGCTTTTTTTGCATGGGGTTAAGCAGCAGGTCTCTTGTCAAAGGCTCAGTTTGCTTGCTACCGTATGTTAAACTGAAAGACCAATCTGTATTTACTGCGCTAAACTACAATTATGGGGGTTTTTTAATCATTCAGCCTAATGGCATGCAGCTGTCGCAGAAATCTTTGAACACATCACTGGCTCTCTTTGAGCTGATTAAACAGATAAGGAACCATAGCCAAAAGACATGAAAGGATGAGTCCAAATTTCAAACTCTCAGCTGAGCAAAGAATTTCATTCAAAGGAATGTACAAAATGGAGGGGGAGGAGGTTCACAATGCAAATGAATGTGTTGTTTACTACTGATATAAACAGGTGAAATACATGGTTTAAAAATCAATGGACCCAAGCCTCAAAGTGCCGCTGACAGGTGTTACATCTGCCACACCAATCTGTGTGGATGCCAATATTCATGTTCAGTTTTTTCCAACTGGAAATGAAGGACTTTCTTCCACAGGTATGCATCTTAAACAGAAGAAGCCTCCCTGCAATAAGGAAGAGCTCCAAGGCCACGGTCCCTTCACCCAAACTGCTTCTGTTCAGTGTGTTTCTTCAGACAGCATAGTATTTATGTTTTTTTAAATTCAAGACAGCTTAGTTTATTTGCTTTTATTTCTAGCATAATGTTTACTGTTCCAATCAGAACGTTCTGTAATCTCATCTAAACATTTTATTATTAATTGCTGCACCCCACACCCCACCCTTAATAATTATCCCCGGGAGAGGTAAACATTTCAACACAACTTACTCTAGTTAAAGCCATGAATATGCATTATTTATTTATTTAGGTAAACAGTAATTAAGAAAAATCACCAAACCGCCTTCTCTTTGAAACAGACTCTACTTTACCAGCCTCGCTGTGGGAATTGCAAGTCCCTTAAACACATCTATTACCTGGTTGTCCTCCACCATGATTTACATTGGTGGGCCTCAGACCCCACTACAGCTGCCAAGATAGCAGTCCTTACGCTGTGCATCAATCCAAAGCATCCAGACTCAGTCTCAAGGATGAGCAGGAGTTACCAGCAGAGAAGAGAACTGCCAGATGAGGACCAGAATGCTACTATCACCCAACCCAATATGCTGATTTTTAAGCTAGCCCCATGTGCCATACATATACATATATAACCTATGCTTGGGGCAGTAAGCAGCTGAGTGACCCTATTCAGTTCCCCTGGTTTTCTTCCTCAGTATTACATTAACTCAACTATTACAGCATCCAATCCTGCCCAATGCTGCCACCAACTTCCACCCCACGCTGTGACAAAATCAGGCAGCACCACAGGCAATGAAGCCACTTACAGGGAACTCGATTTTTTAAACCAAAACCATTGAGACGCGTCAAGATAGGCCTGACAGTTGATCACCCAGCCTAAAGGTCGCACCGGCGCTACAAGAGGGGAATCAAAACGTGTCCCAAAGACAAAGGGATTTTCGCAGATCTACAATTGTTAAGTAAATAGATAAAACTGCGGTCTGGGCTTTGTTTCAGTTTTCAAAGCTAATTTCCGGCCACCGTTCAGAGAAATGCTTTGCATTTCCATTTCTGACTCACCCGCTTTAGCAAGTGCACTCGCTGGAATTACTAAGCATGGGATCTCATCAAAACATTTCGTTTTCTGAATCAAAGCACTTTTCAATTTTACTGATGTGAACTAATCTATAACTTACCATGGTAACAACACCGGTGGTGTGCAGGTACGGTCTGGGCGTGCAATGCAATGGGTCAGAGGACCCTTCTCCCACCGGGTGTCCCACCAAGGTACAGGAACGCCTTCCAAATTCCACACAACCACTCAGAACACACCAGTCTCTCGCATCCCCATCAGAACATGATACGCGCTCCCAGAGACATGTTTAAATGTCAGGTATGAATGAAAAGCATTCCTGAAAAGAATCTGTTATGAAACCGAAATTCGGAGATCGCCGCAGTGCTGTGCCCAAGTTGAGTCATCAGTTCCCTTTACAGCCTAATAATTGACACTGCCTTGATCAGAATGACTGATCCGAACGATGCTTTGTGTTTGTGCATTTTTGTTGGGTTTTTTCTTTTTCTTTAATTAAAAAAAATAGATTTCTTATGTAAACAAGCCATCTTTCATCTTGCAGGAGTGTTTGTATTCTTCAGATCATGGGAAACATCTGTCAAAACCAGATTTTGCTCTCCTCAGTCAACTCGATACAGTGTTAATCAGACTGTACTACAAAGAAACTAAAACCGGGTGTTGTTATGGAAAAAATACGCTGCCAACTCGCAGTGGAAGCGCTGATTTTATTGCACTTTCTTGGGATTAAATGCTGCGAAGATTATTAGAAGAGTTCCCTCCTTCCCCTGAGGGATCTCTCCCCCAGAGGAAACCCTGGGAATTTAAGTGCTGTTTTTCTCCTTTCTTTGTGAGTTTCTCCAAAATTAACTACCTTGCAGGAAGAGACAGATGGGAAAGGAATCAATGTTCAGTGAAACTTCAGAGCATGCCAATTTCCCACCTTTTGACAGCGGTACTCGGATAATGGAGTGATTCCCCTTCTGATGCTTTCAACAAACAAACACTCCCACGCGTTTGCATCCCTCAGGTCACACCTCCCCAAAATGATTCATTAAGTATTTTCACATCTTCTAAACAGGGAAAGATCAACTGAGGTTAGAACTGCCTCTAGTGGTGTTTTCTGAAGAAAAGGTGACACAAAACAGGGTGGTTGCTACTACCAGGATAAGGGTGATGTTACACTGCCATATTGTGGGTCTTCTGCCAGGGAATCTGCCCTAGAAAAGCAAAATCACCATAACAAAAGGAAAAAAAAACAATGGGAGTAAAAGGTGTGAGACTTCAACAGGAAGAGTAGGCTACTCCATTAGCATGAAAACGAAGAGGAGGTGACTGGGGCAGGAGCACCAGGATCAGTGGGTACCACTCAGGTGTACAGGCTAGGACTGTATGCAGAGCCCTGTTAAATGAACCAGCAGTTTATAGATTGAGGGGACAGTGTTGGAAAAATTTAATGGCAGATATATGGTGTTAACTAGAAGTACATCCCTGGATGGGGGTGAGACATTAATGGCCATGTCTATATTGACTTTTATCCTTAGACCTAAATTGCTCCTCTGAAACCATGTTGCTGATGCCCAGTTTTTGTCTTTTGTCTGGCAGTAACAAGAAGGAGAATCTTGATATACTTTGGAAAAGATGGAGGAGGACACATCTAAACACTGAGAAAAATATAATGGTAGATTTTAAAACAAGAAGACAGACAAAATCCAAAGCTGTGGAGGAGAAGAAGAAAAGATGAAAGAAACAGCATAAAAAGGGAAAAGGAAATGATCTACTGGCTGAAGATGATGTTGGATTTTATTTCCCTAACTGAGGCACATAGTTGGACATGACATGAATACTTAGTTGTATCTGCAAAATATTGTACTCTTTTGAAGGGATCAGAACTGGATATAAATGAAAGTCTTGCTTTTCAATGACAAAAAAATCTTCACAAAAGCAATTTACACAGTTCTTTTGGAATAAAAAATTACTGCAGAGCTACACTTATGAAACAGACCTATGGCAAAACTGAACATGATATAATCTGGACTGTGATTTAGAAATTATGTCTAGAAGCATATATATATCTTTAGCTCTGCTCAGCACAGTGGTATCATCAACCTTGCAACATTTTTTGGGAATCCTGTATTTTTCTGAACAACACTTTTAGCTCCTTTAGAGGTAAAATTTTTCTCTCCTTTGGAGAGAAATGGACAGCTACACTACCAAAAGATGAGGTGAAACAGTATTTTGACCAAATTTGAGAAGAGACTGTACTTAGGTAGCACTAGTTTTACCTTCTTGACCTATGATATCACATGCTTTTGACTATGACTTTCATAAACTCTTTTAAGCTTTATTATTCCAAGGTACAAGGGGGACAGTACAAAGACAGAGGAAGCAAGAGCAAAACTGTATGGGAATTAAAAGCACTTTGCACTCTCAAGTCAGTAAGTGAAAGAATCCTATATGGCTTCATGAGAGCATTGCCAGTACTAACAAACCACTTGCCACCTGGTGCTACATACCAGTGGGTTGTGAACACACGTACATTAGTGCTTTGATGCATGCTAAGTGGACAAATTTTGAAGCGCCCCTTGTACTGGTTTTGTAGTTAATTTTGCACTAACTTTTGAATGTCATGATGGAAAAAATAAAGGTGTGGGAAGCAAAGCAAGGCAGGGTTCATCACCTCATAACGTTAACCAAAACAGCAAAGACTGCATTTCAAATGTCTATCTACTTCTCCCTGACAGCTCAACTCAAACTGAAAACTTAAGCACGACATGAATTGCTTCCTCAGCTTCATGTCACCTGAAAACAGAAGTTTAATATCAGTATTGTCACCAACCCAGTTAACTATCACACAGAGCAATAGTAAGAACTAGCAATCATTCAGCCAGAAGCAAAGCCAGCTCCATAACCAGAAAAAAAGAATCATTTTCTCAGCAATCTCTTTTCTCTGCTCTTAAACTGTGACTGTAGCATCTTTAGAGGCACTCAGCACAATCCACTCTCGCTGCTCATTCCTGTAAGAAAGATGTTCTCTGCACTCAGTAATTACAGCTTAATTTTGCCACGTCAAAAGAGCCTCTTTTTACAGTTCTCATTACTTTTGGAGGTGAGGTTTTGTTTTGGTTTTAAGCTGTATCACAAAACCTGCTTGTTCTGATGTTATTATCTAGTTTTATTACTCCCTGTAGTCCTGGCATTTGTTTAAAATCATGTAAAAAATAGGCAGTTGCACACAGAATGATTAGTACAGCACGTGTGGTAGCAAGCAATGTTATATATTTTATTGCTTATGAAGTCAGTGTACTGGAACCAGCCATATCTGTTAGTTTGCAACAGGACAATTAATAATTGGAAGAAATAATGGAGAAAATAAGCATGGTGGTAGGTAAGCACTCCTGACAGCACAAGCTCACATTCAAATCAAGAGTTGTTGTCTAGGATGTCTTTCTACAAAGAAAGAATAACAAAGTTTGTCCCTTACGTGTGTCAAAAAGACACTTGCCATACTGTCTGCTCAGCCATCATCCCAAATTATTCATTACCTGCTTCGGTGCCCTCATCCCACTGAAAAAGTCTGTACTTTTCCCTGAAGCTCCGCAAGCAAAAAATTTTATCTAATGCTTTCCTATTTGCTCCAAGTGACTGATGAAAAACTCACTAATGAATACTTGGGCAAAAAGGCTTCCCACAATTACAGCATACAGCCAATGGACAATGGCCAGCCACTGCTTCTATACAGAAATAGTATAGCTTAAGATAGCTTCCTACTGGATAAATAGTGAGAGGAAATACCAAATAAATATTACTTTTCCTCTATTTATTTCCGCACTGGGTGAGGCAAGACAAAATGATGTTTAGGCACTGAACTGGCTTCAGGTCTTTCCCTCTGTGAATGATCTGGCCTGCAATATTATAGCGCTTTTAATCTCACATACCTCATGGATCCTATTATCATCACCATCATAATGAAACCAGACATAGCTTACTTCCCATTTCCCCTCCTTGACACCAGCAGGGCACACGGAAATGAGAGAATCACTCATGCAAAACTGACTGAAGAAGGCCACCCAGTGTTTCATCCCCTTGGCTTCAACTCCCCATGCCAAATGGTGCCACTTTAAGCTGCTCCTGCTGAGGTGCAAGTCAGGCAGCAGCATAAGCCAAACCATAAGGGTCAGAAGACATCTGGCTCAGCTCATCCATGGGAAAGGCAGAAAACAGTCCCCACGCGCTTCTACAATTCCTGTCGCTCTCAGCACAATTAGATTTTATTGAACTGTAATCCTAGGTAAGTGCATTGAGTCTTACAGCTGAAGTCAATTACACTGTGTTAAATAGCCTTCCTGATTTGCAGAAGGAACATCACTTCTTCTGTATAGACCTAAATTAGCTCAATAACTCATTACTTGTACCTTGGGCATAGGGTTGAAACAGTAATGGACAACTAAGTGGTTGCGGCGTTTTGAAGCATCGGTCCTATAAGCAGACTGCATTTCCAGTTTCACTGGTTGGGGAAACAGACAAGTACTCCAGGCAGAGAGGGGACCACCATGTGGTGTCAACAGCACCACATCTCAAACCATCTGTGTTCTCTCATGGCAAGGGACTCAGAGCTGACCAGCCTTGGAAGGACCAAGACATTGGTTTTCCTGTACTGAGAAGTCCTCATACTTGGAATTAGACATGGCAGTCAACCCAGAACTGTGTCGTGTCTACAAGGGAGAAGTGGGCTCTTTATTTATCTAAAATGGGTGTGACTCAACCAAAATCAATGGGGTGCTTCTGGATCCACCAAGGCTTCTGGAGAGTTCCTTTAAATCACAGCCCTTCCACTGGCACTACCCACGCCTATCTTCTGCCTTCTCACACACTCTCCACGGACGTTCACTCCTGGCCATGGTCAGAGGCAGGGCTGGTGGACCTCTGGTCTGCCCCTCACTCAGCACACTGGCTCAGAATTCAGACTGCTGTGTGGTGGCATCAAGCAGCATCCAAACGAGAAACCAGAACCAGTTCAAACCAAACCATTTTATGAACGAGGAGAGAAGGAAAATGCGCAGAGGGAAACGGTGGTGAAAAATAAACAGGAAAGTAACTTGATGAAAGAGTTACTGAAAAAAGCCAACGTACCCAAGACAAAGGCTGGCTGCCATTTGGGAATAAGGAACAAACAGAAGAGGGAAGATCTGGGAGGGAAAAGATACTTCTGCATCCTTTCAAACGTAAGTCATGACAAAGAAGAAACTTCCTATGGCAGGGTCAGGATAAAGAGTACCAGTGGCAGAAAGCAGCCCAGGAGAGTATGGATCTCAGGGCAAGGCTGAGGAAGTGTTTCTGTGGCCATTGGAGGAGGACTGAAATACACCAGGGATGGAAGGACTACACCGGTCTTAAAGAGGAGGAGCGCTAACTAACCCTGGCAGCTCAAGAGAAAGTCGAGGGTCAGGTCAAAGGAAGGTTTATGAAAGCAACACCAAAAAAAAAAGAGGAAGGCAGTAAAGAAGGTGGGTGGACAGGAAACAGCAAGAGCTGTTGAAGCGGAATCAAACAGAACACAGAACATGGCTCTGGTCTGAATATGAACCTGTCTATACTTTCGAGATCTCATCACTGTCAGGAGAAGGGCACTGCTAATGTTTGGAGAAAAAAATCCAGTGTATGGAGCTCCACATGCTCTTCTCAGAGAAAAATAATCCCTGTAAGGGGTGAGAAAAGTTTAACTACCAACCCAAAGGAGATAAAAGGACACATCAAAAGGTGTGCAACTTGTCATTTCTAATTCGTTCCTCAGAATTAGCATCAGCATCAAGTGAGAGTATATAAAAATCCCTTAAATGAATATTCTCCTATTGAGGACTGAGTGGAGGACCAGAGGGGCTGAAGGCTATGTGGATATCCTTAGCAGCCACACTGTGCCAGCACACACTTTGCCAGGAGACTGTGAGTGTGGTGTCCCACTGCCTTGTACCACCTTCTTCAGCTGCTAGGGTTACCTTTGGTAAGCCTCTGACCAGCTTCAAGCACTCTTTGGCTTCTTTCTTACACACAACTGTATTTACATGTCAGGAGATCTCCACATAACTTGGGAGATGACAGTAGCTGCATTTCTGATCCTCTTGGGTTGTGCATGGTGAACATGTTGAGCAGACAGGAATGACTCAAAGCCATAAGCAGACAGACTGAGAGGAGAAAGGTGAGAGACAGGGTATATTCCAAATGCCTGCTGCTGCACTGGGGCAGTCAAACTCCACAAGAAATAGGCCTGAAAGAGTTGGAAAGGAAAGAAACTATCCCTTTTAGAACTGGAAATCATTTCCTCTACTTTTAAACATGGAAATGCAAGCAGCATGGGTGATTATCCCCTGCAAGGAAGTATACTCTCTTGCTCTAGTTTCTGGGGTGGCTCTTCCCATCACAACATCCACATCTTTCAGCAACATGAGTAGGCTTCGTCCTCACAATGACTGTGAGGAAGATGATCTACACTGCCTGTATGAGGAAGTCAGTCATAGGTCTGATGAAAGAGGTTGCCCGAGAACACACAGGAAACCTGTGACCAAGGCAGGGAACTGAACCCAGACCATGAGTTCCAGTTGGATGCCCAGTCCAATCTGGGTGGCTGACAGATCACCTCTTCTTCTGGGGCTTTGTGATTTAAGTTTGGTGGGTTTTATGACGAACTCTTTTTTTCATTTGTCTAGTCACTACGTTTCATTTCACTTACACTTCTGCTTTGTGAAAGCTTTTTATTCTGCTTCTTTTTTGTTTTGGCTTAAAAAATCAACACAACTGAACATTAAACAGAATTTACCCTGCACTATTTGCTATTTTCCTCCACCAACGTAAGTCTCTCTCTAGAACTCAGCGTTAAGTGTCCTTTGTGCATCCTGTGCTCACGACTACGGCTTTGTCAAAACACACCAGTGATATTTAGAAAGAGACGTCTTATTCATAGCTTTACAGAATTACAGCAACTGCTTATGCAAACAGCAGCACTTGTGAGGCAGCAGAGCAGATCTGGTGGGAAAACCAGAGAAAAGAGATGCACAAAAAAGGTAAGTTCCAAAGTGAATGTTCTGATGCTGCTATGCATCACGTTGACATGAGCAATCATCTGAAGAACAGCTACCAGTAAGCCACCACATCAGACTGCCTAGCATGTTTTACTGGCTTAGCTAATTCATCACTGGGAAAATGTGAGCCATGTGCTTACTTGCCAGGGTAGTTGCCATGGTGGGTGAGAACAACTATCATCATGATCTGTGGTTTAATTGATATTTGAATTTTTTTTTAAGATTTTCCTGTGAAAGGCACATAATACGTACTTCTAAAACAAAATCCTGTGGTACTATACTATTTGCAAGGAGGTACAACGACTCAAACCACTATTTCATGAAATAATTCACACTGTTTGAATCCCTCACAGAATGTCTCAAGATCTTGAAAGGGAAAAAATAACTCATTTCCACCTGTATAATAACACAGTGAGAAAGAAAAAGACTTCAGACATTTGTGAGAAAATGTTGCAAACCCACAAACTTTCAAAAGTGCCCAATGTGCTGTTTTCAGCTTATCTGGATGTGGCCCAAAGTATCCACAGCTAACCAAGGTGCATCAGAAGATTGTCATCATTCCACTCCCACCACAGGCTTTTTGTGCCCATTGTGCATCCAAGGCTTTTAAGTCGTACAAAATAACACAAGACTTTTATGCTTAGAGCAGCCGAACAGCTGCAAAAATAACTCTGTAAAAATATTGAATACTTGGTCCCATTCAGCAGCTGGAAAAACAATTACTGATTGAAAAATTCAGTGTTTGATATTACTTAATAGTTGGGGAAAAACTATTTGTGAATCATAATTAACGTTTATTTAACTATTTAAAAGCACGCATCTACTGTTTGAGGCTTCATGAAGAGCCAATATGTGGCCTTCTGGCACCATTAAGCAGACTAATACAGTTAAATTGGAAGGACATGAGGCAGAAAAACATGAGTGAATCCTTCAAGGAACTGGTATAACTGAGATTGCAGTAAACAACTCTGTTTCTATGATTTTTAAATGATTTTATGGTTCTGTGATAGCAATGGTGGCTTAGGTCAAGATATAAGTTCCAGAAGCAATTTATAGGCATGATACTGAAAACAAACATTATGTCTCATTCTAAATTCCTAATTGTAAAACTGTTAGAATTTAGACTAATCCTAATTTCCCCCTCAGCAATTCCCTCACTTGTTCTTTGTCCTTTTGCCATAGCTGAAATGTCTCATCACTGACAGCAACTGGGTCCTTTTTTCATGTCATTCACCTTCACCCATGCAGAACTGGGCTGAGTGCCTCACACAACCAGCAGGCACAGAGCAAGGACAACACAGCAGTTAGTGTATTTGGCAGATAACTGCTGGCAGAGCTGAGCCAAAGAATTTTGTCCAGCAAAACCTCAGCTGGAGAATGACCACAGTTGACCATAAAGAACGAAGATATGCAAGGAAAAAACCTATTGCAAAAACTGACTCAACTGCTGGGTTTGAAGGACTTGGTGATAGAATTAGCATATATATATATGTATATAAAATCTAGTTTATGTACAGCAAATGTCACCTGTAGGGAATATTTTGCAAGGTGCTGAGGAGTGTGAGCAGCCTGCATAATATGCTTAACTAAGTGATTTGAACTCTAAGTCACTAACTCTCCCACCACTGCTCTCTCAAGTGACCATGTTATAAGAGGCCATTTCAAGGAAAATGCACTTATGTCATAAATTCTTCCCATATCATACTTCTCATAACCTGCAGCAGCAGAAAAATGAAGGCAATATAAAAAGAAATAGAAGGTATAAAATTTCAGGTCACAATCATCCCCAAATGGATTATGCTTTCAAAAGAACTGTATAAATAGCATGATGAGGTTTTCTCAGTGTACATCTTGAAGTTTCCTAGGATGATGCTATTCATTCTAAATGGAAACACGTTCCCTATGCCATACTCAATGCAATTGGCCTGTAACCTGAAACAGGGCCCTTTCATTGAGACTCACTCATCACTAGGATGATCTCAATAATCCTTGTGGGTCCCTTTCCAACTCAAGGTATTCTATGAATCCTTGATGACAGAAACAGATGCAGCTGACAAATTCACCTCCATTCACAGCCTATTGAGGTTACCTAGCCATACCCCACCCCATGTCCAAAGAGACAAACCTGTGCTCTTTTGGGATCAGAAAGGGCAACTAGCTGTGGAGTATTTAAAACTGAGTTAGGCTGATCACAGTTTATGAAAATCTCCACAAAGTATTGGCCCTAGCAGGGCTACAACAGCATAGCTAAAATGCCGAAGTGTGAAAATAAAGGCAGGGATGAACACTCAAAAAACATATATGCCAGAGTTAATGACAAAATAGATCCATATGTAGTTGGCCAAATTTCTTTGTAGGCTTCTATGTATCTGTGTGTTCTCAGAAGTGCTCAGGTACTATGCTGGGGAGTTTTAGAGCACGTCAGCAAAAAACCTTTACAGGGCTTTAGTTGTATGCGTCAGACACAGGATTGGTAGAGTTCCCACATGCTAGTGTCTACTAGATGTTAAACTATGACATTATAAGGAACAACCAAAACATCTCAAAGCCACCCCAAAACCAGCCCAAAACTGAAGAAACCACTTGATGCTACTTTTGCAAAAATACTTACAACACAGTTCTGGAAGCAATTTCCAAGCAAGCCAGCTGCTGCTCTAGACAGTTTAGTGGATGGTGTGGCTCAGTTCTTTCATACAGGCAGCACCTACAGTTATACCTAGAAAAGGGGATACAACCAAAATTCTTTATGAGCAAATACACAAATAAAGTCATCTTTCTCTTTAAAACTGTAACATGGTTAAAACTAGCTTTAGTAGGTCTCGATAAAGTTCTCATACCAAACTTCACATGTGCTGTCTGCTCACAGGAAAAAGCCCCAAGGTGCAGCCAATGTCAACCTATGGTGTATAAGCCAAGAGCGACCGTGCTTGAGAAAAAAGCCCTGCACTGAGTTCATCAAAGCAGCAAACAAACGTGCACAGCTGTTTTTCTCATCTAGTTCTACTTAAAACACTTGCAGGAAACACAAGATGAATTAGTGCCAAAAAAATGTAGGTGATTTCAGCAAGGCCAGGAATTCCAGGCACCAACTTCTATTTTCTCTCTCTTGAGTGGGTGTTCACTTGTAAGTTGTAGACATGTTAGCAATTCAACGACTGAGCGAATTAATGTTCAACTTAACAGTCATTGTTAGGTTGGGAGGTTATTACCGCTTGTTCTGCTGAAGTGACAGGTTTAAATTGGTTTGTATCTGAAAAGTTGTTTTCTACCATACATATTCCTCGTCTTTTTGTACCAAACAATTTTCTTCCATCATGTCAACTCCTCCTGTACAAACCATCACTGCCAGCTCCACCACAGCAGCTGGGATAGGCAAGGAGAGACCGCAGGGGGACAGGTAAGGAAGAGAGAATGCTCAGCCCCCATAAGTTCTCTTTGGGCTGCCATATTAATTTTTTTTCAGGCATTTTATGTGGTTGATTTAAGACTTCTCAACAAATGACCATGCTGGCATTTGAGGGATGCATTTTGTTTTGAAAGCAAGCAAGCAAAAGCAAAACCCAAAAGCAAAGAGAGGGCTCTACTGCATTGAGCCATGAGTCTGAGCAAGATGTTTGCTATTAGGCAGTGCTTGATGCACAGGATGGAGAATTGTGATTTCCTAACTTTGCAGGTGATAATTATTAATGGAAAAAAAACCAAACAAGTTTTCAAGGTTGAGCTAACTGGTATGGAGCAGAAAAAACATACCAACACATGTCGAATTTTTGCAGACTCAGATCCATTTTGTACTAGTAAACGAGCTTGCATCGTTCCCTCTCTTGTTTTTTTGGTTTTTTTTTTTTATTTTAGGGTAGCTCACAAGCTGCTGACAACTCACACTGTACTAAGAGCTGTTCACACCGCACAAAGTGTTTACCACTCACAACTGATGCTAAAAATTAATTTACAGTACCGCTACAGCAAGCTTTGACAAATTGTCATGTGTTGACACAGTCATAAGTTGTTGGTTAAAAAAAGTAACACTTCCCTCTTCTGCCACTTCATGTTTGAGACCAGGGATGGGCACATTATGCAAAGTTTGAGGGTTTGTAAGCTTCACAAATGTTTGGGCTTCACAAAACAAGCTTGGTTGTGAAAGTTTTTTCTCTTACAGTTAGGCGTGTGTTTATTGCCAAAAAGACTCAAGTAAGAAAAAAAAAAATCCTTTCCCATTTACCAAGATCTGTGTGTTGTGCAAAACTAGGAGAAAAGGCTGTAAAATAAATAACCTTGTGTGCTACTTGTTCTAGATAAGATCACAGCAGTGACAAATAGCCTGTATCAACTCCTTGGAGCTGCAGACACCACCCTCCTACTGTAGAAAGGAAGGAAAAAAAATACAGCTACAAGTAAGAGTTTTAATTGTTCTCAGCTGTCACACAATGTTATCTTAAGCGAACGCCTTTATTTCTTGATTCTCATGTGTAGCTCTATATGGAAAATAAAAAAAACAACCCAGCAGTGGCATTCATCAGACAAGGTCCAAATTGATTTCCGTGTACTCAAGATAGTAAGTGTTAGTCAGCACTCATGCCCACCAGTGGCAGCTCTTAAATTTTAACTCCTTCTCTTCTTCCTTGGGGCAGGATAAATAACCTGTCTAGTTTACACCCTGGCATCAGTAATGGACATAAAGGTGTTTCCAGCTGACATGAGCAGTAATTCAGTGGTGATGCAAACTTAAAGCGTTAGCCCCATACTAGCCTAAATCCAGGTAAAGAAACAAAGCCAAGCAAAATGAGCACTCACAGCACCTGCCAAATGGGCTTCACGAGGAGCACTTAAAAGCCACTGGTTCACATTGTGCACCAGTGACCTGGACTTCCAGTGCTGCAGTACCTCTCCCTAAGCTCCACCAAATCTCAAAGCACACTCCGCAGAAGAATGCAGAGTAAATTCACTCAGGAAATTAGCCTGGCAATACAAGAAATTAATTTTCACTTTTTTCCTCTTTAACACTTGTACAAAGTAGAGACGCTTTGAGTAGTTCCAAAGTCCTGAAGAGAGGCAATGTTGTACCTCTATAGGACCAATCCACCTGTCCCATGCCTGCATCAGTGCAAGAATGATCCACCTAATTTCTCTACAAAATCCAAAGCATCAACCAAAAAGAGCTCCTGCAAAACATGAAGGGGAGGGGGGATGACATTTCATACAGTCTCTTCACCTCACACACCCTGCACAGAATTTCTTCATCATCTGAGATGTTACTCTGACAAATTATATACTCTCAGATAGATCTAATGGAAGCAAAGCACATTTATGTTGTTACAGCCAGGATGGACATTACCTTGTGCTGCCGACTGGAATGATACCATCCATGCTTAATTAGCTTAGATTGCTGTACATTCAGAAAAGCACTAAAGTGGCAACTCCTACATTCCTCCCCGAAAGTAACAAAAATGTATAAATATTTTCAGTGTGTCACCTGAAATGTATTATTTCACTGGATTCAGTCCAAGAGCCAATGAGGTTGAAATAAAGATGATTCAACTATTAAGTCAAAAACTTCAGCTGCCTAGTTACTTAGAAGGTAACAATAATTGTCCTCCACTTTGGAAGAAGCTGTTCTGCTCCCCGATGATGCACACCTGCAACTGAAGGGGTAAATACATGTATTGAATATCTATACTGAATTTGCACTGTTAGTCTCTGCTTGCATGGGATGCAGACTGTGTGAAACAAACTCCCCTGGCTAGAAATTAAAAAGAAAAGGAGGATTGAAGCTTTCTTTTTTCCATAGGAGCTGCTCTTGCAACCAGTGAGACAGGATGCTAACGCAAAGACTTCAGAGCTGCTAGGGTTTAAGAGGGGAGGGCCTCTCCTCTCCCAAGACGAGGAGCAGCAGTGACTACCTACACTGTGGGCAATCTTCCTGTCTCTGTTCCATGCTCATCTTCACGTTGCTGCAAAGGTCACCACGTCATCTCTGTCACACAGAGCTCTGCCACCCACAAGCAACAGGGAAGCAGCTTAACTGGCCAGCCTGGCAGGACCTCCTGTGAGCATCTGGGGGTGGGAGGAAACCTCCCAGCTTTCCACCTGGTGGGTGGGGGGACACGCTTCACAACTGTTTCCAGTTCTTAAACCTTAAGAAAGGGCTGAGATGCTCAAATGGCCTTGAACTGAGAGTATTTCAGGATTGGGATACTGGAGGTATTTAAAAGATGTGTAGATGTGGCACTTATGAACATGGTTTAGTGACGGACTTAGTGCTCAGTTAATGGTTGGACTCGACGATCTCAGGTCTAAAGATGCTTTTCCCTTCCTGACTCTCCTCCCCCTGTGCAGGAAGGAGCAAGGGAAAGCAGTATTTCTGCAAGCATGAAACAATGGGAAAAGGCATTAGATCTTTGCCTTTCTGGAGCACTCCTTGTACTTCCAGCCCTTTCAAGAAAGGAAACTTAGTGGCCCTGTGAAGAGTGTAATGACTTCAAAGCTGGCATCTGTGTCCCCCTTTGACGCTTCATCAGAAAGGAAGTACAAGGATCCCTCAGGATGCAGGCTGGGACCTGCCTTCCCTGTGCACACAAGTGTACTCACACACATGCACATGGACATCCTTCTCCTTTGCTTTACCATTTTAACTGTACGCACTAATATATTTTTCACTACTTTCTTAGCATGACATCCATTATATGGCCTGTAATGATCAATGCCAGTATTATCTATAGCACTAGCACAGAAACATGTAATTCACAGAAACAAGACTTTCTTCTTCCCCAGTTTCTCATAGCCAGTTTTGTTAAATAAATCTATCTGATTTCTTGCTTGATTTGTGTCTACTCAGATCGAACCTTTACTAAAGCCAGAAGCATTTGGTTTTTAAAAAATAAATTCCCATCCTCCCAAATCAAATCTCTACTTCTAGCTGAGATAATATCATCCATCTTTTACTGGGTAATACTTCTAAACAAATGAACTCAAAAACTCAGGTATATGGCAATGTACAGCTGAAGGGCTCTAGAGGTTTATCTATCACATGGCAAAAATCACTCTTTGTACAGCATCTGTATAAATAAGGTAGCATTCTCTGAATGTTTTTGAGCAACCTTGGTCCAGAAAGGCAATGAGGTAATGAAGAAAATCATGTCAAGTTCTATGAGATGGTTAGTCAAAGTGTTTAAATTGAGCCATGTGGTTAGCCTATTCTGAAACCCTCCTATCTACTCCGTGTAGCATTATCTTGTGTGTGCAACCTGGTTACAAGCAAGGAAAAAGAGACTGTTGGAAACCTTGCTTGACCTTTTGATTCACAGTGATTTCCACAACAGAAATCACTGCAAGAAAGGTACCAGTCAAAGTAGTTAACTAGTAGCATACAATCCACCTTTAATACACGCTGGTAATGACAACTCAGTGAAAAGATGAACATATCCCCATGTCCTCTGAGCCAACTATTCTATATGGGGTGTTCAAGGAGCTACCACCCCATTTATACATGGTTTGGTACTTCCCCCCAGAAAAACAAAAGCATCCCAGTTTCAAGAGTTGCTGGGCCACAGTGAGGACATGTTCAAAGTACTATGTGTTCAGCAACATGGACACCAACACTGGCAATACAAACATTGAAGAGACATGTGAGTACATGCAAAAATTTCAATCAGCACAAAGAAAAGCAAGACTAGGACACAAGGATCCTAAATTAATCCAGTTCCTGTCTTCCCACTCACTTCCCTTACCATTGGAAAGACTTTGGTTTGGATTTTAGTCAAGTCTGGTTTACAGTGCCCAACTTCGGCTGTCTTAAAAAATCTCCGACCCTGCTGGAATGTTACTCATTACGCAGCCCTGCAAAAATTATTAGCTACATTACAAGGCATTTCCCTTTGGGGACCAGAAAGGGTGAAGAAAGGGGATGGAGAGTGACAGTTTGTGGTTTCTAATGCAGCAGCAAGAAAATAAATAAGCAAGAGGAATACAGGATATAATGTGTTTACATTTGTCAAAACAAGTTTCCTGGAGACACAGAGGGTTCATGCTGCTGAGCTGTCACTTCTGCTTGAAACTGCTGCCTCATGCTATCAGGAGGTCAGTCACTGACCTACTTTCTGATAGGACTGAATTAATTTGCTACTTCTGTACACAAACCTTTTTTATTTTTTTAAAGGAATACTTAAAAAAACCAGAAAAAGCTGCCTTTTATCCAACTGGTGCTGTGCAAGGCTATTACATACCCTGGCATAGGGCCCAGTGTGCTTGGGCTGCTTATTCTTTTGGAAAAATCCATACAGAATATTTTTAATGAGTTGACGCTGCAAATAACATCTTTCCTTTTTGAACTCCTACACTACACTAATACTGGTGATTTAACTCACTACACACAATAACAGAGGCTAGCACTGAAACAGACAGTGCTTTGTCTAGGCTGCTCTTGAAATAGGTGCCTACCACCACAGGATTGGCTGCCCAAACAGACAGATGCATGGCACAATATCCTTACAGGATTAAAACATAAAGTTATTAATAGAAAACAAGATGAGTGGGTGAAACTTATGACCTAAACACCTATTGATCCCATTGTTTCCTGCACAGAGACAGTTAAAAGTGCTCACCAGGAGATGCTGGTATGGTAGGAACCCTTAAAAGCATTCTCCTTAGAAAGTGAAGTAGCAGAAGTAGTAGCAAAAGAGGTGCCACCTACTTGCTTTCTTTGCTTAAAGGCTACCTACATGCACATAGTTCTAATGTCACTACAAAAATCCTTTCATTAAAATAAAACCACAGCTGAGGGTTTCACCAATCTTTCAAATACCTGGACCACCAAAATATCAGAAATCAGCTCTTGAAAGCTTCGTTGCTTGGGTGGACTCCTCTTTCCAGGTCTTTCATGGGTAGCAGCATTGTTGTTTGGAAACAGAAAAGCAGTGTACTTGTCAAAGCAGGGCCATTCTACATTAAGACCCTGGACTAACATTCGGAAGACGAGCTCTTCAGCACCTTGGTCTCGTATAGTCACCTCACTCTCCATCTGCTAAGCAAAGATAAGGATCTTCTTCAAGTGCCTGGCTTACTTAGTACCAAAACACTGTGGGTGAGACTTGTGTTTTTCTAGGGTCGAATCTAATAATAGCAGAGGTAGTACTAACTACTGTAATACAAGACGACTATCAGTATCACAACAGATTTACGACTGCTCAAGTTCCTGGACTTGATTAGGCTCGTGTTGCCAAAAATAACTATGCCAAACCTAGCACTTGCAACTGCAAGTGCATTTTTGTCAACCTTTTTAGCTTTAATCTGTGCATATTTACAAGCCCTGAAACTGAAGTTCAAATACATCCAATAATTCACTCAAATCCGCCAGGATTTGAAAACATTAGGGAAGTGTCAAGATGTCATCGAGCTCATTCTGCTGAAAAGAGTGCTTTACAGTTTCAGAAAGAAATAGACAAGAGAGCTATTTAACGAGCTGGTGGCATATTGAAACATGGATAGATAAGTAATTAATAGCTACCTTCTCTAAGTGAAAACTTTTCTGAGTGAAAAATCAGTTTATATGAAAAACTACAAGTCAATTGCTGCCATTTTTGGATGGATAAGAACTGTCATGCACGTTAGCATCTCCATTACCATGAAGGATTTTACTCCTTTAAGCAACTCACAAAGACTTTCACATAAAGCAGCATGTGGGAAGCAAGGAACTAACAGAAGGAGACACCAAAGAAATGTTGACATTCATAACTAGAATTTTAATGAAAAATGTTATCAGGAGTACATGAAAACAGGAAAGAATTTATGCCATGAGAAGATAAAACTTAAGTCCCTTAGGATCAGGAGTAACTACTCAGTTGTATAGGTGCTATCATTACTGTATAAAATATTAGCCAAATAACCTCTTTATGTTGGTAGTCCAAAATATTTTCCTATTTAAGAGGTCCAATATTCAACGAGTAGATCACCTAATTCAGAACCCTCTTAACCCTGACATGCAGGTTTCTTTACCAAATTTCTACACAGCTTCAAGTGGAACATATGGTACCTTAAAGTAAACAAAACAGGAGAGGAAAAATAGTAATGCTCCAAGAAATAGAAAGTATAAACCCATTAATTAAGCATTTAATTCTTGTTATCCCTCACGTCTGTCTTCACAGTCTCACTCGGCAATCAACCAATTTTGGGATTCGCTGCTGTCATGCCAATTGTGGCAGTGCTTCAGCTCAAAAGGCACTGTCAAACATAATGAAGTTTCCCTTCAGCTTGAACCCACACTGGTGCTGTGTACAGCACACATGCTTCCTGGCAAGGGAAGGTGGGGGCTGATAAGGCTTTATCTGCCCTGGTTCCCAAGAACTGCACATCTGCCCTAGGTGGCAACAGCACAACTGAATCCCACTGACAGCTGAGACTACATGCTACAGAAACCATCTTGCACCCTCCCATACAATATACAGCACCCAGTGGTGCTTTTTCTGTCCAACTTAATGCTGGACTTGGCTGTGCTGGGTTAACAGGGTGGCTCAGTGCTCATAAAAGGTCTTTTGCAACCTAAACGAATCAAATACTCTTTTCCAACCTGCCTCAAAATAAGGTACACTATAAACAGAGAAAAATTTCTCAGCATTTCACTATTACAGGTCAACCTCTCTTGAGTCTGTGGACTTCCTTCACCCAGGGGTGCTGCACACAGAGCAGAAGGACATGGCAGAGGGATGGGAAGGAGAAAATAGAGCTCTCTAGTTGGCATCTCTGTTTCTAACAGTTTGGCCCTACTGGAACTGGTGTAAGGACAGTCACTGACAACAACCTGTACATTTGCATCTGCTGACTCAGGCAACGAAGGCACTACTGATGTCCTGACTGCAAACTGCATTTAAAATGCAAGTCTGGCTGCCTCACCTGAATTATCCCTCCTTTCTGCCTCTAGTAGGCTCTGGTTCAGAAGTCAATGCTCCCAAGCAGCTTGTGGCAGTGGCCATCTGAAGCCAGGCTACCACGCCCTGGGGCAGGGGCTGTCGCTCTGCTGTCACCCAGCACACAGCGCAGCGGGTCCTCCATTTGCTCGGCCTCTGGGCATCACTGCAGCATAAGTGAGGATAACCCAAATGCCAAAGAAGGGCAGATATTCAATCTCGCAACAACAGCACGCTTTACAGCGAATGCCTCATGGCCCAGAGCTTGAAATAGAAATTTATGTGACAAAAACTTCACAACATGAAAGTTGGTATTAAAAAACCAGCAAGCTGCACTGTTTGGCATCTTGGTTTCCAACCCTTGTGAAAAGTCCAAATAGCTCAAATACAAATCTGTAATATTGCTCTCCGAGTAACAGCTATTTTAAACCCGTTTTGGCAGCCACTAAAAGTCGTAACCAGGATGCCAGCTGTATGGCTTCTTGCCTCCTTCTCCTGGCTCCAGCTGGCCAGCAGTGGCAAGGGGACACCCAACTGCTCTGCGAGGGAAGCTCTCACACCTCCTCTTTCCTTCACCCCAAGTGTGCTGGTTCCTGCAGAAAGGAGAGCCTGCATTTGCCACTCCAAGGACAGATAAAGAACACCGTGAGTGAAAAACCAGAATCTTCAAAGTTTCAAAAGTTCCCTTTCCATAAAACCAGCCTTAGAAAGAGAATAACCGATAATGAGCTGCAAACCCTTTTTTTATAGGCACTCACTTGAGATGACCCACATAATTCATCCACTTTGCCACTTCATATTTCATAAACTGCAGCAGTATAAGAGCTTTTACAACCACGCACAATCATGTCACTTTTCTTTGCTTCATGTATAAAAGTGCCTGGTGCACTTTTTTCATTTATCAGCCAAAATTGACATCTTCACACAAATACGTGAACTGTGATATCCATTTACAAATGCCTGAACATCTAACATTTGCTGATTCTGGTCACTTCTCTGCTCCTCTCTACCTTTTCTACCAGCCTCCTCTGGAACACCTGAGTGTTTTTCAGCTTTCCAAACACCAGCTGACCCAGAACTGTGGCTGGAGCACAACTTGCCATTTAGGAGAGTTTCCTCTCCCTGGATCCCCAGGCTGCACAAAGCTCCCATCCAGTTTCTTAGATGGGAATACACAACAGGAGTTTAAATTTAAGTCTTGTGACCACACAGTACAGGTTACAATGCAATAAACTAAATATAAAAAAAATACAAACAAATATAAGAAAAGGTCCACAAAAAAGGATATCCTGCTTTTTCAATGCACATCAGAGGAACACACATATACACAGAAAGGATTAATGTACTGCATCTGTGTTGGATGGAGGGAGTCAAGTCAGGAAATTTGGGAAGCAAAACGAGAAATATCTGACAAGGGGATGGCACTGAAGAAAGAGGGAATTTTTTTGCACAACTGCAGCAAGGCCTGCAGGGTCAGGGGGAAGCAGTGGGGGTGGGTAGGGATGCTGTTCAAGCAGCATTGCTGGCAGAGCATGAGGTCAGTCAAAGAAGGTCATATCATTCTAGTAGAAAACCCTGCTGGAATTACCCTACTGGGCAAGAATGATCACTCTCACAGAAAGAGTGCAACACACAGGCTCAGCAAACTAAGCAACCCAGGACTCCAGATATGGAAAAACAAATCCCAGGAAGCAAGACCGTTCACGACAAACTGGACACAGATAGACTGCAGCTGCTGAAACACATAAATGGAGTGACATAATATTAGAACATATTTTTATGCTTACTAAGACAACAACAAACCAAAGCCAGAAGCTGTATTTTGGGCACACTAGCTCAAACTATCTTTAGACAGGAAAAGTCTGTGCGTACAGATGTTCCAGCAGGCATGGAGAGCAGAGAGTTGGAAAAAGCACTCACTCACTTCCAAACCTTATAAAAATCATTCGTTGTAAATAAAGTGGGAATACATGTACCAGGCAATGCCGAAGCAAAATAAAAATACAAAAGCAGGCAAAAAAAGCCAGTAGTTGGTCAGGGATTGGTGAGGTACAATGGCTACATACCTTCTCCAGCTTTGCTTCTCCTGATGTGGTTTCCAGGTGTTATCCCCTCCTGCAGTCCCCCTCTACATTTTACTCCTACTGCTAGCTCTTTCATCCAGCTTTCAGCTATCTCACTTTCACAGATGCTCTCTTGGAATCATGATTGAAGCTATAAATTCACGTCTACACATCTGTAATAAAAATAGTTTTTCTAAAAGCTGTTCTTCTTTCCTATCGATGGTGACACAAATGATACAGAGTCACTTACAATTCAGGGGCCTCGCTGCAGCTTTAACCACTTGTCATGATGGAGACCAATGCTCTGTCTCACAAGGAAAACAGCAGTAACAGAACTTTTTTATATTTTTTATGTATATATATTCTTGGAATCACCTCTATTTGTGAAGAACTGAAAAATACAAGAACTGGCCTCAAAGTCCTTGTTCCATGGAACAACTATTATTAATTAAAGTAAAACATAATTATTACCTCACTCCAGAAAAAAACTCTTGAGTCCATCAGTGCACTAACAGACCTAATTCACTATGGTCACTGCTCAGCTTGCAGTAGTAGAAAGACAAGGACAGCGACCACATGAAGCACAGTTTATACCTCCCTTGACAAAACCCCTGTAAAAACAGGACATAGAAGATTGGGATGCTCCCATGTTATGACTGAATCTTGTTTTTAGCCAGGAAGACCCTAATGTGCTGTGGCAAAGTGCTGAGTTAAACCTCAGGCACAGAAAGCCCTGCACCCAGAGGGCTTTCTGCCACAGGAAGGATACCTCTGCTGCAGCCCAAAGACCTGAGATCCAGATGCAGCAAGGACAAGGTCCCTGTATAGGTTGTGTGCACATCTAGATGAGCTTTTCCTTGCCCCCTTGGATGTAAAGAAATCTTTCTGGGCACCATCAAAGTAAGCAATGCTTTCAAGGTCTCAAAAGTGACCCAGGTGAACCAACGGTGAAAAAGACTCCACTCATCCCACAACCTCCAAATCTTTCTTAATCCTCAGCATGTGCCAAAGCAGAAACCCCAAAGCTTGTGCTTTGGGCATGATGCAGAAGTAACTGTTCCTCCAAGCAGGAACAAGAAAGCTTGTACAAGAAAACTGTGATTAGCCTGGAGGCACATCTCCTTTGGGCTCAACTTAATTTGACTTTACGGCAAATAAATTAGCCATAGGCAAGCATTGGGTTAATATTGTCAGGACAAATTCCAGACATAAAGCCCTGGGAGAAAAAGCATAGCTTTGGGTTATGGAGACAGGCCACCAGCTTGCTAGTGGCAGGGTCATGGAGGAACGTGATAAAAAGACGCAAAAATGCACTAACAGTAGCAAAAAGAGATAGTACAAGAGACTGATTAAAAAAACCCAAGAAGGTGCCAAGCAGGGAAGCTTGGCAA